>SRLM01000058.1:345734-443122 GCA_015708895.1 Populus ilicifolia
TTTGTCAAGTGGTTTTTCATCTTTTCTATTTTCTTTGCATATTAAAATAATAAATATACCATTAAAAGTTAGAAAAAAAAATATTGAACCTGAAGAGAGGGTTCTTTTAATCATTTAATATAGTAAAGTGAAATAGCAGATTTACCCTTAAAATAAAAAATTCCAAGGCTGGTTTGGAAGAGTGTTTTTGTCTTTACAAAACGATTTTTTTTTTTTGTAATTTTCATATGCCATTAAGGGATGTTTCGTAATTTAACATACCAAAATATTAATAAATAAATGATGATGTGTGGTTTTCTTGCTTTCCTATGAAATTGATGTATTTATTTTTAATTTATTTTTTATATTAAATTATCAAACTAAATTTTATGTTTTATTTTATTTTTTTTAAATGAAGTTATCCCTAATTAAGTTAATACATGTTGGATTAGTTTATATATATATATATATTGATTAGCTTTGGTTTTTTTCTAGATCTTTTTTCTAAATTTAATTTTTTAATATCGATGTTATGTCATATTTAACAAGTTGGTGGAGTTAATTCATGTTCACTTAAGTGTTTTTGTTTGATTTTTTAATTAATTTTTTAATTTTTATTTTTAGATTTGATTTGATATTATGTTATTTAATCTTGAACTTTATGATTTTTTTTATTTTTTTCAATAAATTTATTTTTCTCATGTATCCTACATTATATATTAATTAAATTAACCTGAAATGATTTTATCCTCGTGTGAACATTTTTTTTTTTAAAAAAAATCTGATCCGGCCTCTCAGAACTACCTTCATTTCATCATCATACCAGTCTGTGCAAACAAAGCCGATTTTATTTTTTATGTATTCCTTACGTTCGATCAGATTATCAGAGGCTTTACGTTTTCTGGGTTCGATCTCTTGGAGATGTTTCTTGTCTGCACACTTGCATGTATTATATGGAACTTCAGTGTTACAACGAATATGTTTAGCAAAAGCCACGTCATTAGTTCACAAAAATTAAAGCTATTGTTAGAATTCGTGTGTTTTTAATTATGTACTAGCTAGTCAAATGGAATCTCATTGCAATCAATGGATTAGTTAAAGGTTTCATAAAATTTGATTTGCATGCTGGAACCAAAAAGATTCTGCAGCTGCCTTGTAATCTCTCGTCTGCACTTGGTCTCTCATATACATGTCTTGATGAAGGATAGAAGTCAAGTAATGCAAGTAACTGACCATTGATTCTTGATGATGAGGCTAAGCATACCCTTTTATTACTCACCGATCAGTTTTTTTAATGGCTTCATCTATGATCAATTCTATCACGCAAGACTAATGAAGAGCTGAGAATATTGCTAGCCTTGTACGTGTCTGCCATTAGTGAGTTGTTAATTTACAACCGAGTTTATTTTCGCAACCTGTGTAAGTCCTCACCTATAATGGTTAAGCATTTAATATTTCTTTCACCATATTGACGATGGCTAGCCATTTTAGCTCCTACACTGACAAAAGTCACGCCATTAATTAAGTTGCAGAAGGCAAAAGGTTAGCCCATTATCATCAGCTTCCCTCTATTATAATTTTTCTCTCCATATTCTCTTACACTTCCTGTAAAATAAACGAAGCATGGAATTGTTTTTTTCTTTTAGAATAAGTGGATATATTGAAAGGCTAACTAGGAGGTAACCAAAAAGAAAATACATGAAAGAAAAACATAAAAAAAAAATCACAAAAACAAAAAGCAAACACAAAAGGAATTGTAACTTGATTTTCTTAATCTTGCAATGCTGATTATGGGCTAGATAACCCGAGAATAGATCAACAAGACAAGAGATCAGTCAGTTACTTGACAACTGATAAAAGCCAATAACTTAAGTGGGTGGGAATTTCGATACAGAGGGAATGCTTTACGAGACAAGATCGAAGCCTAAAGCCACTTTAAGCCAGATAGAATTACGTGTGGAGAAAAGATTCCTGCCATTGTAGGAGGCCTTATCTTGTTAGCTAAAATACTAAAATAGTTGCAAGTTGAGATTGCAAAAGAAGAAATTCTTTTCCTCTCTTTGCATGCGATATCAGCGATCACCTTTTAATATCAAGCTATAGTTCTTTGATTTTCTGTCTTGGAACCCATGATCAGTATTATATTTCCCTTTTAGTCACCGCTTGTCAGCAGGTCATTGCCATCTGCCAGTAGACAATGAAAAACGAAGCCAAAAGTGAAGAATGTTAGCAAATGGAATCAAGTGAAAAAAGATTTCCTCTCGCTACTACTCCGCACATATACGTTGGTCAACGTTCTTAATTTGTTTATTGCTTGTCATTATGACAACCTTTATTAGGACTTCAAGGACTCGGTTTGTGAGGAATAACAGAGATATTGAGCCATCCACTACGAATTAAGGAAGTGAGAAAGGAGATTACGCAGCAAATTTAACTTGGTGGCAGAACGATTCTCCCAGCATCTCTTATACATTATTCTCAACTTACTCATCAATTAATTAATGCCACAACAGTCGTTTGGTTGCTTCTTCATGAATATTATAAGATTAGACATCCAAAACTTAAATTGAAATCAAAACATCACTTGCGTAATTAGATTGGTCGAAACAAGAATTCAGTTCCCTGGCAGCAACTAGCGAGGGGTGCCATCATTCACTTGAAACTGACAAAAGAAAATATATAAAAAAAACTCAACGAAGTGACTAATTGCACACTCCAAAAAGCATTGCACTTCAAGGAGTTCTAATGCCATTCGATAGCCATATTCTGGAAATATCTTTGCATAAAAATCCATACGACTTAAAGTATGGTTATTTTGGCAAAGGAGTTGAATTATATTGTAATGAAAAACACCCAGGTTATTACTAGTAGTGGGTTTGCGTCAATTCGATAAATTAAATGAGATTTATTTTAAAAAAAAATTAAATTGACTCTATAAATTTTGTTTGTGGTCTAAATCCAACCACAAGTAAATGGGCCGTGGGTTCTCTACTGGTTAGACCCATGAAATCCTCTCGGCCTAACCCTTCGTTGTTTGGTAGAAGGAGAGAGCGCTTTGTTAAAGAACATTTATGTTCAGTAATGAAACCAACCTCATGAAAACCATGCCGTCACCGACTCAACGGCTTGTATCTGTTCTTCCATTAGCCGAACAATGAAACCCATGCCTATCAGAACAGAGGAAAGCATTGTATAAAGTGACAACTATTTACAAAGACAAGATAAATCACAATTTATTCTGCCTGAAATAAAAGAGAGTCTGTCCTGTTTAATTATCTTGTGTGCATGCACTGGGTTAGCATGGTTTTAGATGTCTCTCGGGTGCCCTTTGTTTTTACACATATAAAACCATGCTAACCCAGTGCATGCACACAAGATAATTAAACAGAAGAGTCTGTTCTGTTTAATTATCTTGTGTGCATGGGTTAGCATGGTTTTAGATGTCTCTATCATACTTAGAGATAGTAAGTGAATCAGCAGGTTTTGTTGCCTGACATTACGAGTCATGAAAGAGAACCCAGAATAGAGCCTGAAGACGAGGGAGGTGTTTAATAACCGAGAAAAGCCAAGGGTTGTGTGAGGTTGAGAATTTTGTTTGTCAGAGACATGTTTTGAGACGACAATATCAAAGACTAAATACCATTTTAAAAAATCAGAAATTACGTGAGACAACATTCTTTACAGCCCGGGAGGTCATATATATCTTGTCATTAATAATAATGAAAGTTGAGATTGCAGAAGAGGAAAATATTTTCCTCTCTTCACATGTGAAATATTCAGCTTCATGTGGCCTTTTTATAACAACTTAGAGTTTTTGTAGTTCGTCGGTGCGTGGTCAATATTTTCTCTTTCAGTTAAGCCTGACATTGCAGAGCCATCAAGAAAAATCAAAGCAGGAAGCGGAGGATAGAAAAAACATTTCCCTTTTAGCTTGCAATCAAGCAAAAGAGGTTTTCTGTGCTTACCAAGGCCAGTCAACGTTTCTATATATGTAATCTCATTATTCTCGTGAAAGCTCAGAGAGAAGAAAATCATCTCTCATTTAACAACATATTAGAGAATTCAGTGTTGTTTCGCAATGCAGCCAAATCACAAAGTCAAGTACTGAATGCTTAAAGGTTTATAACTGATGCGTGTGCTCTTGTGGACGGGTACTGGCTTCGGGAAATATAGCTTCAAGCCCAGCCTACAGCCAAAATATAAAAGGCAAGTCAAGAATTTGGAATGAAATCATTGTATTTCTTTTCTATCTCACGAAAGTGCAGAGAGAAGAAAATTCTTCATGGAAATTCTTAAATGACAAATTCTTGATGCAGCACACAGCCGGTGCTGCTGGAGCCTGGATTTTTTAAATGATGAGACATATTAATTATTAATAAATATTTCATATTATATAGATATGATTTATACAGATAAATTAACTTGAAATATATGTGATAATTTATGTTAAACAGAATTAATTTAATAATATTTTTAAAATAAAAAATTTATATTATAATTATTCTCTTTAAATTTTTATATTTTAAAATCATTTTATAATAACTTTATTATCAATTTCATCAAGTATATTTTTCTCAAAATACATAATCAAACTATCATTTATTTGCTTGTCTCGAATCCCATTTTGTAATTTACTCTTGATATTATGGATGGTATAAAAAACTCCCTCAATTATTTGGAAATTTTTTTTTAAATTATCATTTTTTGTATTTATTATTTTCTCTACAAAATTAACAATACCTTTAATATTAGAAAACTCATCGTTACTACACGCATCAATGATATTCAAGCACTATATATTCATTGTAGATAATTTATTAGGATAAAAATAAGTAAGGTAAATAAATTTTTCTTTGTTAAAAAATAAAGAAAAAATCATATAAGTTTAAATGTGTCATACACAAAAATAACTCTATACTTACCTAGATAAAACAATCATCATAACTCATTAAATTCCATGTCAATAATATTTTAAAATATACCACACTACTATACAATAATTTATTATTAAACAAAAATTAGATAAGTTACACAATAATCATTAGGACATTAAATATATTTTATTTAACTATCAAACAATCTCAATTAAATTTAATTATAAAGAAAAAAACTCTCTCTCTATATGTATATATATTATTTTTTAGATCATTAGTTGTGTTTTTGAGTTTATATTTTTAAATTAATAGAATTATTTTATAAATAATTAGTAGCTGTAACTGTAAAAACTAGAGGTTAATATTTTTATTAAGATCCAAGTTATTGATTTCTATCTATAAACTTGAAAATTACTTATTCCAGTCCTAACTAATAACTAATAAAATAACAAGTGATTAAGTAATCTTAGAATTGTTAATTAAACATATTAAAACACTATATGTTTGCGTCTAAAAAATAATAAGTTATTTATACAATTTTTATTTGGCAAATTACTTAGTCTCTCAAATAAAACCACGTACCGTAAAAAATTGATTTTTATTAGCTACCTGTCAAGACTTAGGTCTAAAATTCTCAAACTTTCTTGAAAATAAAAATAAAATAACCCCAAGTAAATTTGTTAAGAGAATTGGAAAAGAATTCGACGCTAAAAATTCAATAATCATTCTAATACTTAAATTTTAAAAAATGAGAATGAATTATATTCAGTCAATACAAATCAATCAAAAAGAACAAAAAAAGAAAAAGAAACTAACCCTGAAAGAAGATGCAAAGAAATTGACAAGAAAATAAACAACAAAAAGATAAAAACTAAAAAAGAGTTACCCGCACACGATTTTTGTAACGCACAACCTTTTATATCTATGCAGGGACAATACTGTATTCTTACACCGACTGTTACACGAGCTTCTAACAGCCAGCCACCATCTTTATTAACGGCGCCTTGTACGGCAGCCAAAGACTCACCACGCTAGCTGATTGATACCAACTCGACAATTAACATTCAACACCAATTCCTCTACCACTGACACGTTTTATCTCCCCAGATAAAGTTTAAACCTCATGGATTAACTATGTAAATACACATTTAGTCTATATTTATTAACTTAAACATTAAAGGAGTGGTTATCCCTACAAATGAATAATTTTTAATAAAAATCCCAACCTAAAACAGAGCCAGCTTAGAATAATGAATTTGTCAAAATCAAATATCTTTAAACAATTTAAAATTTATTTTACATATCATAATAACAATTTTGAAATGAAACGTAACATCGATTATCAATCACTTCCGAAACAATAAAGACAACTCTGCCAAACACGGCATACAAAATCATAAAGTAAAAGGAACTCAAAATAACAAATATCCAGGCACCAAGAAAGCGCGTAAAAACACCAGATATCGGATTTCGTTGTCAAGAACAAATATCAACCGTCCGATCTAACTCTCGCTAGAAGGCTGGTCCAGAAACTAGAATCCAGAGCCCACGGAACCAAGCAAGCCCAAAGAGTGAGAAAAAGTCACAGCCATTAGATTCCAATCTGAAAGAATACACCAACCGTCCGATCTAGGTCTCCCTATGAAACCCAGAATAAAAACACAATACCTTCTCGCACAAACCTCACATGTGTTAGGGTTTTTCCTCCTCTCCCTCTACACTCCTAACCGTCTACCTTCGAGGTTAAAGAGACAGCCAAGCATTTGCTGTCCGCCTTGACAGAACACTATCGTTGTGTCTTGGCCCTCAGTTTTGCTTTAATCTTTACCTTCCTTTTAGTTTTAGAAACTAAACTAGTAAAAAATGGTGAACAAACTATCAAAGGCTGATAAGAAAATCGCTTACGACGCTAAGCTGTGCCAATTGCTGGATGAGTATAGCCAGATCTTGATTGCAGCAGCTGATAATGTTGGGTCTAACCAACTGCAAAATATCAGGAGGGGTCTTAGAGGTGACTCTGTCGTGCTCATGGGAAAGAATACCATGATGAAGAGGTCTGTTCGGATCCATTCTGAGAAAACTGGAAACAAAACTTTCCTCAACCTTATCCCTCTCCTTCAGGTATACAACAATATAGATTATCTCGTTCCTTTTATGTCTTTTCTCATTGTGCTTAAGTTGGTCATTTTTGTTTTTGACTAATGCTTAATTTACTGTTTTGTTTGAATAGGGTAATGTCGGGTTGATTTTCACTAAAGGTGATCTCAAGGAAGTGAGCGAGGAGGTTGCGAAGTATAAGGTGCTGTAAGCTAATTCCAATTCCTTTTTATTGCTTCACATTATCATTGTGGTGTTATACTGTATGATTGAATTCCCTTTATTTGTTTAATCTCACTAGTCTCGGTAACAAAAAAAAAGGTCTTGTTATGCTGTTTTTTGTTGTTTGGAACTATTAATAATTTGTACCTTGTCGTTGCATGTCTGTTAAGACCAACACATTAACAGTTGCCATTTCTGGTTTGTGAGATTTACACAAAATGAGGATTTAATGGCAATTTAAAGAATTTTGACAAGTCTTGGAAACAAAAAAACTTTAATACCATGTCTGTGTTGAATCGTCCCAAGTGATAGTACCAAATGGTGGTGAGCAAATGTATATTTGGGATTTCTAGCTTTGATTGAAATTATAACGAATGCATGTTTGTTGCTAATAGAGACGCTAAACAAAATTTGCTCATGAATTCCATTTATACTGCTAGAAAACAGACAGTCATTTTTTTTGTCTGGTGATTGAGGATATTTTTTATAAGTTGTTTGTCACTAATTTTTCAAATGCATTTCTTTGATTTGTTAAAACAGGTTGGAGCTCCTGCTCGTGTTGGTCTGGTTGCCCCAATTGATGTTGTTGTACCTCCTGGCAACACAGGGCTTGATCCATCCCAGACCTCTTTCTTCCAGGTCTGTCACCTAAATCTCATGATGATAATTGTTTGTGCTTGCAGATTTTGGGGGTGTTCTTGTAATACATTTCTGTAGCATGCTTAGTGCATGCTGTTTTTCTCTTAACTCTTATAGCTGCTTTATTCTTTTCTACAGGTGCTCAATATTCCAACCAAGATTAACAAGGGTACAGTCGAAATTATCACCCCAGTCGAGCTGATCAAGAAGGGTGACAAGGTTGGCTCTTCTGAGGCTGCTCTACTGGCAAAGCTTGGCATTAGGCCATTTTCTTATGGTCTGATTGTCTTGTCTGTTTATGATAATGGCTCTGTCTTCAGCCCCACGGTGCTAGATCTGACAGAGGATGACCTTGTTGAGAAGTTTGCTACTGGTATCACTATGATCACCTCCTTGTCACTGGCCATCTCATACCCAACCCTTGCTGCTGCACCGCACATGTTCATCAATGCCTACAAGAATATTCTTGCTGTTGCAGTTGCAACTGAATATTCTTATCCCCAAGCAGAGGAAGTGAAAGAGTTCCTGAAGGTTTATTATTTGTTTATTCATTAACTGGACTATATTCCATGTTCAGAATTCAATTGCAGTTATGCTACCTGTTGCTGTAAACTGTGCTAATGTTCTTGTTTGATTGCAGGATCCTAGCAAGTTTGCTGTCGCAGCAGTTCCTGCTGCAGCTGCTGCTGCAGCTGCTGCTGCTCCTGGTGGTGCCCCAGCTGCTGCCAAGGAAGAGGAGAAGAAGGAAGAGCCAGCGGAAGAGTCCGATGATGACATGGGATTCAGCCTTTTTGACTAGGTTTTATTTTGGTTTTTGTCTAGGAATTTACCATGCTGTGGCTAATATCACTTAGTTTTTCCTATTTTCCTGTTCTGTCGTCCTAGTTTTTTCAGACAATTTGTTATTAAATTACTGAGCAAGTCATGAACGCGTGGTAGGATGTTGTTTTCCTGTGATTCTTATTTAAATCTTTTGAATTTCATTTATTTTTTCCTTGACTGCACTTTAAAGAAGTTGATTTGCAAATAAGTGAAAGCTACCCTCAGGCTTAGCTGGTCAACGTAAGGAAAACATGTTCCCATACTCGTGGACAGAAACATGGCAAGGTGTGATAGTATTTCTTCACTTGCCTTAAAATAAACATGTTTTCTAATAAATTCGATCTTTGAAATTATTGCTATGCTTCATAGCAAATGTTTTGCGCTTAAAGATTTCCATGAAGGGAGTAAACGTTAATGAGGACCAAAATTGTCGTCGACTGGAATCCCTCGCCATGAAAAAATGAGATTATAATCGAAATAACTGTTTTCGTCTTCGCTGTTTAATTTTATCAGAGCCACTGGCTTTTACCGATCCCCTCGGTGAAGGTTCTTCTCGTTCGGCCTCGTTTTTCCGGTTTGAGTTTCTGTAAAAAAGCTACTACGGTTTACAGATCATCCATGATAGAGCAAACCTGATGATAGCCTTGGATTAGGTAGTGCCATTCACAAAGTTTCGAATTCGAGACCGGTTTTCGACGGTGGTGATTAGGTAAAAACGCCAAGATACTGTTCCATTGTTTTTTACAAAAACTCGAACCGAAAAACCACCCTTAGTCAGGTATCAGGTGCTGTAGCTTCCGTACTTGATTGAGACTTGGATTAGGCTTGCACATTATGAAGGTTCCGTCATTGATCCAAATCGTGGGGGGTTTCTTTCCATTCCTGATGCAGCGGTGCTCCTCCTTTAAGCGCTTCACCACCTGCAAATTGCAATGTTCCAATATTTTTTGAACAAAAATGAGAGATTTTTTAATTTGCTGCAATGGAAGCTGCTTCCCTAATTATGGTTTGGTTTGAAGCGGAGAAAATTCTTGGAAGCATGACCCGTGAAAATTTAATCTGTCAAGGTAAATATTTCATCTGTCATTTTCTTCGCAACAACTGTCGTCTCTGTCTTTCATAATGTTAACTCTCCGTATCACGTGTATCTATCAGAAATTCAGGAAGATAAACTCTTGGGGTTTGTTGGAGAAATTCAAGGTATCGATCAATCAATTTGTAATAAAAATATAATTTATCTATTTCCCTGTTCTTATGGGAATTTTCTAGTCTCTAAATAATAACAATACAATTTTAGATATTGTGCTTTTTGTGTCTAGAAAGCAGGTGGGGTCATATTCTCCACCTAATTTATTTTGAATTCAATGATGTAGGTCCATTCAAAGAAATAACATGATAATTAATAAGGGCTTTAAACATTATATTTGTATTATGCACTATATAAAATCTATTCAATTTGAATTTAATAACTTGATATAATAAACATTACCATTACCTTCGTGTTTCTAGTCATGTTTCTAGAAGAATATGAAAGGATCTCAATTTTAAAACCATGTTTATTTTGAAAAAAAAACATTATGTTCTATAAAATAAATAACTTTTCATTTATGATTCTTGTAAGATGGTAATAAAATGAGTAAAATTGAAATATTTATTATTATATTGATAATTATATTATTAATGATAATTATGATTGTGGTATTTATGATAAAATGTTAATTATTGTAATAATAACAATTATGATATAATAAAAAAATAATAATTACTTTAAGATGATGTGATACTGATTATTATGATGATGATGATAATAGTGTTAAAAGTTTATAATAAAATAAAATTATGGTCGATGATAATAAAGCAGTAATTAAAATAATGTGGTGGAAAAGGTTTTACTATGAAATAATAATTATATTAATAATAAAATAGTGATTAATTGGGTTAAAGTGAAGATTGCAGCAACAATGATACTCATGGGAGTAACAATGATACGTGATAATATTAGTGGTATAATAGTATTTTCACTTCATGTAAAATTAAATTAGTTTTTTTTTGCAAATTAATTCTAATCAAGAGTTAAATAAAATATTCCGTGTTTATCTAAGAATGATAAATAAAAACATTTATTTTATAAAATAAACAGCCTCGTTCCTCACCTTTTCTTATTATCTGGTCACTTTTCCTTGCACGAAATTTAAGATGGTGTTAAAATATAAATTTTATCTACCGATGCGCTTCATCATTGTTGTCATCTAGTACTTCCCCATCAAACTATTATTGATTTTAAGGCGCGTTGTTCTCCAGCCATGCTTCCAATTATTATTGGGCCTGCCTTGAGCCGATTTCATGACCCGGCAATGCCTCTACTAGTTTTCATTTTCAACACCTGACTTGCTTTAGTTATTTTCAAACAACTTTTTACCAGTTTTGTTCTTTTAGGCCATGTTTTCATAGCAGACATGTTACTAACATCTTGTTTGGTATTGCTAGACAAAAAATCTTATTGAAGATATTGACGATGGCAAAACGATTACTTGGTTATGATTAGTGCCCTTAAAGAGAGGGATACTAGAGGTATGAAAATTTCTTCACAAGCTTAACTTTTAGTTTAATCACGGCATCCAAAGACAAGGACATCTTTACCAATATCGCGACTATTATTTCATGTTTACAAGCATAATTTTTTACACAGAAGCGTGTTTAACAACTATTTGCGATTGTCAACCCTATCAACTTGAATCCTCAACTGTTGTGTTTCTTTCCTCCCTGGCTATATTTTTAAAACTACCGATAAAGAAGCAATCGACAGCTCATTGATTCATTTCATTATAAGTAGTGGTACTCCTACCTTTTTTTTTGTCTAAAAGGAAAGCTAGCGAAAATGCTTCAGAGATAGTGATGATCCCAGACTTTTAAATTGACCTGGAAAGGATTTCTATATCATTGAAAGTGCGTACAGGATATGATTTCGATCCAGGAAGACCCAGGTTAGCTCTTGATGGTGCCCATCGGAACGTGTAGTCCGTGGTTGAGATTTTAGTATGCCCATGGAACTCATTATTTCTCTAATGGTTATTAAAGAAATGTCAGTATCTGTCGATCATTCCATTTATCGTCATGTTGGAGTTGGACCATGGCAATGCTAATGGCTAAAAACCAAATTGCAAACCTAACCAAATCGATTTCCATGGATTTCGTTGTTTAAAGGAGTATAGCTAGGGTGTAAATGATTATGTCTTGTTTGGTTTACATCATTTCATATAGGTTACTTCAAGGCTATTTATTTTTGTTTTTGTGATATAGTTATGTTTTTAAAAATAATTAAAAAAATTTCTTAAACTTTTTTTATATAATTTTAGATTATTTTAAATTACTGATATAAAAAATAAAAAAATTTAAAAAATATTATCTTAATAAATTTCGAAAACAAAAACTTTGAAAAAGATAATTGAAGTTTTGTAACCTACGACCTCTATTTTCTAAGGGGGTGTACCAATAAATTTTAGTGGGGTCAGACGAGGAGCCTTCTCTGACTCTGAGGGGATTCTCCATCTCTTTCAAATTTTGATGTCAAAATTTCAACATTTGAAGTGGATTCGGGCTACATGTTTACCTAACTTCGAGATCAGTATCTTGGCCTATTGGACTGCTACGATTGATTCGGACAACAAGTGTTTTTTTTTTCTTAGACCGATGGAGATTGCAGATTTTGGTTGACTGCACCAAAAAGGATCTACAGCAAGGTATATCTCGGTTATTTGTCAACACGGTGCTCGTTAGAAAAAATGTTTAATGCTTAATGGTGGATCCCCACCGGCAACTCAATCCATGCTTACATTCCATATGTAGGGGTCATCAACTGTTCAAGAGGAATGAAATTTGAGTTTCTTTATATAATCTATTAAATTAAATTAGACCTAGGATGTTTACAGGATTCAATAAATCATCGACACTCTCGAACCTGTCATGTGTCCTCTCGAACTAATCTTAATTCTCTTCTTGGTGGATTAGTCATGCATGCTCCTGAACTAACCTTGTATTCATTCTTAATAAACCGATCATGTATTTTCTTGAACAATCCTTCCTCGGTAAACTTATTGTACGTCCCCCAAGACTAACCTTGCATTCTTTCAAACTTACTGTGTCCCACGCATCCCTCCCAAACAAACCTTACAACCCCCCTCTACAGATTGAACACGCATTCTTTGGACTGACCTTACATCCCTCCTTGACAGAAGGGCACACGTCCCTTCTCGGGACATGGCTTAAACCTTTTGAATCCAAACTCTTACACCCGGACGCACCTATATTCAATTGCTACAGCCTAAGCCAGCTACTATCCCGGGCACACTATCCTTTGATCAAGCATTGTCTATTGCCACCAACTACGGAGACAAATAGTACATGCAGTAAATAAAATCACACATCTGGGCAATGTGTCATCCTAACGATTGGTCTTATTACTGTCATCAACAATACACAATTCAAAACTAAGACAGCTTTGGAACCGACCTGTTGTCACTCTCAGTCCTTGTCTCTAAGCATTTCAAAACTGTATATGACGAATACATTAATCACTATACCCTTACATTAACACATTTACATGGCTATACAAATATCATCGAACCCCGTAATAAGGGATCTTCTATGAGAAAGAGACACATCTTCCTCGTCTTTAAGCTTTATTATGCAAACACACGGAATACAACCTCTAAAGCTTCATTCCTCTCATGCTTGAGCAAACTTAAACATTGGAGGGGCGTCTGATCTTAACGAGAGACGTGTTTTGCAAGTTTTCATGCTAACTAAGTTCTACCTTCTCAACCTTCTAATTTATCCATTACCCTTAGAAAGAAAACCTGATCTCACTGGGGTTTTTGGTCAACCTCATTAATGCAATCATCTTAGTTCCCATATGATACAGTGTTAGCTTTTACTTTTCAAATTATTTTTTTATTTAAAAAATATTAAATTGATGTTTTATAGTATTTTTTTAATGGTTTTGATATATTTATTTTAAAAATTAAAAAAATATTTTTTGTTGTATTTTCAATTTAAAAATACTTTTAAAAAGCTTTCTATTTCATATATGAAACAGGCACTCAATGAATAGCTTGATATTCGATACCGCTATCATTTCAACTAATCTCATCGTTCATATGATGAAAATTTTAAGTTCAAAATATGAAACAACATATTATCAGTGCAAAAAAATCCTTACAGACAGGAATTAAGGCTTCAAGTATTGAAGGAGAGAAAAATGATATCAATTAATTTTATATAAGTGGCCTTGCAAATAAAGAAAATAAAGTTCACACAATCGATATCCATGATCCTGTATAATCGGGGTGATAAGCGTAGCTCGACATGACCTCATCCTATATCGAAATCTTGTTTCCCATGGGAGCTTATATATTCTTCAGAGTAATTTACGACTTTTGCAGTAAGGAGGCAAATGGTCGCATCAAGTCGAATGTAGCGTCTATCCACAGCACGGCCATCAGATCATTTAAGGTCAACAAGGAGGCAGGGTTTCCTTTTTATTTTATTTGTTTTTCGAAGACACTTTTGCTGTGTACGATGATTAATTTATAAATAATAAAAAAAAGAGTAATTAATTTGCAAAGACCGGTAATGCTATCTCTCCTGTCCTGTTTTAGAAATCTCTCTCTTAATTTGGCTGTGAGGAAACTTATAAGATGGATTGATTAGATAAGAATGGTTGGAAGAGTCATGAAGCTGGGAACGGTCATCGAAAATACCGCGGATAATTTCAGATTATGGTCAGAAAAGTACAGAATCTGTAAAAAATCATTTTATTTAAAACTTGAATTTTATAGTGAAATTTTAAGATATGATTTATATTATTTTTTTAAATAAAAAATATTTGAGCTTGAAATTTGTACAGATTTACATTACTTTGAATTTAATTTTTTATTAAATAAATAAAAATAATAAAATTTAAACTCATAATCACTTAATTATCAAGACTTTGATATTATATTAAAAAATTACTTCATTTAAAAATTTAAATTGTTAAATAAAATTATAAAATATAATTTATATTATTTTCTAATAAAATCCACATAAAAAGAGCCTGAGAAGCAAGGGAAAGCATACCAGCGATTTTTCTTTTATGACTGGAATATATATAACAGAGATTGTGTTTCCTCCTAACATGAATGTTAGATGTTTTTCATTTATTCTGTATTTAATCCAAACAAGTTTCAGTTTCAGATTACAACATCTTCGAGCTAATCAAAACAGTCAAGTGACTCGAATCGATCATGACAAAAAATAAAAATAAAATGTTTGATGTTTCATTTCTTATTTATATATGCCGGGAACTGGACAAAATTGAGATCGCCACATCAAACGCTAATCAATTAACTATGAAACCAGATTAGGGTGCTCAAGGGATAGCTGTTAAATAAGTTTAGATAATCGTGAGCTGCACTGTGGTGGGATTGCCTGGCCACATACACGCACTGTTTTTCCATTTTTCATTCACTTAATTGGGACTAACGTATTCAAGTAATATTCTTCTTCTGTTTTTTTTTCGTTTTTGATGGAGTTGGAGTAACTGCTTGATCCAAGCAAAAGGGCTAAAAACCAATTTAATCATGTAGATTCAAATTCCATTTAATTCTGCATTTGATAAGTGTTTTTGAAAAAAAAAACTTATTTTTTTATTTACTTCAAATTTATTTTTTATATATTTTTAAAACATTATAATACATTAATATAAAAAATAAAAACATCTATTATTTTAATATATTTTAAATTAAAAAAATTTTAAAAATTAAACCCAACCCAATAACCAACGAGATCTGACTTGCCATCTGAACGCGCGGCTGCTTCGTAAGTGATATGAAAAATTATTCTTTGATGCTCGAAATCTCCATATTGTGGACGCAACTGGTCGCTCATCTTATGCCTTTCCTCGACTGTCATTTGGATAAGAGAAAAGGAACGATGAAAAGTTAAATAAAAAAAAAAAAAGGTGGAGTGGAGAAGCTACTAGATAAATGGTAAATCGAGCTACGACGCTAATGCCCCATTATAGGACCCAAAACATGCTTCCTTGCTAGGAAACCTGGGTGCTAGCTCGCCATTGACTCCCATCAGAGTCAAAGAAACCATACTCTTAATCAAAAATAATATTAAATAAATATTCTCTCTTTTGGTCACCAAATTTCATTCTCTCCGAAATTTCAGATTCCGAAGCCCGTAAACATCATACTTCTCTTGCTAGACGTGGAAGTCAATCAAATCCTTCACAGCTCCAACTGCAAAAGCCACGTGTCGGAAATCCAACTGCCTTTTCGGCACCGCTAATGTGACCTGATTTGTCCACATAAATCCGACAGGTGGGCAGCAGATAACGGTGGGTGGCGCACGTGATTGCCATGCCATCACACCCTTGTGCTCCCCCGCGTGGCGTGGCAATCAAAAAGCGGTGCCGAGTTGGAAGCCACCACGCCGAGTCTGTTTTAGACTAGCAATGAGCGTTCGACATGTGTACTGATCTAGTACCACGCGGCAGCGTTTTTTCAAGGGCGGAAAACACGGTGACTGGATCTAATTATGCATGTTCCGAGGAGCGATCGAAAACTAATTAAAATTAAATAAAAAAGGTCGCTATTTCTTTAGACTTTCCAAGGCCAGAAGTGCACGGCGACCAAAAACAAGATACCTGTCAAACACTGATCAAATGAGTGCGTATCATCTGCACAAACAATAACCACGGACAGCTGATTTTCCCTTCTTTGATAGATTTTGAAGGCTCTACAAAATATCTTTAAAATGTCCATACATATCCCCAAAAAAGTTGATAAAAGCAACTGTACTAATAATTTATACAATTTAATCTTATTTTCATCAACATCCCAGTGTATTTTATAATATAAAAATTTCACAGCACTCACACTGTAACTGTTAAACATTTACAATGTACAGCAAAGATAGAAAGAAATAGAAAGGAGAGATAAGATCTTAAGAATTAATATTTTGTTAATGAATGAGATAATTCTTATTGATTTTTACGGGACCAATATGATATTTTTCTCAATTCTCCCTAGATTTTTTCATTATAATTACATGTGTGCGAGTATTTATAATTATATTATATTTTTAAGAATCCTAATTTTACTTTTGAGCTTTCTTTCTTTTTTCTATTTTTGCTTCGCTGGATATCGAGATTTTTCGCTGAATGGGATTCCTTTGATTGCCCTTTTATACAAAAAAAATGAATAAACAATGCCTTAGGAGGGCATATTTACTTTATCTTCCGCTTGCGCTGCAGGTGTCTTGCATGATTGTGTCATGATTTGGATAAGGATTACATGGATGGTAAAGATTGAATTATAAGCTAGATGACAATGCAGAGAATGATACGGTGATGTAGGTAATCAAAAAATAAAATCTAGATTTTTAAAAATATATATAGTCGAAAAGTAAGTATCATTCTCATCATCAAGAGCATGTAGCGTAGTGATACATGGACCAAAAAATAAATAGGAGGTTTGAATATAACAAAAATATTCATAAAAAAAATTCAAGAAACAACTTAAATTAAAATATTAAAATTAATAAATAAATAAACTTTAATCTGAATTAATATCCATTATATTTTTTACAACCGACTGATGCAAATATATATATATATATCAATTCACACTTCTAATATTTATTATTTAAATATTTTTTTTATTTCTTTTCAGTTACAGTTGATTAAAAAACAACCAATCTAATTAACCATAAATAGGAGATAATTTAAGATAAGTATTAAAAATTTAATATAATAGCCATGTTAAAAATAAAAAAGATTGATGAAGCTAAACATCACAAGCAAAAATAGTTGTATTTAATTTTTTTTTCAAATATTCTTTCTAATATCTACTAATTTCCAATGCAACAAATCATTAACCTTGATTTCTTTACATGATAGAGAGATCAAATAATTACAAATATAATATCTAACCTAGCAACAACGAATAATAAACTCACAAACCTTTTAATAATTAAATAAAAATCAAGAAAATATATATCAAGAGACATTCATTGCTCTGAGTATAAATTTAACAATAAAAACAAAGTATAACTCACAATCTTGTTGATTTTAATGCTTATATTTCCTTTGACCAAAACAAATTTAGTTATATAGTAATATCATGAAAACTTGAATGAGAAAAAAAAAAAAAAAGAGGGGAGAGAGATGGGAAAAGTTTGATATAATCTCTTTCCTTTTCTTTTACTTGTCAAGCCTATAAAATCTCTTGAAAACATTTGCAATACTATCATCCAATAACAACCATCAAGTCTTAATAATTAATAAAATTATAAAATAAATCTATAGCACAACAAGAAAAGTGATTTATTCAATTAAATTCCACACACAAAATCAGAAAACTTTCAAAAATAAATTACATCTTAATATATTTACATGTCAAATAATATTTTAGTATGTTAACAATATAAATACAACAAAGAATTTATTTTAGATTTCAACTTCAATACAGTCATCATATCTCATAACTCAAAACATGAAATTTATAAAAATATTTCTTAGGACTCCAAATCATTTTGAATCATCTCAATTGAAGCTTAAATGAAAGAGTTATGTCCGCATTACAAAATTATATCAAGACTATTTGGACTAGCCAATTAGTATTATTTTACCCTTAACACCATCATTTACATCTTAAATTAAAATATAAAAATAATAAATATTATAAGAGAAAAATATGATATTTTATATTTTTATTGAGTAATTAGTGATATTTTATTAACTACTCTTTAAACTCATTTTAAAGAAAAAATATATGCAGCTAGAAAAAAATATAAATATAAATATTTTAATAAATATTTTTTTTTAGTGTCTGTTTTTTTAAGTGGTTTTAGAGAATAACTAATATGATGATGTTAATTATTTTTTAAATATCATAAAAAAAATTTAATTCTAATACATTGCTTTATCTAACTTCAACTGACAGAAAGGTTCTCCCAAAAAAAAATTGCTCAGTATTATTAATGTCTAGAATGACAACAAAGGACCAAAAAGAAGATTGTCGTGTTTATGTCCAGAGCCGTAAGATCTGGAAGACAAATTGGCTAATTCGATCGAGGAGCCGCGGTAACTATGAAATTTCCTAGTCCTGCTGTAGACTTTACACGATTTGCCATGCCTCCCACGTGATGAGAGGCTGAAAGATATCAATTGAAGGGCCAGATGCGCAGGTATTTCCCCTGAAAACACGGGAAAATTATAGTCCACTGATTCCTAGGAAGCCGACAATGACACTACCGTGATTATTGATCGAGGCAGTGTTTGTTTGTTTGTTTTTGCTCTCTTTTTTTTGAGTTTTTATTTTCTAGTTTTAAATTATTATTTTTTATGAATTTTTTATATATTAATGCCAAAATAAATTTAAAAAAATATAAAAATTCAAAATTATTATTTGAGGTTGAATAATAATCTTGACATATGAAAATTAAGATAAATAAAAACAATAAGAGTGATAAATTTATATATTAATTAGAAAAAAATAATGGAACATCTCAATCAATATCAATTTTTATGGAATCACAAAAAAGAAATTCAATTATTCAAGAAATCAAAAGATATTAACACCAGTCGACACTTGATTGTTAACCGATATACATTATAAATATGATAGTTATAAATTTTTTATACCATTTTTAAATGTATTCAATAATAAAAATAATTAGATGATAAATTTGATGTAAAACAACTAATGTAAATTCTAGAATTCTCTCTTGGGTTTTTCAATGATGATTTTTTTAAAAAAAATTAAAAAAACCCACTTGATGTAATAATATTAAAAAAAACCTTAAAAAATCATTTTCAAAATCCGTGGCCTAGAGGTACTGTAGAAAAACACTTCGGAGCACACACTAACACTTCATCAACACCCTATCCCCTTTTAATTTAAAACCAAACACGTCCCTAGAAAAACAATTACTACATCCTTCAGAACTCGTACCCTCCCCCCTAGACATGTGTGAAGGGAATGCATTTAAAGAGTGGCGGATAATTGTTCTAAACGAACATTTATCCATTTAACGGTCTTAATCATAACACCTAAAGCACCATTAGTCAAGTCCTACGATCAACTACAGCGCGTGAGCGGAAATCTACGCCAGCAGAAAAATAAGAGTCGCATAAATTGAACGAAAGAACGAGCGGAGACGAAGGTCCAACATTGGAACCGTTCCACTCCCCACCTCCTACCCCGTTTACTACTAGAATAATCCAACGACACGCAGTTTCCTTCTGTATGCCAGAACACACCGAATACACCTTCCACGTTAGGTCCGAATGGATAAGTTTCATGTCCTTTCTCTTTCAAAATTCTTCAACTCCCTTTTTTTCATCTCCCTGTCAATTGTTTAGTGAAATCTAACTCCCGACATCTCTCTCACTCCCACACGCCTTTACCCCCTCAACAGGCAAAATCCCCACCCCTCCCTATATATATAACCTCATCGATCCCTATCTCACCCCCTCAAACAAAACTCGAAAGAAAAAAATAGAAACACAACGTATTCCGTTTAATTCCCATTTTCCACTTCCTTCTCCCTAGAAAGAATGATAGATTTAGATTGGAAAGCAAAAATGGTATCCTCCGATCCCCCGAACAAACCCCCCAGACTCTCTAGCAAGCTCCAGGTCTCCATCCCGGCTATACAGTTTCGTGGCATCTCAAATACCTACCCGATTCCCGCTTCCGACTCGGTTTGTTCAGCTTACGAGTACTATCTCCGCCTCCCAGAGCTAAGAAAGCTATGGAACGGAAAAGAGTTCTCGAATTGGAAAACAGAGTCTATACTAAAACCAGCTTTACAAGCTCTAGAAATCACTTTCCGCTTCGTTTCGACGGTTTTATCCGACAAAAGACCGTACGCGAATCTGAGAGAATGGACACGGAGGATCGAGTCACTCACCACCTCTCAGATCGAGTTAATCGCGTCCATCATCGAAGACGAGGCAGAGGATAGCACAACGCGTGGCACGGCTCCAATCGTGGACTTGAGCTCAACGGAAGGTGTTCTGGTTAGAGATGGGAGTTACGCGGAGGTATGGAAGGTCCCGGGCGAAACCACGGTGGTCACTAAACCCAGCGAGGCAAGCCTGCTTCCTAGGCTCGCCACGTGGCAGACATCTGAAGACGTAGCACAGAAAATCCTGTACTCCATCGAGTGCGAGATGAGACGGTGCCCGTACACACTCGGACTCGGCGAGCCAAACCTGAACGGAAAACCAACCCTGGAATACGACGCTGTTTGCAGGCCGAACGAAATCCACGCCCTCAAAAGGAGTCCGTACGACCACATCAAGAACCAGGAAAACCAATCGGTGTACACCACGCATCAAATCCTAGAGTCATGGATACATGTGGCAAAACAAATTATCCAGCGCGTAACAGAAAGAATTGGAAGCAAAGAATTTTTAAAAGCATCAAATGACTGCTATTTAATCGAGAGAATCTGGAAACTTCTAGCAGAAATTGAAGACTTGCATCTACTAATGGATCCAGATGATTTTTTGAGACTTAAAAATCAATTACAGATGCGATCATTAGACGAAAAGTCTCCGTATTGTTTTAGATCGAGGGAGCTGGTGGAGATAACGAAATCGTGCAAGGAACTGAAGCATAAGGTGCCGGAAGTTTTGGGTGTCGAAGTGGACCCAAAAGGTGGGCCCAGGATACAAGAAGCAGCCATGAGGTTGTACAGTGAAAAAAGGGAGTTTCAGAAGGTTTATTTGCTTCAGGCTTTGCAGGCAATTGAGTGTGCTCTAAAGAGGTTCTTTTATGCGTATCAACAGGTGCTAGTTGTTGCTATAGGGAGTTTGGAGGCCAGAGGGAATGGGGTTCTGGTGAGTTCAGAGAGTTGTGACTCGTTGACTCAGTTGTTCCTTGAACCCACTTATTTCCCTAGTTTGGATGCTGCTAAGACTTTTCTGGGAGAGTCTTGGAGTCATGAACCTAATAGGGTGGAGAGACGGAGTCGGAGGAAGCAGTGAAGACATCAGGGGGGTGGAATCGGTGGGGGACTCGGTGGCGTCTAAACTATAGGTTTTTTGTTTCGCATAGACTATACAGTTATTCATTGGATATATGTTTTTTAATTGTTTCTACCATCAATGTATTGGATATCATAAGATTTTGATATTATTATTCTTGTAAAATTATATACCTTCTATTGATGTATATTTCCAGGGATTAAAATCATCATCTTCCATTTAAGTTGTGGACCTTGCTTGTTTTCTACAGATGATCATGAATTATATCCCTACAAAACGCATCTTGAATCCGTCATAATTTGGAGAAAACCAGTTGTTTCATCTTGTATCAAATAACAAGTAAAATGGGAAGAATTCACGGCAATTTGCATTTACCCCTGCTAGTATCTTACATGTTCTGTTATTGTATTCTCTTTTCTATATTGCGAGTGATCTATTTTAAATTAAATTAAATTAAATAATCTTTACTATCTTAGCTTTAAATCAACGATAGAGATATTTTGGGATCGAAATCATCTCTTGCTTGCATGGTGAAGGAAGATGACGTGAGAAATTTATTTTTCGGTTTTAAAAGTGTTTTTTAAAAAATTAAATTTATTTATTTATTTTAAATTAATAATTTTTAGTATTTTCAAATAATTATAATGTGCTAATGTTAAAAATAATTTTTTAAAAATAAAAAAATTATTTTAATATATTTCTGAGTAAAAAACATATGTGACCACACTTCTAAACAGGTTTTAAAAATAAACTCTAACTTTATTGCCAGTATTGGTCTAACCATTAGTTAAATTGGCTCACAAGACGGTTATCTCAATCTTAAAAATAGGTTTGGATTGATGTTAAAGCACAAATCATTTTTTCCAACAACATGATGCTAAAGTTACATTTATTGTGAGGGAAAAACAATTAATTATCTAAAAGGGTAAAAAAATTAACAAAAAAAAAGAACAAGTAAAGAAAATTAACAAAAAAAAAAGTAAAATAGAAGAATTTACAGCAATTTAAATGTACTTCTGATGAACCTATTTTTAATGTGATTAAAAACTCTTTATAATCCTCCTTTCTTAGATATGTTTAAGAGAATGAACATATAAGTCGTGGCTTGTCGATGTGCCAAGTCCAACCATGTAGGAGCTTGGTAATATATCAAGCCTTAAACATGCTGAGTCGGATACTAGCTAGACCTAAACATGATTTTGCGTGTTAGTATACCAAACCATGGGAACACTGGGTCTAACATAAGCCAACCTAGATGCTTTCTAGGATTGAAAAATGTACCAAACCTGATACTAAGATAACTTGAGTCTGATATTGGACTTGATAGTTAGCCAAATCCAAGGTGACGTGAGTTTGACAAATATATCAAACTCAAGATATTTGGACTTGTCAATTTACCAAATCCAAGCTAATGAGAGTTTGACACACATATCAAATCGAAGACACTTGGACTTACACACATTCCAGATCCAAGACGTGTCAGACCTAAAATACTTGAACTTGATAGTTAGCCAAGTTAAAGGTGACATGGGTTAGGCAAACATGTCAAATCTAAGGTGTTTGGACTTGACAAATTGTCATGTTCAAGGCACTTAGACTTGACAATTCGCCAAGTTCAAAGTAACATAAGCCTAACAAACATATTAGATTTAAGATCGCTTGTACTTTACAATCAACTAAGTTCAAAATAACATGAATGTGACATATATGCTAGAGCAACATGACCTTAGATTTGGTGGATTGCCAAGTCTAATTGCTTTGGGTTTAACATGTGTGTTAGACCCAAGACATTTGAACTTGGTAGTCAACCAGGTCCAAGGTAACAGCCATACTCTCTTAATATGTTTTTAGTTTCGGGGAAAAACTCAACTTTTACATGCTTAATTACATTTGATGTCTTAAACTCTAATCTTCTTATACCTTTTTATGTATATAAAAGTCCTCCAAGGTTTCACCATATTCCTATCTAACATTAATATAGATATAACAATTATTTATGTTTCATTAAATATTATCAAGGTAATTACATTACAGACCCTTATTTTCACAAAAGGATAAGATTCATGGGCTATTAATACACCATGAAATCTTTAAAACACAGGTTTATAATATTTATTTTCTATTGCATATATATTTTCAAAACATCTCTCTCTAGTATATTGCTTTATTTTCTCTTTTTAAAAAATATTTATTTAAGCATCAGAGAGTTATTACCTCCATTAAAGAGGATATTTTGCAGGGATTAGTCACAAGTAATTTTAGCCTGTCAAGGATCGATTATAAACTATCAACTACCTTAGCTAGGAAAAATATAGGAGATTGCTCGGACTAATTAATTGATCAATTGTCCAACCTAAAAGTCTTATTTTCAAGCTAGTTGGATTTTTTTTAGGCATCATCAATTTCCTTATCCATTACACCCATAGTCAAACGTGGAGTCTCAAACTTATAGCAAAATGAGAGAAAAGAAACTTTTATAATTAAAAGCATTTGGAGCACCTAGTCTTGTATAAATTGCAACATATAGCATGATCAATGAAAAATATACGAATTGCAATAACATAGGAGGGGATATGCTAATAAAGTAGCATTTGAACATACTTTATTTATAAAACTATGATATATTAAGCAATGAGAGTTATCAATCTTAAGGCAATGCTAGGAAGATGTAATAATGGATCTTCAGGAGATTGAAGAAATGATCCTTTCATTTAGAAAAACAAGCCATATTGCATATTTTCTAGTCACTTCTACCTGAATAATGTAATGTACATTAAATACACAAAAGTGAAAAATAAAAACAAATTAGAGTATTAAGCAAAATTGAAAAATTATTGAAATACATCTTATACATTAAAAAGAAAAAATTATAATTAATAAACAATCCATAGTCATGAAGTAAACAACATAATTTTCTAATATCATTTTTCCAATCCAACTTTCCATGTTTTAGAGAGAATCTTAACTAATATAAATAAAAAATATTCAAACAAAGAAAAAAAAGAGTACATACATATAGATTGAAAAGAGAAGACTATTGCAAATAAAGCTCTAAGCAAACAATAAAAGGAGACGAGAATAATAAAAACACGAAAAACCTAGCTCCTTAAAGTTGTGGGAAGATAATCTAGTTTGTTTAGTAGAAGCAACAACTTTCTTTACCCCTGATCCTTCAATTTTGATAGAGATGGTCACCACCACCCACATTAGTAAAAAAAAGATAAATTAAGCACCCTATGGAGTGACCTAACACTACCTTACTTGGGTCTCATGCGTAACAGATTTTCGCAAATTAGCATGTCAATTTACATGTGTAGTCCACGGGTTATCACTGTTATCTTTTCCCATCAATTTTCTTTTTATTCCAATTAATCTCACTAACTCATAAGGAACAATTTTAATCCTTGTATGTAATCAAGTTATTATTTGAATAATTTTATAATTTATTTTGTTAATTTTTGAATGGAAACCGTATGTCCTCGTATATATTGTTTTGAATTAATTTTTTATTTTTATGTTCTTTAATATTAACTGATTTGGTAGGGATATTGGTTGTTATTTATGGTGGATATGTTGGGTGAAGTAATTACCTTATGGTTGGCTAATTTAAATTGTGTAAATAAAAGAAACAAGTCAAAACTCCATTCCTGGATTTTACTTCATAATCTATACAATAAGGATTAGGTTTTATCATCAAGCTAAACCTCAAACCGCTATTCTATTATTTTTTAAACATACATACATTATATATATATTTCATCTAGACAAAATATTAACATATATGCATCAGATATATTTTTATCATCTAGAAATGAGTTAGGATTCTTGATCAGTAAGCATTAAACTATATAATGACTCTTTTTTTTCAATACTTCTTTCACTTAGCAGCAACGTGAAGATGTTACCCGTGATATATTTTATTAAACACAAACATTATTTTTTTAGTTTTCAAATAAAAAAATTATAATACCAAAAAAGGCATTTACAGCACCAAGTACTTCTTTTCTTGCGTTGAAAAATCCTAACCAGTACAGTGGCCGGTGAAAACTAAAATCTTTTTGGATAAACTATTCGGCATTCATTCCACTCAATTTAATGCAACCTTTTCATATCAATCTTCATCAAATTCAAATCAAAGATAATATAGATAACAAACTTTCCTATGATCTAGACTGACACGTCAAGCCTCGTGAAAAGTAATGTTATCCTCCTCACACCCCATTGGCCAGTGGTAAAATTAGGTCCATATCTAACAGCGATGACTCGAAAGGGAATAAAAATCTGCCTCGTGTTCTTTTTGTTTGGACCATTTCAAGCTCACGAGGCAGCGACTAGCGCACGAAATTAAACGCCTCGCCGTGACCATAGTCCTTCACTGAATCGTACGAATCTGGAAAAATCGTAGGAAATCTGGCTGTTTTCTTGTTAATAATCATGTTAACCAGTCAAATTAACCGAGGAGCCTGTCCGGTCAATCCATCCATGTTATCCACCGAGTGGGAAATATTTTATTATACCGAGTCCGAGTTGAACAGGTATTAACGGCAATTACAAGATTGTTTGTTTCCGAACCTTGAATTTGGAATGAAGAAAAGGCCAGGCCGACAACCCATGCTCTCATTGAAAACGCGTATACAAGTCACATGGACTCGCTCGCAATGGCCATTCCTTTCTGCTTATCACCCGTATGCTTTTTCTATGCCAACTTGGCTCCGACTTTACGACAGATGCGGATGTAAATTGGCAGTCGAGAATCGAGATGGATAGTTTATGCTTCCAGCACGTTGAAGGATATTGAATGTATCTCGGCTAGAATTCTCTCGGCGGCTCTTGTACTTAATTGTACTATTCATGATATAAAATATATAATTAAGTTCATTTTTAAATAATAAATACAATATAAAAATTATAATGTATTAATATCACAAATCAAATAAAATATCAGTGTTAATAAATATGGCTTCTAAGAATCTCGCGATCAATTTATATAGTTTATGGCCATTTTAATTCAAATAACAACAACAAATTCACACACAACATCATAGTTTATTATCAGATAATTTAATTATTATTTTTACAACACAATAGATCAATAAAAAAAAATATCACAACACAACACAACACATCACAGAAGGAGAAAAAAATAAACTCAAACAGGGCTGGCTGAATTTGATATGGTATTGGTATTTGGAAAGGCGATGGACACATGGCATGCCATGATTGATTACCATGGTTGATTGGGTAGGAATATAAGGATTAAAATGAAATTTTAATTACAGGAGACTGAAATGCAACCTTAGAGAAAATGTTACGGCGGTCCCATTGCAGTTTTCTCTCTTAGGTTTTTATTTATTTATTTATTTATGTGGTGTGCGGTTCTAATTAGATAATTGAATATTAATATATATATATATATATTATAGTTTTGAATGGTTCTACTAAAAATCCTCTCCTAAAATATTAATTAGAAAACTATAATTTATAATGTTTTTTAAACCTATATTAGAATTTATAATACACGTCAAAACCTCACAACCAAAAAGACACGCCAAGACCCAATGGAGGATGCACTTGTTATCAAGACCCAAGTGGAGGAGGAAAGCTAAATTGAGGATGCCCTCGTTATTAAGACCAAAAAATATAAAGTAACTAATCGTATGCCAACGTGAAGAGATAATTGTTCGGTTATTTATATATAATTACTTTTTCAGTGATTGAATTGTATTATTAGTCTCATTGTCTATTATTTTTATTGTCGTTGTCATTACGATAAAGTTTTTCTAGATATATCTACTATATTTAAATATAAGTAATGACAATAGATATTCATGAAAAATGCTTACCTTGAATTTTGTACAACATTTATATTATTTTATTTTCTTCCAACTTGGCATCGATATCTAAATTTGTATTGATTGAAGATGAATTTAGAAAATTTCTATCCTAAACTAAAATAAAAAATAACATAAAAATTTTCAAAAAGTAAAATATATTTTATTTTTAAAATATTATTGAACAATTAATTTCATAATTTTGTTAAGAAAAATTAATTAATTAAAAAAATAACAAAGGATCAAATGATAATTAAATCCTGAATAATTATAAACTTTTAGATAACTTGAAGGACCTTAATATTAATGTGCGTTTATATTTTATTGAAAAATATTTAATATGCATCTTAAACTAAACTTGTGATGCTTTCCGTTGATTCAAGTAAAAATAATTTATGATATATTTTGGTAAAAAAAAAATTATAATTCGAGGTATTTAGTTAAATATTTTTCTTAAATTTTCTTCTTCTTTTTTAACTTAACATCAATATTTTAATTTTACTCTTTTTTGACCTTTATAGGGATGCGAGCATGAGCTCACATTTTTAATAAATGATAATTTTTTCATTAATTAAGATTTGAATATATTAATATAGAAGCAATATACTATATTTGAACCGGATATATTTTCTATTTTACTAGTTATTTGATATGTATTTCACCGAAACATATATATTTGTTTCAATATGATAATATTTTCTATGTATTTTTTAATATAGAAAAATTACAGTAACAAATCAAAAGATTCATGGATATATTTAATTAATTAAATAAAAAATTATTAATGAAATAAAATAAAATTATAAAATTTAATTTTTTTTAACTAACTGAAGTTATTTAATCAAACCCATAACTTATTTCATAAACTTAATAGAATAAATATTTTTTTTAATAATTTTTTTATTTAAAAACTGACAACCAACTAAATAAAGAGTAAAAAAAATATTATATTGAAATAAATTATGTTGTCCAAGTGACAGTATCCACGAGTTTTTACACCGAAGATGTTGAATTTTTGGCAAGGAATTTTGATGTCGTGGATGATGTAAAAAATGATTACGACACTGCTTATGCAGTATCAGGCAGTTCTAATATTTCTGAAAGTGACGATGGTAAAAGAAGCGAGAGCATGGGGAGTTCCAAGTCGTTTTTTCTGGAGCCTAATTAGCTTGGAATTCAACCAGAGCCACCAGAGTGGACAGGAGAAAAGAGATTGTAAGGATGAGCATTGAACTGAGAGCAAATAGCGTTGACACTCCTTTGTCACTAAGGATGATAAAGAGAAAGTTAAAATGGCATAAGGGTTTTGCAGTTGTGGGGAATTCTGCATGCTTCTCCGAGTAGATGGCCTTTTCTTCTATGGTGTTGATAATTCAAGAGCTTCAGAGTTCAGAGCCATGCTTTATATATACAGAACTAAACGCTTTATTTGTGTGGCTTTTAGCCTATTTCACAGCACATTCAATGGTTGGCAACATTGGTGTTACTGGTACTCAATCACCAAGAATCTGCCAAAAAGACTATCACAACTTCTCCTGAGGAAATGGACCAAGAGCAATCAAATGTTGATCATGCTGTAGGAAATAACAATGTCGGTGCTTGGAAAGTTGACGGAAGCATCTGTGGGAGTGACGGGGTTGATTGGCATTTTGGGAGAACATCTCCTTTGTTTCGGTGTCCCAGCATTGTTCCCGAAGACACTGATGAGGTTTTCTGGAAATCAAGAAATGACTTCAGAGGAAGAGACAGTACCGTGGAACGCAATGGTAGAGGAAGCTTGAAGAATGCAAGTGGAATCAGGATATGAGGTTCTTGATCGTGAGACTATGAAACAGTTCGCATCACGTGTAACTGTGGAGCTTGAAATGGGTGATTTAGTAGAGTATTACAGAACTGATCTTCGTCACCAGATGGAGATTGCTGAGGATCCAATGAACCCTCTTCTGCTTTCTAATTACGCTCAGTTCCTCTGCACAGTTAGTCATGATTACGACAGGTGATCCATATTCCGATCCTCTAATTTAATTCCATCCAGTGTTTCTACCAGTGAATCCTTGCCTTTTTTTTAGTTATCAATTGATTGCGGTGCTAGCTTGCATAAGATTGGTCTATATCCATGTTACATAGATGGATGAGATATGGCAAAGTTTTTGAATTGTCTTATTTAGATGCCTTAACCTTTGATTCCTCAAATAAAACGAGGCCTAGGTTCTCTCCTGATAAGTGTAGCATTGGAGACCTTCACTGTCATAACCCCTTTTGACCGAGTTATGTAATCCTGCTGGGTCTTGTACGATTCATTTTCCACGGAGGTTTTGGATCGTCAAGCAGATTTCACCAGCAACTAGACTAGTGCTTGTTTCTTTGTTGGTATGTAGTTTTATGACAATAATGTGATTTCTGATTCTGATTCCTTCTTTTTCTCCATTATCTGGGAGCTTTACTGGGCAGAGGAATGCTTCAAGCGTGCTATAGGACCAACAGATGCAGGGGCATTCAGTCACCATGCAGATTTCTTGTGGAGGATGAAAAAGGACTTGTCGAGTGCAGAAGAGATGTATCTGCTAGCATTGTCAATTGAACCAAATAGCACTGGGCATGCTTTCCTCTTAATGCTTCTCAGTGACAATAACAATAAGATTTTTTATTTGAACAGAGTTGAGTGTTTTAAAAGAGCATGCGATTTATAATCTCAGTACAGCTTACTTCACCACGAAAAAAAATCTTTATTTCTAGCTTGAACTTTCTTTTCTGCTGTTTTTAGCTTCGTAATTTGTGCCCAAGAAATTATGAGAGAATGATGGTGCATTGATATGCAAATTTCTTCTGGATAGACATTATGATCTTCAACCATACATCGTGATTTCAAGAAACTGCATAGGCAAATAAAAATTATGATCTTCAATTAACGCCGGCATTTGATTTGAATCTTAACGTTGTAATTAGCCAGTTAAGCAGGTTTTGTTTCTGCACCACAATCCAAAACCTTTTAATCCCGATTCTAGGTTAGCTAAGATCGACATCCTGTTCTCACATCATTTGATCTAGTTGGCTGGGTGGCGATCCCAAATATGTAAACAATTCTCAGTTTAATGTAATAGGTTTAGCCAAGACGAGGCTGGCCTCATCCCGGCGACTTATGTTCACCAATCTGCAATAAAAAAATGCAAATGTTGAAAGTTGCCCTTCTTTTTCATAAGCAACGACCGAATCCAAACCCAGAATCCTCCAAGTTGAAGTTATTATCGTTGAACTTTGGTTTCGCGGTATTAAGATTCGTTCTGCCTATGGATAAAGCAACATATCCATATGAATTCAACCAAGTAGAGTGGTCGTTGAGAGAGCAAGAATAGATAGCAAAAACACCCCCTAAGAGGATATTAACTCTGCATCTGCCTGAGTTTGATAGGATGATGAGAAGGCAAGAAAGCAAGAAAGCGACCGGCTCGATTAAAAATGTCAAGTTGACTACTAAACGGTGCACTTCATTTCCAGTTTAATGTTGTCATCCCCTGATGAGCTGCGTGGTCATGAAAGTCGGATATATACCAGCATGCACGATCTGTTTAACTAGTCAACTAAATGTAAACAGCTAGCTAGTTATTGAAATCCTGCGAAGCTGGTTGTGCTAAGAACCATGAGTTCACTCCAATTGAATTAAAAAAAAAAAATGGTGACGGTGTTGTAAAATAGGAGCACTTGGTGTGTGGCATGAAACCGGGAGCGGACATCATACGATTCACAAGTCTCCGGCAACAGAACCCAGGGAAAATGTGCAAGCTTGCTGCAAATATTATGAATTCGAGCAGACTAAATAAGCAGAACATAGGCTACAGATAAATAAATAAGATAAACAATAACATTCGCTTTGATTGAGAACGTGGTGTTAAAGCAACAGCCCATACCGATACAGGTTTAACGTTATGTTGTGTTCTCCAGTGCATGTCTGGACGACGAAGGCGTTACCGTTAATAGATTGGTGTAAATTCCGGTAGTGAATTAGGGTCAGGAGAAGTCCTCGTCCAAAACTGGGGAGAGATTCTTAGGAAGCATGTAGTGCAATTCATTTTACGCTGCATCCATATTATTTTCTCGCGGCAACTAAACATGGATACCTTAGTTTATTGTAAGGGCATGTCCCCTGCAGCCACTAACAATGACAATATGTCCTGGCAAGTTTGGAGAAGCCATGCGGTTTGAAAACTGCTTGGATGCATAATCCTTCGTCCGTTAATGGGTCTCTTCAGCAAACCGCCAATATACCTGGAAAATGTTAGCTCATGAAGCAGTACAATTCTGTCAACCTCGATACGGAATTCTTAGTTTCTTCAACTTGGTTATTCCAATTTTTGTGGATGTCAAAAAAGCATCCCTACCTTGTTTAAGTCAAAGGATGTTTAAACATGTCTGTCAATAGAACGTTAAAAAAACGCCATCGTTTAATTCTGTTGCTCATTGACGGGTTTGAGTAACAGAACACCGTCAAAATCTTATGTACGATTTAGTCGACAAAAGCCAAACTTACAGAAATGGCGGCCAATTCAAAACCAAATTCCAGAAACCAAGATTACAGCATCAGAAGACAAGAGGGTAAGTTTCTGCACGGCAAGTTCCTAGTGTTTACATTACATGGTAAGAATACAAATAAATGTTATGGTGGCTGTCATGCTGAAAAAGCTTCTACCGATGAGTTAGGATATAGAGTATATTGTACAATTCGAGATAAAAAGAATTAGACTCAGGAAGGAATGCCAAAGAAACGTTGAAATATAGAAATGAAACTCAAGTATTCACCAAAACCAGGTATTACGGCTGTCAACAGCCTTAGCAGTAGTGGGTACCAGGGGCATTCGCCCAAACTCAGCAGCAAATCTATTGACGCATCTCGTTCTTCTTTCACCGTGTCCACCCAAGCTACTAATTCCAGTCGAACCGATCTCAAATATTTTACCTAAAATTTCAACAGCCAAGAAGAATATTTAAAAGTCACAAAACAAATGATAGAAAATAACATAGAAGATCTCATTTAAGGCAGAAGCATCTTTAAAGATATAAAAAGCGGGTGAAATTCATTTTCCCCTTTTGCCTATTATAATCATAGAAAAGGTTTGCAAATATTGAGGTCAATCTTACATCACAATTCTATGAATGTACGTCTTGAAAAAACATCCAGATCATAACTGGTGCAAAGTTCCAGAATCAAACAAGATGCGCTACCCGTTAACAAATAGTATTCAAAACAGAGAAGCAGGGTTTGGGCAGTAAACAACGGTGTTCAGAGTGGAAACAAACTTTCCCCAGAATCACACTTCTCCCAAAGTTTCCATTGGATCTGCAAAAATGGTACGAATCCAGTAGGATTGTGGCACCAGACCTAAAGCTACATTACTCGACCACGCATGACCACAACAAATGTCAGTATTTTCATAGAAAAGTTGCAATTCAGAATTGAAATCCATCAGAAGTATGATGAGCATAGCAGGCATGCCTAATACGTGGTAACATATTAAAAAATCATTACCAAATCATGTCTGACCAGCAGGTAATGATTTTCTAATAGTCACGTACTTGCATCAGTCAGCCGGGAATCCAAGGCTCAACAGAGAGACTAATTAATAATGTCTATTTTGAAACTGGAAATGTTTGCACCATTCTCCTTGATCAGCCCTTTAGAACAGTAAAAACTGACTAGGTACTACATGTTTGCAAAACAGAGTTATATGACAACTCAGTGTGTTATCAAATTCACTGCACATGACACAGTATGATAAGAGATCAGGCCCTGTTCTTCCTTGAGTTGGTGCACAATGGTACAAAATCTCCAGTCTGCTCACAGGCACACTAGTCTAGCATACAATACTCTAATGTGCTGAGAGACAGAGCAGGGGTATTTAATTTATCATCTTTACTTAATTTTAGACGTCGTTTATGAACTGCAAACATGAGTGTAGATATATTCACAACCCTGGTCTAATGCACATGGTTTAGCAAATAATGATCGAAGATTATTATTATTATTATTTTAAATAAATGACAAGTTAATATGTAGGCGGGTCATCTTTCACATCCTTGACTCAGCAAAGAAAATTTGAGATTATATTATTTCTATGGAACAGCAACAATTACGGACAAGACAAATACAAAGACAAATAAATGAGAAAATGGACTACCAGATGTGAGAGTAAGGCAAGCTGACCAGGGATATCTGTGAATTTAGCCTTGCAAGAGCTAAAATAACAGAACACAAGTTTCATTTTGCCAAGAAAGAATCAATTTTTCTATCATCACTTTTCTGGCAGTGAAGTAGAACTTTTCAAATTTAACCACTAAGAGCGGTTCAAGATAAGCTGTTTCAGTATCATTGCACAGAATTTTATAACAAACAAGATAATGTTAGCATTCTAGAACATTTCATGACATAACACCCCTCTTAAAATAACAAATTACTAGCAATACTAGCAATCAAAGAGCTAGAGGGGATAAACAGATGAAAGTTACAATAAGATAGATCTTTTACCTTTCACCCATATAGGGGGTGCACCAGTTGCATTAGCAACAAGAAAAGACATCGCAATATCTTCACAATTTCTGATCGATACATTCCAAGATTAAGAAGAAAAGTTAGGCATTGAACAATATAACAGAAACAGTGGACAAGTAAAAAACTAAGCAGAGAAAGAACCTATTCTTAGTCACAAATTCTTTGATTGACTTCGGCATCTCATTGGTGTACATCCTAAGATACTTCTTGTGGAAAAAGGCTGCCTTTGATAGTACCATACTATAAGTGCCTGTCCACCAAACAGACCACCATCCACCATATGTATAGTAATCCGTTTTCCCTAGCTGCACATAGATTGAGAAAAAGAAATGGTTTAGGAAAATTCCTATATCCTTAATCATGCCTAATTGTTACAAAAAAAAATGCTAAAAGAATATATGTAGTTAAAAAATGGAAGAAACTGTACCAAATTACCATTTGCAAAAAATGGAAGAAACTGTACCCAATTACCATTTGCATATTGGCACTTCAAGCACCAACTATTTCTATGTAGAGTTCATAAATCTCTTGAACTACTGGTTAGAGAGATAATGTTGAGCAAAAACATACAATTTCCAATAGACTAAAAGACCCAAAACTACCCTGAACTTTAGGTCAAACAGAACTTAGCCCCAAAACTTTATTTTTTTCATTTGAGTACCGTGAACTATTTTTTGGTTAAAAATAAGCCTTTCTGTCCAGCTTTGCTTCCCTCCATTAATTACCTTTTTTTTGGTAATTTTTGGTTATATAGCCTTTACAATAAAACAAAGACTAGTGAGTTATGAACCAGTCATGCTTCCTCAAGCTAGCCTTCATATCGAGATATGAACCTCAAATCACCTAATGCTATTTCGTCTTTGTCCATGAAGAAGACCATAAAAGAACATTGTAATAGATCAATTAAAAAAGGTCTATGTGTAGACTTGACAACATCAATAAGAAAATGAATTTGGCCAGAAGATAAGCCATGAAGGCATTACACACACAAAAATCACACTTGAGTTAAAGCATGCAGTTCTGACACAGACATAATCCCCCTTACAATGATGAGCTCAAGATATATATGAAGCTTGAAAATATCAATACCAAACATAGTTGTCATAATAAATTGACAGCAAAGTTTAAAGTGATAGAAAAAAGAGAATATGTAATGGCAAGATATTCAAGAAGACACATACCGTTTTAGCAACCCAATGGGCGCGAGGAACAAAGCCCACCATTGCATCTGGGGCACTTTGCCAAACCTTGAAAGCAAACTCCACTGAGGAGCAAGGAAATATAACATCATCATCAATTGAAAAAACAGCATCTGTCTTCAATCCTGGTATTTCTTTGAATCTATTGTTCAGACTGTCTTCCTTATTGATATCAAAACTCAATTCAACTTTCTTCAGCCCTCTAGTTTTTGACTCGATGACATGGTTTAAAAAAGTAGAAAGAGAATCTGAAGGAGGATTGGGCTCACTCCACACAATATGTATAGATTCAAGCCCCGAACATGATGCATAGTGAGAAATGGATTGCTTCAACAGATCATATCTCTTCCAAGTGTTCATTAAAATAGCATATCCTTTCCTGTATACAAGATGTATAATCAAAAACAAAATGATGAACCAACAAACTCTGCCATGATGCAGAGTATCAAAATTATCATTTCTTTCTTCCTTCCATTTTAATCATGGAGTATTAAAGATATCAATAAGGCAGTTCCAAGCATATTCTAACCTCTGACTAGAAAATAAAGAAAAAAAATCTACAGATAGATGTTTCACTCCTCGAGACATTATTATGCATTTCCACAAAAAATATATATATATATATATATACTTGTATTCATGAAGGGATATATCTAATAATGCATAAATCATCTCAGGGAATGCAAACTTACTTAAACTTCAACATAAACACCAAACAACCATGCTTAAAAATGGAAAAATTATTATAATGATGAGGGACATCAGTATTCTATTGAAGCAATGACCAAATCAAACTCAGCTGGTTCAGGTTCGAACTTTGAACCCCTAAAGTTGATTTTTCCATAACCATTCAGTTCCATCACATACAATTCCTCTTTACTTTTCAAAAACCAAGCATTCAAACATCAAGGAGTGCCACTTTCCCAAATCTGCTGTTTATTTGGAACAAAAACAGGTTCAATTTCTTACATCTAAACTGTCATTTCTCATTGTTTAACACTTTAATCTGATTCATAGCAAAGAATATAAATTTAATTCTTCGATTTCTTTACTTGCACTTCAAAGGGATGAGCTTTCTCAATTCAGTACATGTACATGTAAAATTAAAAGCTTTATTGCTGATATTACCCCGTTTAAGCCAAACCAAGAAACTTTATTTTCAATCCGAGTAACCAAATTAATCTTTCCGACACATTCTTAATTAACAATAAGTGAAAACTACTAAAATCATTTCTTTACCAAATCTGAATAAACCTTGAATAAAGATTCGTAGTTAAACAAAATTTAATTAACTTATTAAAAATGGAAAGCATGGGTATTTAACTGTTACTGCTACTAGCAATAAGCTGTACGCACCCTGGAGGAAGGAACTGATCAACAGAATCGCTGTGATTGGTCCATCCCATAAAAGCGGACGCGCGGGTAGCAACCACGACTAGCGTAAACGCGATGCAACAAAAGAGAAGGAGCTTGATCTTCGACGATTTAACGGCTGTGGTCGCGAGTTGCCGGAATCTCTGTATCCCGCGACGGTTAGCCAACAAGGTTCCTCTCATTACGGCCAGCGTCAACGCCTCTTTTTTCTTTGTTCTCTCCACTTTGAAAAAAATAACTCGGTGAATAACTCACCGACAATCCAGTGCAAGTAGACTCAGTTAAAGCAACGCCTTTCTACGCCGGCGGATTTGAATGAGTGAGGCGTGAAAATTAAGGGAGGGGAGGGAGGTGATGGACAATTATCGTCGATCTTGTAAAGTAATTCGTTGTGGCGGTTATTAATTGGTCATCTATGAATAATCAGTCATTTAATAATTTAATTATATTACTATAATTCTTATAATTATGTGTATTTAAATAAAAATATTTATAGATATTATGTATGCGTGTGTGTAACCTAAATTTTGTATAACTTCTATATATATTTTTTTATTGATAAAAAATGAATTTTAAAAAAATATTCCAAATCAAAAGCTAATGATTTTTCTTAAAATTATATAGTATATTTTATTTTATTAATAAATGTGACTTAATTGAAAAACAATAAGAAATCAAATAATACATAAATAAACTCCTATACTACCATAAATCCTTGAACAACCCTGAAGGATTTTGATATATATTAACATAATATCAGATAGGTTTATTGAATTTTTTTTTACATGTCATTTAAAATATTTAAAAAGTCTATGATTTATTTTACATATCATTAGATACATTAGAATATAAGCAATTCAGGTATTATAATCACAGTAACACTTTAAATTGTATTTATTTTAAAGATCTTATACGAGGGGAATGGGGATAAAAATCTATGTATTCGGTGAAAAAAACTGAAAAGAAAAGTTATTTTTAATATATTCAAAGGAGAATGTTATAATTATACGGTATAAAATAGATTCTTGTTTCGGGTGGCAATGCATGATTTTCTAGTGGTCGAGAATGAATTTATCTTCGGGGTTTTCTTTAACAAAATAGATTACGAGATAGGTTTAGAATTTTTTCCTAATCACTCGCCCCGGGGCTCTCTTTATTAAAATACTATAATGTTAAATCCCTGGAACGGCTTTGCGAACGGAAAAAAATTATGATTAAATACAATTCCTAATGACTGATGTCAGACATAATTATCGCTTGACTATCTCTCCTCTTCTCTAAGCTATGTTGTCATTTATAACGAGCCATTGGAGATGGTGGAGCTCAAGAGTCAAGACTGATGGCCATAAGTTTTTCTTATTCTTTATTATTTTCTTTTCTTTTTATTGTAATCAACATTGTCAAGCCCTTGGACTCTGGGGTTAAGCTATTTTGTAACGTTATTAACAAGTGGACCGATAACAGAGAACATGCACCGTTACTTCTCCTCGTGCTACCACGCCCAAGCCAAAATTCAACCCTCCCCTAACTGTCGTGATGCATTTCCCACGCCTCCAAATTTAATCATCAAATATGAATGCTAGAAAGTGAATTTTTGATCTTGAATTTTATTTACTGTAATATAAATGGCGAGCTCATTCGTAACCGAAATAAACTTTAACTATTATAATATTAAATAATAATATAAATTATATTTTAAAATTTTATCTAATAATTTAAGTTTTTATATTGAAATAATTCTTTAATACAATAATAAATTTTTAATAATAAAACAGTCATTAATTTAAATTTTATCATCTTTATTTATTTGATAAAAATTAAACATAAAATAATATAAATATATATAAATTTTAAGGTCAAAATACTCACTTAAAGAAATATATTTAAAAATAATATAAATTATATATTAAAATCTCATATAATAACTTAAATTTTTAGATTAAAATAATTCTTTAATCTATAATATAAAAATAATGTTGATATATTCTTGCACTACAATGTCTTTTTTATGATAAATTATATATTTAAACTTGAGATAACTTGAGAGGTGTATTGTTATATTGGATCACTGTGAAAGTCACCATGAAGGATGCATGGGAAGGCATGCGTTTGATGTTTATAGTTCATTATGTTTACCTTGATATTTTGTTAGATTTATATAATCATTAATTTCAAGATCTATAAAATTAATTAAGATATATATAAATTAGTCTAAATATCTATATTAATAATAATACATAAAAAAACCACATATTCATGAGCAAATAATATATATTAATTTTATTTCTTCCTTTATTTCTCTGCCTTTGGTTGCACCATTGCCAGTATCCTTGACTTCCTCGAGGATAACTTAGTGTAGAAAGCCTTGAGGAACTTGGAGTAGAAAGTGTAGTTTGATACTTGCTAAATTATATGAGCCTATGATTTTACCACTGTTCTTTGTACAGTTGACATTAGTTTACGAGCTAATGAGATAGCTAGCATCACTTTGCATACTGTGAAATTTGGGTATAATAGAGAGTTTTCTTATGCGGCATAATAGAGGGCTCCTTGAGTTGCTGAAATGTGAGTTTTGGGCTGCACAGGATTTTCAGTCTCTGTATTTCAGGACTCGGTTTGCAGTTGCACCCCTCCCTCATCCTGTTCCGCCACTGTGGCCTGTGGGCTAGCACTCATTCAATCCGTACCTTGTTTAATTTTGGACCGTGTTATTTTGTTCCCATTTCATTACAGATCCATCAAGATGGAAATATTGGGCTGTGGCCGATCCCCCCTGTGGATCATGAACGACCTGTATCTCCATGCAACGGTAGACTATTATGATCATATATTTCTTCATTGCTCAACAGGAAAATAGGATATTCCTTCTGATGACATTCCTCCTGGTGTAGCCCAGATCAGTACACGTCATCAGAAATACAAGGTTGTCATGTACGGGGGAAGTTCTTGAAGAAAACCAGGTTTTAAATAATAGGATTGTGGCTCTAGTTGTTGTTTTTTTTTGTTCTCTTATTTGTAATCATTTTCTTTCAAAATTTTCTACTCAGCCATGATGAAGCCTAATTTTACTTTCTTGTTTGTGAATATTGTTTTTTGGCGTGGACTAGGTCCAAAATCTAATCTATGAAATTACACATTGCACGATGAAGGCAGCTTTCGTTGCATTCAACTGAAAGGAACTACATAAAAACACCAATTCAAAGTGTCTGGTAGCATCTTAGCAGAGGCTGAAGGGTCCTAGACATGGACTATCTACTGGATAGCTAGTAGCCAAGCAGCACATTCCAAAGCAAGGCTAGCAGCACCCCTAAAATTCGGTGCACCGAGACATCAAAACATCAAATCATGAACATCATGGTAGGTATTGTGTAACTGGGACGGCGAAAGTCGGTTCGGCGTGTATTTTCAGTGACTGGGTCTGGAAGTCCACGTTTTCGGCTGAATTTTCCAAGTAGGCTGCGAAACTTAAAAATCCCTATTATCCTAGAAAAAAAGGAAATCTACAAATAAATTTTTTATTTTTTAATTATTTTTTAATCACTGCAATTCACTGATATAAAAAATAAATATTAAAAAATAAAATAAATAATTATTTTAATATATTTTTAAATAAAAAATACTTTAAAAAATAATATCTATCATACTCTTAAATAAGTTTATAAGCTATATGGCTAGGAGAAATATACTTTGTAATGATAGATACTAAAGTCATTAAAATTACTATATAGTTCATATTAAAATTACTATATAGTTCACTATACTGTTGAAGTGTTTTTCTTCTTATTGTTTTTAACTTTATTATTTATGATTTTCCTCGTGGAACTCGTGAAACTCGCGAGGAAAATGAAGGTGCTGGAGTCGTGCAAAAAAAAAAAGATGACGTGATCCATTGATCGTAAAGGATAGCAGATTATAGTACGTTTTGGATTGAATATCCTGGATATGGAACCCGAGGAACTGCTTGATTTTTTGTCCTTTCCACGAGAAAAGCATCATCCCTTTGCTTTGCTTCTAACCCACGATTTGATTAGAGTTAAGGAAAGCCATCATGTCCCCCACTTGCTCTGGGACTTCAATACAAGATGTGTTAAACAAGACGCGTGCCATGGCTTTACATTGTTCACATAAAGGGCAGTCTACTTGTACGTATTTACGTTTGTAATTTTTTAAAGACGCATGGTCTTATAACGATTTCTATGGTGATTTTCGCTTGAAGATCCGATTTATATTACGATCCTGTAATGCTGTGGACAACATCTAAATCATGAATTATGAGGAAGACAACCAATCCGTCCACCCTCCCAGCACACACAAAATTTGCTCACGTCGTCGGCCACGATCTTGGGCCATCAAAATGTTGTTAAAATAATTAAAAAAAAGGGGTATATAAATGGCCTTAATTAAATTGGCGGTTGTCACACACATTATTATCCTATATTTTAACAATTTCACAGAAATCATTATCTCAATGTTCTTATCATGCTACAACCCTGGATAACAGTTGTTTTTTAAACAAGCACTGTATCAAGATCAGTCGGTCTGATAAAGAACAGAAACAAGGCAGCTATGCTAGAATGCAGACGTAATTTGTGAATTCTTCGTTTTTCAGTTTGAATGATGGCTACAGCTTTTATACATTCAACGACTGGTCTTCTGTGAGCTTAAGCGAACTCAGTCCACCGTTCATTAATAAACAATTAATTCCAACGATTGGGACGGGTTACCTCCAGAATCCCCTGATCTGACAAGAGAACAACAGAGTTACAGAATGAAAACTGGTCATTTGATTCTGCTAGAATACTCGAGCACTTTCGGCTGGCTCTTAGTTTCCCCTAACCGACTAGTACTCAAGCCGGCTTTTATCAGAAGGATGGATTACTTCGACAAGGCCAATACACGGATGGGCCAAGCTTTCTTCAGTCTCCAAGTTTCTTCATCTATTGGGCAAGTCAGACCATGGGGGAAAAGGACAAGAAACGAGACGGCAGTCGCCATGCTATTATAAGCTTCAAGGTTTTCCTCAGTGCAAACAGGCAGGAGCTCAATTTTCTTTTCCAGCTCTATCATGATAGGTGTCACTCCGTCTAATCTGATCGATCAGTGCGCTGCATCTTACCTAACGTCTTTGCCAGATCAAGCAGATGAGGCTGCCTCACAGATTAATGATTCGCACAATTGCGTACGACATAAAGAGGTCCTAAAAAATAAGAGAAAGCTCGATCAAGAAAAGAAGAAGAAGAAGCAGAGTTCTTAACATTATCCTAATATGGAGCATGAATGCTACAAACCACCTTCGTAATTATTTATCGGGATTAGGACAATCATGTTCCACGAATCCGCCGTTATCAATTAAACCGCATTGCCAGCTTGTTAGTTTCTCCGGTTCTCTGGAGAGATAATCATTCACTCGAAATTAAATTTAAATAACACGAGTTAATAATTCATTCAGTATTGAATAGCTAATGATGATATTCTATAACATCGAAGCATGGAGAGGATTTCTGGATTAAATAATTAGTTAAACAATTAATTTAAAAACATCATTTATTTTTTTAACCAAAGTTTTTTATAGTTTATATTTAGTATTTGTTATGTTAAGATGACTTTTTGCTAGTAATAATAAAAAACCATATTTAGTGGAGATATTAACTCTTCAGGGCTTTAATAAATATTTTTTAGAGATAAAATATATAATAATATTTTAACAATATATACACAGTAAAATCCAAATTTTCTGAATTTTTATTTTAAAGGTTTCATTATATATTTTATAACCTATAAATTTTATCATTTTATAAATAAAATAAACTAAAATATAATTTTATTTTTATGATATTTTAACTTGCATCAACTCAACACTCAAGACTTAATGTATTGTTAAAATCTGAAATAATAGGTTTTGCCAGTGCCGGACCCAATACCTAACTCAATACCTAAGAGGAAACCTAATTATGGATGCAAGTCTAACTAGCATGAGACCCATCACATGAAGTTTGATGCTCTGTCAAAGTTTAATCGTGATTGAGTTTAGCTACCACAGGACTTAACATGTTTTTATTAGATTATATTTGTATTTTGAGAAATTTATATTTATGTATATATTTTTTTATTTCATAATTTTTTTAATAAAAATATATAAATAAAATGTTGATTCGTGATGCAAGCAAATACGAGCTATTTTGCTCACATCATGAAGAACATAAAAAGAATAGAGTATGTATTGATGTTTCCATCATTAGGAGCCGACCCATTGATTTTTAATATTTCTCTAGTGAAATGAAACCGAACGAGGTCATTCTTGGTTAACGACCCAGTTCTTTTTTCCTCTATAATGATACTTAACATCAACAAATCTCTATCATTTTCATACACGATTAATTAATAATTATACGCTGTTTGAAATTGTATTTTCAATGGAGTTTTATAAAAATTTACTTAGAAAAAATATTTTTTTTCATATTATTGATTATTTTGATAGGATAATATTAAAATTAATTTTTGAAAATAAAAAATATTATTTTAATATATTTCTAAAAACCCACATTAAAAGATAAATAATACTGTACTCACGAACATGCAATCAACGCCGTTGTAGATTTGTAGCGTTTGAGCACCCGGCCACTAGGGTCTCACAAAGTTACGAATTATCATTACCAAGCACTAACGGAGGATACAGGATTGCTACACCAGTTAAGATGCTAACTAGCCAGAGTAAAACAACAATGCAAATAATTTGATAGTTATATGCAAATTTGTTACCGAACCAAATGAGATATCCACGTTTCCGTTTCAAAGCCAAACTTCACCTAGACACTCTCCATTATTGAAAGATGGGCGGTGGTTTCATCAACATCATCATTATACATGTGTGCGGCCACCCTTGTGCCAGCTATGAAATCCACTATGCACCATGTCGTTTCATGTTCTTAACAAGTCATTTTCGATGAAAAAATCCAAGAGAATTCATTAATTAAAAACGAAACAAAATAAGAAATCAAGATAGCTTCAGAAAAATGATTGGTCGGTCATGAGATAAATTATTAAATTTACTTACCAGAAAAAAATAAAATAAATTTCAATTAAATACACTGACTAGACTACTATCTCTCCTATAAAACCCCCCAATCCGAACCACTCTTCACTCTCAACAGAGATCCAACGGTCACTAGACAGCAACCGGAGAGAGAGTTCCTTAATCGCTAGTACTTAATACTGCGTCTGCATTGTTTGAGCTGAAAAAAACAGCGGAGAGATGGAGGGCAAAGAAGAAGATGTTAGATTGGGAGCTAACAGGTTCAATGAGAGGCAGCCAATTGGCACGGCAGCTCAGAGCCTAGACGACAAGGACTACAAGGAGCCACCCCCGGCACCATTGTTTGAGCCAGGCGAACTGACTTCATGGTCGTTTTACAGGGCCGGGATTGCAGAGTTCATGGCCACTTTCTTGTTTTTGTACATCACCGTTTTGACTGTGATGGGCGTGGTTAAGGACCAGACTAAGTGTACAACGGTCGGGATTCAGGGGATCGCTTGGGCCTTTGGCGGGATGATTTTCGCTCTTGTTTACTGTACAGCTGGAATTTCAGGTCTTAAAAAATAAACAACTGACATGAATTTTTAGTTTCGATATTTATGGTTCTCGTAAAGAAAATAGATCCCTTTTTTTCGAAAAAACTAATTTGTGATGTGATTTTGGTACTTGCAGGTGGTCATATAAATCCTGCTGTGACTTTTGGGCTATTCTTAGCAAGGAAACTGTCCTTGACGAGGGCCGTGTTCTACATGGTGATGCAGTGCCTTGGTGCCATATGCGGTGCTGGTGTGGTGAAAGGATTTTACGGGAAAACAAACTACGAGTTGCATAATGGTGGTGCCAATATGGTCGCTCATGGCTACACCAAAGGTGATGGCCTTGGTGCTGAGATTGTTGGCACTTTTATTCTTGTCTACACTGTCTTCTCTGCGACTGATGCCAAGCGTAGTGCCAGAGACTCCCATGTCCCGGTAAGCCCTTCATCTCTCTTCCCAGCAAACTTAAAACTCCCAAGTAGTTGATTAATTACATCAATTATTTGTTCATTTTAATGGAATTTACTGATGGTGAAAATATGTATGGTCAGATTTTGGCACCCCTGCCAATTGGGTTCGCTGTGTTCTTGGTGCACTTGGCCACAATCCCAATTACCGGAACTGGGATCAACCCAGCTCGGAGTCTGGGTGCTGCAATCATCTTCAACAAGGACAGCGCCTGGGATGATCACGTAAGTCTTTAATTACTTACCCAACCAGTTAGATTTCCATTTTTTGCGACGTCAAAAGATTAATTTGTACCTATTTTTGACATCCATCTCGTATTCTTTTGTTGGATGCAGTGGATTTTCTGGGTTGGCCCCTTCATCGGGGCAGCACTTGCAGCTCTTTACCACCAGGTTGTGATCAGAGCCATTCCCTTCAAGAAGTGCTGATTGTGGTGCTTTACTTTTGGCCATTCGATGATGTATTAAGATGAAAATCAAGCCCAGTTTGTTCCATTTTCTCCGTGTTGGCCTCTGTGCATATGTACCTATAAGTAAGCGCGTGCTATAACAGTGACGTGTATTTCTTCAAGGGCCTTTTCATCCAAATTGCGTATGTAATGTAATAATAGTAATGTTTTTCTTCAAGGGCTCCTCTCCTTTATTGTTTTTAGTTTGAGGGGTTTTGCTGATGGGGCCCATCCTAAGGGAGGTGGGTGGGCTTCAGTAATATTCAACGCATGTATGGATATGAATTGTGGGATGTCATTTTCATGTTACCGACCGAACCTACAACTAGACTTCTCTAATCGACTTGGTGCTCTTTGTCCGATTTGCATGTATATTTACCCATTTACATGGTGGGTTGGAGGACAGTAATAATTATTTTTGGAAATGTTTTTATTTTGAAAATATTTTGTATTTTTTAAAATTTATTTTAAATATTTATAAATGAGAAAAATTTAAACATTTTAAAAAATTAATTTTAAATAAAATAAATAAATTTTAACCAACATCTCCTACAACTAGTGCTGAATATGATAGCAAAAGTTTTATTACGTACACGATAGAAGAAGATGATGCAAGGATATTATTCGTCTGGAATAAGAGAGTGGTTCTAATCATTTCCGGTCACAAAACCTATAAGTTAGCAGCCACGTGACACACGATCCTTGGTCTAGATTACAGATCTCAAGACTTATTTTTCCAGGGGTGGAATTTTGATAAAGGGACGAAGAAACTGACATAACATGAGAGTGGTTGTATACCGATGGATATATCAATTACTAAAAAAGCTACCATAACGCCGATCACACATTCATCTTCTTGGGAGCCCTTCTATCACGTCCAGTCGGTCATGGAATCTTTCTTGTCTGGCTCTTGCAAGTTGTGTTGGCTATGGCATTTATGGGTTCATTCGAGTGAGATATGTGTGATCGTCGGTGAAGTTCCATTTAACATCTCCATCTTCTTTATATAAAACGTGCTCTCGCCCCCTTGGATGCTAATGAAATCACGGGAAGCTTGGTTAGATTCAAAAGTGGTTTGAACAGGAAATTAATAAACTTATTAATTTCGTAAATGAGTTTGACATTCCTTTTGCAACTAGTGGGTCTTTGCTTTTTAGTTAAAGCCAGCAATTCAACTCGAAACATTAATTGTCAAGAACACAAAAGGAAAAAGAAGAAGAAGAGGGGGTGGGATCTGGACGTGATTTCAATTAGCTTGCCACTAGGCGTTGCCTTTTGAGCGATGTTCGAGTCAACTCAGATACAAATAAAAGAGTCACTGAACTATTGTAATTCACTGTAAAAACATTCACAATTTATAACACATTGAGCACTTTTAATTTTTTATTATCATCATTAGTAAAGAAGAGTGAAATGAATTTGCACAGTAAAATAGTGATATCTTTTACTATACGTAGAGTAATTAATCACACTTTGAATATAGTTTGCAATAAATCACGCTAGGAACCTACATCTCCCTCATCATGGAAATTGAACTCACTCCTTCTTCACCTGGATGGTTTTTTAGGGTATTTGTTTTGCGCGGCTTTCATGATTTCTCCTATTTAGTTTTTGTTTGGAAATGTGGTCCAACAACATTTCACAAAAACAGTTTTTTTAAAAAACTTTAATTTTAAAATTATTTTGATGTGTTATATAAAAAAATATTATTTTAACATATTTTTAAATAAAAAATACTATTAAATTAGTAAGGTACCAATAATTTTTCCCGTCTAGTTCTTGAAATACATTTATAAGTCCATACATGAAAGGAATTGTTTTTTCACTTAGCTTCTTGCGATATCATAAATAAAATATTAATTAACAACGGGGTCCTATATATTTTTAGAGATGTCTTTAACGATATTGTCGAGGAATGTCTTGGTTTAAAATCATGACATCTATAGTTATATATGGTTTCGTCAATAATAATATTTAATATTTTAAAATGAATAATAATCTCATATCATACTAAAATTAATTTCATTATTTCCAAGTATAGAATCCACAACATAAATAACCTTAAGAAAACAAATTTAATGTCAAGATATAAATTGCACGTACTTTAATCGTGTTTTTTTTTTCTTCACACGATTCCAAACTCTGAATAAAAACAAAATCATTGTCAACTATTGCAGGTTGATTTTTTCCAGCTAGAATCTCCATCTACGTACAACCCGTCCAATATCACATTTATCTCACGTAATGCATTTTGGCGTGCTGTTGCCTACCCTCTCTGGCACTGGTAGGGGCTTGATGCCCTCTTTCACTAGCTATCTCTTATTTATGAACATTTTTTTTTCAGGGACAAAACACTCTTTAGTGTCGTGATCTTTAATTTTATAGAGCAGTTAGTATTTTATATGGTTCATATTTTGAAGATTCCCTTTCATACGAGGAGTGGTTCATGTTTTGAAGATTCTCTTTGATAGGAGGAGGACGACACTCTTCTTTTTCTCTAACGTGCATGTAGACTTTTGTTCATATAGTAGTATTATGTTTGAAAGCGCGGTGATAATTGTTTTCTTAAATTTTTTTATTTGAAATTTGTTAACATATTATTTTTTTTTAAATTATTTTTAATATCAGTATATTAAAATAATTTTAAAATAAAAAATTAAATTTTTATGAAAACATTTTTGAAACATAAAAATAAACAACTATTTTGTTATTTTGAACCTGTAAGAAGATTTACTTTTTTTTTTTATTTCACTCGCCCCTACGCTCATGGAATTGAGAATGGGGTTGTCGAATCACATTTTTTTTCCTTGTTCGAATGTAATCTTTCATCACTTGCTTAGCTCTCAAAAGATTCATGTTCGAGAACGTAAATGGCTATCTCCATAAACTAGGTCGTGAACCCCATTGATCAAGATCTCGAGGATTAGGACCTTTTTACATAATTCAACATTAACATCACGGCAAACAAAAGTTTTATTTAATTCTTTGTTTTATGCTACAGGGAGGGTAAGACTTAGGGCTTAACAGGCTCAATAAAAGGATGTTGAAAATAGAGGATCTACTGGAGTCGTGGGTATAGAGGCCTCGATCAAAGAATTTCAACCGTGTTCTTGCACATGGTTGAAACTATGAAATTGTTGCCCTGGAACTTGAAAGCCCTCCCCTCCCTTCAGGCTTGCATGGTGTAGGGGCAACTGTAGAGTTTGGGCCTAAAAAGTTCAAGTTTTTATAACCGGTATGTATTATCATCTGGGCCTACTTCTTTTTTAATTGTGATCTGTTTTATGATGGTATTTATAGTTTTAAAAAAAACTTTTTTGTTTTAATAAAAGAGGTTTGAATCCTAATGTTATAAAAACAAACTCAGATCAATTCCAGCTCTTTTTTTTTCCCATGACCCTACAGCTTTTGATACTCTCGCGCTGACATTTACTTTGTTGTTTTGCTTTCTTTATCAATAAAACAATATACAGGAAAATTTGCTAAGAATTTAGCGTTGGGGATTTTGCATCAAACAACACTACTTTTGTGTGCAGATATAGCCAAGAGAAAAACATATACAGCAATTGCGATGCCAACCACGATAACCTCACGTATTTTATCAAATGGTCCACGTAACAAATTATTAATGTTAGAAACACATGCCTGACAGTTCTCTATTCTTACAAGGCCATTTTCCTTGATTCTAAAATAAGTAAAAATAAAAACAATTTCCTCTCGAAATTCATGAACCTGAACAGAAAGTCAAACCGAGAGAGCATTTGTTCTGCTTGGTTACGCAGACAACAATCCGACAAATTCAACAACCCCTGCCAAAGTTCACCCTTCCCCAAAACCCTGATACTCACTCTCTCGCCCTCTCTTTGCCTCAAATCGAGATCGGAGAATGGCGGCGAGCGACCAGCTAACAGTCCTCCAATTCGCAACACCATCTTCATCGACCCTGTACGCGAAAGTTCATCCTCTTGTGATGTTCAACATCTGCGATCGCTACGTTAGGCGGCCTGATCAAGCAGAACGCGTCATTGGCACTCTCCCTGGCTCCGCAATTACCTGATGGCACAGTTGATATCCGTAACTTCATGCTCTCCCTCATAACGAATCCTCCGAACAGGTTTCCAAACATCTCTCCACTGATTTTTCATTTTTTCTTGGCTAAAACGTATGTCTGCTAGTAATGTCTCAGACGGTTACTTGTAATTTCGGTGAATTTTTAGTTTATAATTTTTTTGTAATAGTAATTGCATTGGTTTTTGTTTTTAAATTGGATGCAGGTGGCTTTGGATATTGATTTCCATCATAATTTGCTACTGTCTAGTTAAAAAGTGAATCCCAAGGAAGTTATTGTTGGATGGTAATTCTTGTTCCCACTAGTTTCCTTATTTTTTTTGGTTTTCTTTGTCTAAATCACTGTTGAAAGAAATTTTATGACAAGTTTTTAGCTGTGTTGCGTTAATGTAGTGTTTTGCATCGTTTGAATTTGCTTAATAAATTTGTTATGTTATTGTGCTTCTGAAGTAGTTCAACCGGGTTGGGAGTTACCGGTGGTAGTGCATTGATTCATGACTTCTATTCCAGAGAATTTCCAAACCCATTCAATATCTGACGGCTGTTACAGGATCCACGAATGGGGAGGGTACCATAATGGCTCATGCTTCTGTCAATTTGTCTCTTGGAGACCGTCCGCTAGCAGCACATTTTCAAGGAATTCCTCTTGATCTTCGTTTGGTTGAAGCTGAGCGTGTTGGCTGTATGCATATTTCATGAATTCTTCATTCCTGTTTTCTGTGCATTTACATACACTTGGGCTTTTAAGATTTCTATTTTATTTAGGGAGACGATGATAGACTAGGCTTTTAGTTCTGACATTTTGCTTAAACATTTTGAGATGGTACTCCGAGTCTTTAATTTCTTCTCTTTTTTTTTGTTGGGTGGATTGTAGCGTGGTGAAGGGGATTGACGTGAAAGGATGTTACTGTAATAAATTCGTATTTCAATTTATGAAAGGTAACAGTGCTACTAACTCCATCTTTAAGGGCCTAGCTGGTAATAGCTCAGTAAACTTAAAGTTTCCCACCATTTTCTTTTTCTCGTTCCTCCAGCTAGAGTTATCTTTTGTTTAAAACCAGGATTTTATTTTTATACTTTGCTGGCTATCTAGCTGAAACAATCAGCTCTGATCACGGCATATACATATATATATATATATTTTATTTGAACAATTAATTTGAATTCCATCAACCTCACATTGTATCTTTTGTACGTAGCCACCCGCTGTTGTTTTTTCTTTATGCATTCCAATATTGTTTTTGACATGATCGTATAATATCTGTAGTTCTGTCTGTGGAATGGTGGTTGAAACCAAATCTTTTGATATTCATATATTAGATTGGTATGCATCCGAAGTTTTAACTGATATTTTATCATGATTGCCGTTGGCATTTTGAAGACCACAATGGTGATTTAGAAGGAATGGAAGTCTCTATGCAACGGCAACTAGCTCTAATTGATGGCGTGTACAATTATGTTGATGATGTGGTGGTGAGTTTGATGGCACTCCTTCATTTGTTCAAACCTCCCTGTTGCTTAAGATAATAATTGGTTCTCTTCTTAGGAGGGGCGTGCTGCACCGGATAACAACATATATGGGGTGGTTTATATCAGATACAGTCACCTCCCTTCCCAAACTGTCACCACCCGTGTTTGATAAGCTTGTAAATGACAACGTGCAGGCAAGATTGAGTTATTTCCGTATGATTGTAGCTAGGAATAACGTTTCCAAATGATTGCACCATTTTCACCATTCATAAATACCTTATGATAAGAATTCAGGCTTTGTTTCTTTCTGTTTTCAAAATTTAGTTCTCTTATCATTTGATTTTTGTCATTTACAATTTGTTGGCATGTTACTGCTGCATTGCGAGTAGTTTTCTGCTTTTTTCACTTGTGTCTATTTATCTAACTCTTATTTGGTTGCTTTCTCTTTGTTCGTACAGGACCATTTACTCTTGCTGTATTTATATACCAAGCATCACCAGAACTCAGCTCAGCTTAGCAGAGAAATTGAATACAGCTGCTCAGATCCTCTGATTTCTGTCCACTGGGTGAATTAAGGCCCAAAACAATTTTAATTTTCATAGGTGTTGACCTATAGTAATGTATTGTCAAGTTTGAGCTTAACCAGCCATTTTATCTGCGAAGATTGCTTTGATTTTTGTTAGGTAGGCTATCCGCAATTTCGATCTAAGAATTAAATTGCCTTTTATAATGATTCAATTACTCTACAGAAAACGTCAATCACTTTTGTAAGCTCGACGTGAAATCTGGTTTCCTTCCAAATGCTGCTACACTCTTGTTTTCTTCGTTATCCTTACTCTTCCCGGTGGGTTTTCTCGAACTAGTGGTGTCGGCATCCTAAATCTGCAACATGGTGATGCTGGATGCCATGGAAACTGGGTTAACAACTTCCTTTAGATTAACAGGTTATATTTTAGGATAGTGGCACTGCATATGATATATCGTGCGTAGAAAATTTTAACTAGTGATAGATTAACAGGTTATTTAACTAGTGAGTGTTAACCTCTTGGAAGATGATCTCATGTTGAAATTAAATTCATATTTGGATCTTTCATATTCCTCTTGCCATGTTTTCTTGTTGAATCTAAAAATTTTCGACGTCGATGGGGTCAGGTAAAGAATAGGCACGGGATATATGATCGTTTGTAAAATAGTTTTTGGTTTAAAAATATTATTTTTTTATTTATTTATTTTTAACATTAATATACTAAAATTATTAAAAAAAACACTAAAAAATATTAATTTAATAAATTTTCAAATAATAAAAAATACTCGTTAAGCACGTTCTCTCTCGTGTTGATATATCTAAAGGATTGATGGACATCCCATTGCATGTATTCCGCCTTAACACTGGCCAATTCATGCCGAAGAGTGACCTCGAACGTCGCACCTCTCACACATGATTTGCACTCATCATGCTGTCTTTCTACGACTAGTTCTTTTTTCCCGCCCATTTTGTCGGCGGCAATTGTTCGGTTATCTTCCACTATGGAGTAATTTGCACTAATGATAAATGTGGTGTGCGGTGCAGGAGAAAAGGGACGGAAATGTTAGGTGTGGCCTAGATTTCACGCATGCCCTATATTTCTTCATAGCCTCTAGCCCTCGTTTCGCAATAATCATTTTTCTGCTGTTGTTTGTCGGAGCCAAATCCCCTGCCTCTCCCACTCTCGTCAAAATTAAGTGATTCTGCAAGTGACCAGTGAGAGGTTTTTTTTTCTCAATAGATGGGTTTGAATTTACATGTATGTCTGTTATTCTGGTAATATTTTATTTATTCATTAAACTTGTAGAATATTTAGTGAATTATATGGATTAATCGTGGTGCATGTAAGTTATCCGGATACCACAAATAAATAAAATAAAATAAAAAAAATTAAGTGCTTCTCCCTAAAATTATCAACGGAAACTGTACAAAAGACAGCCAAATCAAACAGTCACTTTTTCCCAATTTCCCTCTTAAATCCTTCCTATAACTGTTTGTGCATGTTTGCATAATTCCGATATGAGTTCCATATTGCTAAAGAATGTATGGGCAGTTCCTAAAGATGCATTTTTGGGTTCTGAAAACGAGGTTTGTATATTAATTAACCATGGGTTGAAAAGGATTTAATAGTTCTAGCCGGTACTAGGACTGCTAATTACATGGGCATTTCGTACTCCTTGTTTGATTCTTTGATCAATCTTTGTGGTTGTGATTACACTTAAAAGTCGGTCCATCAGGAATCGAAGATGTGATGCAACTCAAATTCCAGCTCCTTAATTTTTTTCTGAAGAGTTACATATGCCATGAACGCATCTCTTCTCTAAACAATTAATTTAAGCTACTTTGACACGTGGCGAGGCTACTGTTAATTTGGCCACATGAGTACAATCGTGTCCAAAATATGCAAGAGTTCGGTGTCTTCAAGGAGACACCTAGCGATTTGAACATCGATTTTTAAACTGAGGGTACTCTAAAGTTTATTTTTCTCTTAGTGGAGGGTGAGGATTTACATATGAGATTGCATTTACATTCCGTAGAACTACAATGCTCAATAAGACACTTGGTGGATAAGCAAAGGAAAAGAAACAAAAAGATTAGGGATTATATGAGATTTTGGGAATGATTAAAACAAGAGTGTACACGGCGGTTCTGATTATTCGAGTCATTAGGTAAGCCTAGGAGCTAGAACACCGCAGCCTGTAGCGCCAAATTACTAAGAGACAAATTCATGCATATCGTGAATTGAACAGAACATCCTTTGGAATTGTAGGAAGTGTGTGAAACAAAAGTGGAAGTGAACCTAAATTTAGGACCAGTACTGGTAGACCAGATTACAGAAAAGAACAAGCTGGAAAGACTGGCCAAGAAACAGCGAGAAACTCAGTCAAATTGCAAGAAATATAAGTTCGGATTGTATTTTGTTGAATGAGAGGAAATTTAGTGAAACTCGTTAATTACATCTATTTTCCGCAATATATTTTCTTAGACTGTTTATTCACATGATGTAATCAAGCATATAATTCAGATTTTATGCTCTATGCTTAAATTCGCAACAGTTATTTAATGTGCAGGTTTGAAATTCTTGATGCCCAGCCACAAGTGGGAAATTGCTTTTTAAAAGCAGCACACCATCACTAAGAGTATACGTATTCTCGGACAAAGTGAGTTCAACTCCCCATAGTCATTTCAAATTTCTATCTTCAACTACCACAAAGGATAACAAAAAAAAAATGGTATTGAAATGGTGGTAACCTCAAGATTAATTTCATCCTTTCCGATAGTCAGTATTATTAACCTTAAGATTTTGAATTAGTAGTTGAAGGACAAGCTCATAAGCACAAGGGTTCACTTACTTTACTTCTCAAAGAGCTAGTGACTGCCCTTTAAGTTCCCTAATTTTGAACTAATTAAGAAGTTGTGGGCAAAGCAGACATCTAAAAAAGGGCATGTAGCTGCCTCAGACAGAAGCCACTTGACATTAGAAAATACAAGTGGCTTCCTCCTTTTGGTTGCTCACGAGTTGTCTCTCCCAAATCTCAATTCGGAGGCTTTGTTTGTCCTTTAGTTAGTGTTCCCACATCCTTAAAAGCAGGTTTAACCCGACATTGCTTGACTGATCTAGCTGAAATAGTTTATTGCAACCTAACTAAGTACCTATGTCAGTAGTTGCGATCACAATAGTCCAACCAAAATCAGACAACGTGAATACTTTGACTTTCACTTGTACACAAATCTTCTCTACCAAGACATTCTGAGGTTTTTGAACAATCCTAGTGTTGTTTAGCATACATTTTATAGTTTAAAAACTAAACTTGGATACCCCTTGTCCTGGCTTATAATTTGGACCGACTAGATTAACAACCCTACTAATTAATTAAGCTTGATCAGGAAGCTGTATATTAGAAACTCATTTAGCCATACATAACAATATCATCAGCAGCATATATAATCTACCAATGCACATCAACTCAACTCAAAGACGTTGTTTAAGAAACATGGATTACTTTAAGATAAAGTTTAATTGGATAGCTCTCATGTCCTGACGGGGTTGGATTGTTTACTAAAAACATGAAGAACACAACGTCACACAGAACTAAACCCTAGCTAAATTGTAAGCCATACGCAACAGCATGGGGTGCACGCTTTACTGAAAAACACAAACAATACCCTGTCTGTCTGTCTACGAAGATCAACCTATCAAAGAAATAAAGGCATAGAAATAAGATTCACTGTCATTAATACTACAATATTATTATAATTTAGTGACTAGTAGTGATCAAACTTACTTGTTGTTTGCTCGCCTACCAATACGTTGAACAGTGGCAGCTTTTGCGCATGTCTCTCTCTCTCTCTCTCTCTCTCTCTCTCTCTCTCTATATATATATATATATATATATGCACAAAAATCGTGGCACGATCAAATCCTTACAGATATTCAGCCTCAAACAATCCCTAACATCAATGCAGACTGAAATTAATAAACAAAAGTTCTGATTCTGCTATCCTTTGATCATCAATTGAATAAAACAAATGCTAAGTACAAAAAGAAAATAAAAAAAAATAAAGTGTGTGTGTTGTTGGGTAGTCTATTATAGATGCACACGGGATCTTGTCTTTTGAGTTCAGAAGCTCAAAAAGAAAGTTCTCTCACAGACTTGTATCAAAGTCGAAAGTACGCGTCTGAAGCTAACAGAGACAATGGAAGAGAGAATGTCAGGCTTTTGTACCACAAAAGCAGGACGTGGTGGGAGCAGTGGCAATAACTATGCCTCAGGAACTAAATGCGGGCGTTGGAATCCTACTATGGAACAAGTTAAACTTCTAACTGACTTGTTCAGGTCTGGTGTTCGAACCCCAAGTACTGATGAGATCCAAAACATCTCCGCTCGGCTTAGTTTTTATGGCAAGATCGAGAGCAAGAACGTCTTCTACTGGTTTCAAAATCATAAAGCTAGGGAAAGACAGAAGAGGCGCAGAATTTCTGTCGACGAGAAGGATGTCATGATTCGTCGAGATGAAAAATTTTCTTCTGCGCGATGTAAATTAGCTCTGCATAAACCTTTACTCTTCTTAAAAAGAAACATGAAGTAAGTTGCATTAAATCTTTTCTTGTAATCTTCTTCTGCAGATTTTACAGAAATAAGTCCAGTGAACGATCGAGAACAAGTGATTGAGACTCTTCAACTTTTCCCTTTAAAATCCTTTGATGAAGTGGAGTCAGAGAAGTTCAGGTTGCAGGCAAGTGAATGCAATGAAGCTGCAGAAATGGATCGTCCACAACTAGATCTGCGATTAAGCTTTCTGTAAAACAAGCTTCGAATCCATAAAAAGCTCGAGGAATTTAGTCTTTGTACTGATGATTCGACGTATATTAGGTTCAGCATGTTTGGTAAAAAAATGGGGCAGCAAGTACTTGAAGTTGATGCTGTCTTTTTGATAGTTGCTCACATTCTCATCTGAATGCTCCTAGTAACAATTTTTTTTTCCTTTCTCTGTGTTTACTCTGTTGGAGTAATTTACTTTTATTTATGCTTGGAAATCGGAATTAGGCTTCCCGTCACGAGAAATGCTTCCTCGAAGTGCATAAAAGACTGGTATAATTGGTTCATGCCTAGGGTTTGCTAACTTAATTTTGAAATTCACGCAACCGATCTCTTCACAGTCCTTGGTCAAGAAAGAACATGATACGGTCTGAATAGAACGCAAATATGATTGTTGTTTACATTTATATGCATGGTGGAACCAAGCTACAAGTCTTGTTCCATTTCATTTCTTTCTCTAGTTATCGTTGTGCCTATATATGATCAATATTGTTCATCAAGTTCTTGCACCCTACTCTTGCCACATTGAGTTAAGAATTTCTTTCTTACGTGCAAGCGATACTTTGAAAACTATGTCTCATAAACAAGACAGTTTGATTAATAGATTGAGAAGAAATAATGACATGCCTAACAAGAGGAGTAAGAGTACTTTCTGTTAATATAATATCGTTGTCTTTTCCTGAGAAAGTTGTTGCATTCCTTGAAGCAATATTGCTCATCTTTCTTCTGCCCTGAATAAATTAGTCTAAATGAAGGCTAATTCAAAAATAGTGCTGAAAAGTCTGGTTTTGTTGGTTTTTTCTTTCATATATCTTTTGCCAAAAGGATGAAAAGGTCGTACAAACATGCTTCGGCCTCTCTAATTTCTGAGAGAAGGTTGTAAATATGTTTTTTCCTTCCCCCCTTCCGTCTCTGGTCTTAGCAAAGTCGCAACAAAATTCAATACATATGACATACATGCATTCTCATTCCTTCAGTTTTTTTTCTGATTACGACATATAGAGGTTCGAAACCTGTTAAACGTAGAAGAATACTAATATCAATTTAGTTTTTTTTTTAAGTTGCATTTCAAGTTTTCTCCCAACTTATTCTTAAAATATTTTTTTAACGAAGTTCATTATTTGAGAATTTCTATAAATATATTTTATTGTCTTGTTATTAAATTGAATTCCAGTATCTTTGTATTGGTATTAAAAATATATTTATTTTAGATTAAATAATAAATACTTTTTAATAGAGCAGATGTTATACGTGTTCTCACACTATCTGACGAGGAGATCACCATATTAATTAAAAAAGAGATAGTTGGCTGCCTATTTAATTTAAACGTGTTTGCTACTATTAATGATATTAATGATAGTAGTATTTTTTAACAAAAAAGAAAGAAAAAAGATACAGCGGGGTAACTTGTTTTTTTTTCTTGATTTCTAACTTATTTATCGTTGAATCGGGTTGAGCTTTTAACGGTAACTTTTAGATATGTTAATTTTCATTCTAAATGGTTAATTGAAACTTAGTAATGTAAAAGTTGAACATTTTGATAGAAAACATGACTATTAATATTATGATTTTTTTCTCAAATATTTTTTATTTAATCTTGTTATATTTTAAGAATAAGTTATTCCCGATATTATGTATGTTTTAGTCCTTAGTTGAATCTAAAATATTCTTGTGAATCCATTATTTGTTGATAATAAAAGTTTTTTAAACAGATGACGATCTCGTGATTTTTTTACATTTGATTTTTCATGTAAAAATTTTGGTGTTAATTTATATGATTGTTACTTTATATTTATTAATTGTTTGATTTTAATTTTGATTGGACAAGGAAAAAAATCTAAACTTGTGATTTGTGATTTGTAAATTAATCCAGGTAAATTGATATCTGACTATTTGTTATTAATTTTTCCAACAATAAATAATAATTTAAAGATATGAATCTTTACGTAAGGTATTTTTTCTTCAGACTTGAAGGTAATTTTTGTGAATGAGTCTCGTATGAAAATAAGATGGGAGAGCACCGTGGTCCATGGGATCTCTAAAGGTCTTCCCTTCCCTAATCCCTTGGCACCATGAAAGGGGAAATCGATGCCGTGAAGCTAAAATGTCCAAGATATATGCATCCAGACTAGATCCAAGAAGGCCGATAGCCCATTTGAGGTCCAACATGTCTTAGGAAGGAACTTTTCTTAGGCCGAAAGCCCATTTGAGATAGAGAGCCCATCCAATCCCTAAGCCCGACCCGAGAACTGAAAAATAACCTCACCTTCCTCACCGCACCAAAGAGAAGAAAATAAAAAACAAAATCAACTTCACATCAGTCGGGAAAATAAACGATTCCCTAGCGAACAAGCATTGTCGAGTCGGCGTCGAGTCGTTAAGTTTCTAGGTAAGAAACTAAGAATGGATGTGATAAAAACGCAGCAGATATCGGCGAGACCAATCGAGAAAGTGATAGTGCATCCTCTAGTACTGCTCAGCATCGTTGATAACTACAACAGAGTAGCTAAGGACACCCGCAAACGTGTCGTTGGGGTCTTGCTTGGCTCCAGTTTCAAGGGCACCGTTGATGTAACTAACAGTTACGCAGGTGCAATTTCTCTTCAATTTTCGCTTCTCCCTTAGATCTGTTTTGTTTCGTCCTCTTTTGTTTTTATTTTAAATTCAGTCTGTAAGTTTTAGTTTTAATTTGTTTGTTTTCATCTTCTTTTGTTATTTGCTATTTTGGATTATACTTGTATACGAGTAAAAGGAATTGAGAGTTAGAGGAAGCTTTATTTGATTCCAAATTATTAAAATAGAAATGGGTTTTGTTGATTCTGCATTTATGTAATAATAATGATAATAATAGCTTTCATTTAGTGTATGCTGTGTGACAAATGGTTGAAGTTGAAATCGGTTTTTCAAATTTCTTTTTTTCTTTTTAGTTCAGTTAGTTATAACATATAGTTTTTTACTAGCTAAGAATGTAGATGTTCAGCGCACTGTTTAGTCTGCATGGAGGACAATTATAAGAGGTGTAATGTTTTCTTGTTTAATGCATGGACCTGTGAGCTTCAGAAGTGTCACAACTCTAACAATGATTGTCATGCTTGTTGAACTAGCATGTGCCAAATTAGAATCTTAATACCAAGTTTCAAGAGTTTGAGAAGTTATTGTCAAGCTATTGCTGTAGTCTCATTTTTCTTTTTGATAGCTATTTTTGTCTCTGTTTTAATGAGTGTTAAGATTCTAGATTGCAAGCTGTCTTTGATGAAGTTAGTAGTGTATTGTTTGAATTGTATTTTCTCAGTGCCATTTGAAGAAGATGACAAGGACCCAAGCATCTGGTTTCTTGACCACAATTACCACGAATCAATGTTTTCCATGTTCAAAAGAATAAATGGTAATGCCTGCAAAAATTGTACCTTGCTTTGCATTTCTCTCTAGGGTGCTTTTGGTTTTATGAAATTGACAAATTACCTTTTTTCAGCCAAGGAGCATGTCGTGGGGTGGTACAGCACTGGGCCAAAACTGAGGGAAAATGACCTGAAGATTCACGGATTATTTAACGAGTAAGAATACCAACCATGACTTCAAAGTTTATTTATCTTTTCAACCTTTGTGCTGAGAATCAATCATGATTAACTAGCTGCGCATGAGTTTCAAAATCTGTTCACTCATCCCTGATGGAAATGGCCTGGTCTGACTCTTAGTGTCTTCCTCCTGTCAAATTGGTACAGTATTTGAGACACATTTTTCTCCTTTCTCCTCTATTCATTGAGTTTAATCTGGCATTGCAGTTATGTTCCAAATCCTGTCTTGGTCATAATTGATGTCCAACCTGAAGAATTGGGAATACCCACAAAAGCATACTATGCTGTTGAAGAGGTAAAAGAGGTAAGTACATCACTTAAATAACAATGTAATGATTAATTGGCTAGATGTTTTGATTAAGTCGATCATATATGTGTAATGCTGGATTCACAAATGTTAGGAACTTATAATGGTTGTTTGTTGCCTTCAGAATGCTACCCAGAAAAGTCAGAAGGTGTTTGTTCATGTGCCATCAGAAATTGCTGCCCATGATGTCGAGGAAATTGGTATGCCACCAACAGTCAGATTTCTTTGTTTCAAAAGCAAATTTGATTCATCTTGTGGATGCTTTTAGGGGAGTTTCAAGTTTCCTTAGCTGATATTCGATGGGATTGAGCTGCTTTTTTATGATTTTGCTTTTTTTCTTTCCCCCGACATGATTATAATCTAATTTTTATCTGACAAGAATGAGTTGATTCTTGCCTTCTATTGTATGCACGAAAGTACACTTGTGGCAGTATAATGCAAACATTTGTATCTGGTTTTGAACTTTGAGTTGTTCTTTTTTAATTTTAACAGGTGTGGAACACTTATTGAGGGATGTGAAGGACACAACTATTAGTACCCTTGCAACTGAGGTCTTGTTACTTGACAGAGCTTGATTTATTCTGTTACTTTGTTTTGCTGTTGAAGGGATTCAGATTTTTTCCCCCATCTTTGTAGGTTACTGGAAAACTCGCAGCTTTGAAAGGGTTGGATGCTCGACTAAAAGAAATACGTGGTTATCTTGACCTTGTCGTCGAAGGAAAGCTCCCATTAAACCATGAGATTCTATACCATTTACAGGTTCAGTATGCATCTCTCAGATTTTCTTTTTCTGGCCACTTGCTTGAGTGTTTCTGTTATTTTTTTTAGTCAAATGTGGACACCATTACTGTGCCCTTGAACCATTCAAAATGGAATCATCTGAAGGAAAATGTTGCACAGATAGGAAACTTCTTTCCTCTTAGAAACCTGATTGATGTTGACTTAGCAGGAATTCGTTGGCATTAACTTGTTTATTCTAGCCTTCTGCTTTCACAGCTTGATTGTTGATGCTACTGTAGACAAATTTAACTTAACTTAAATTTGAATTTAAAACCATCGCTGAAGTGCTGAATGGTTCTGTGAATTGAGTAATTTTTTCTTTGCATGGTCCTGCAAAGACCTGCTCAGGTCACCTTTCATGCTTAATGCTGGACCAAGTAAAATTGTGGACGTGGAGCATGGTCGATGGTTTTTCAACAAAATCATTTGTCCACTAAACCTACAATTCCCTGGTCCTCCCATATGTTCAAAGCAAACTCTTCACAAGCTCTACAGTGTTTAACTAATAACTATCAAACATACCCCTCACCCTGTTTTTCTGATTGCTGGGCACTTTTTCAGTTTGCCAATATTCCTTCAAATGTGTATTCATTTCAGTTCCCCTTTTACATTTTCTAGGATGTGTTCAACCTGCTTCCAAACCTTAACGTGGCAGACTTGATCAAGGCTTTTGCAGGTAAGGAATAAAAAAATGCAAAATGCTGTGTCTATTTTAAAGTTTTTTGTTCACTGCTTTATTATATTTCCACTATGCACAGTGAAAACAAATGATATGATGTTGGTTATCTATCTCTCTTCACTCATCCGAAGTGTAATCGCTCTCCACAACTTAATCAGCAACAAGGTAAGATTATGTTTTTCTCTCTTTTCCTTTCTGACTCTTCACTCATGTTACTCATTTTAGTGCCATTAAGCTTGTAAAACGTCTAAATGTTGGTCCACTCCAGATTTTAGCCAAATATAGCTGACTGGACTTGCAATTTATGATAACACAATGATGTTTTTGGTGGAAATGATGCCTGTCAAGATGTTCCCACATCATTGCTAGCAGATCCTGATAGAATTCCTAGTAGCTTTACAATTGATCAATGAAGACATCTTCAACCTTTTCTCTTATGAATTGGACATCTTGGACAGTTTTATTTAGTTACTGAATATCATGCATGCCTCACATCTTCCACTCCTTCAACTTAAATCTGAATTTTAACCTTAGAAACTTTTGATGTTATAGTGTGTGGGGTATAAATCCCTTCACTTTCTCATATTATCCATTCTCAATTCTTAAAAAAGCTTCCCTTACAACAAAACCACCATAATCATCATTAGCATTTGCTTCCTCCATTGATTCTCTTTTCATTTAAGGCAAACCTAACGAAGTTTACTTCAGCCTATTCATGTATGTTTTTTAGAGCCTGTGGTACTACCTTCCGGTGCTATTACCCTACACATGTAGCTCGTTAGCAATTTCACTTAGCCTGTTTCCTAAACTGGTGATGTTTTTTACTGATCAATTAGTCATCCATAGCAATCATCTCACTCTCCCTGCTGGTCAAATTGCAGATGCTCAACAAAGAACATGAGAAAGCAGAAGACTCGAAGCCTATTGTTGTACCTTCTGTTGCTGGAAGCTAGATATGGTAATTTCCACAGCCTGGATTTTCTGTAGTTGTCTGTTCTCTAGAGATTAATTGCATTTACTTAATTTCTCTCTAGTTCCTCTAAGCCTGTGATAATCTTGTATTCTGTGGTGCAAGAAAGGGGGAGTCGCTAGGGGTTCTACTGGAAAATATCGCTCGCAATTGTTTTCTTGTGATTGAAATGCAGTATTAAAATTCATTTTGATGTCCTCAACAGTATTTGCTAAATTCTAACTTGATGATTGACAGATGCTCATTCTTTAGAAAATCCTTGTCAATATGTGATGTTTATTTTGACCATCTAAGTGATGGGAAAACAATTTGGAAATGCGCAAACACCTGCGCTGAGCTTTTTCGGGTACATGAATTGAAAAGGATGTTCTAAAAACTATGCAATGTCTTTTCATTTATATGCGAATGATTTGTCACTGAATTTTTGCATGATTACGGGAATATAATAATCTAATGACGCATATGCTTTATCAACAAGAAAATTGTAGGAGCATGAAAATATCCAAACAAAATTACTAAATTAATCAGATAAACTGTGAAGATCCCAAGGATACTTCCGGATCATCAGATGCGGCATCTTTGTGATAACCCCTGGTTTGCCGTCTAAAAGCATCTGGTGAACCTAGCTCCTGCAAGCGATGCAGGCACATAATGAGCTTGCTTGAACAGAGAATGCCATGTAAATTCCTATACCTCTTTGTCGTGGTTTGTGGGACATGTTGGTGCAAGAGGCTCAATAGAGCTTGAACTCGTGGTCAATGGCGTTCGTGGGAACAAGAAGCATCAACACGTGTAGGTTAGCTGTTTGCGTTCATTCTAGTGTATGCTAGCACTACTGGCCTGGAAGGCCTGGGTATCCTGCTGCTTAAAATTATCAGGGACATTTCGCTGGATTGATCATGTCAGGGTTGCTTGATCCCTTCACATTGCTAACGAAGGTGCTAAAATATTAGACTTGCACCTGACAGGTTACAATAAGTAACGGCACAGGCGATTCAGCAAAAGACTCGTCTTTTGAAAGATTCAGTGCCTTGGTTCTAATCATCTTCTTTAGAGTAATCGGGCCGAACTACCTGTTCAAACTCCGCATCCATTATCGCCTCATCTATGTATCACGGTCCCCCACTCCTGAGGTCTCCCTATTCTGATCGGATTTTGTCAGCTGTTGGTATTCAATCTAGATCTTTTGAAATGTACAATATAAACCCAGATGAGGAATCAAAGAAGTCGTGATTAGAGGACACTGAAGTTGAAATAAGAGTTCGAGAAGCGGCGGAGAAGTCCAGTATATACGCGGGACACTGCTGCAAATGTATCATTCCTCTGAAAAATCATCCATCCGTAGCCGGAGGCTACACTCAAAAAGCTCTCTCAGACGGGACAGGGACCCTAAAAGCAAGTTCTTTTGGCTACTTTCCGCCATCATCTCGCCAAACTTCCCAATAGTTTCGTCCTTGGGAACCTTCCTGTCACGTACGGAAGCCGGAGAACTGCCTCTATATTCACCAAAAGGCAACAGATAGAAATCGCCATTAGTTATTAAACTCGGCCGGTGAATTGCTGATCCGGAGCCTAGCTAAAGCTTGGTTGTTTTTCAACTATTTTAGATATTGATTCAATTAAATTTGGATGAATGGGCCAAGTAAACTTCAGGGATTTTTTATTTTTAAATATATTATTTTAGGATGTATCTAGATTAATTCAGTTTATTCGCGGATTGACCAAGAAAACTTGCAACCTAAGCCCTAAACAGATCAGACCATGCAGCCGTGTCTATAAAAACGCCACTCCTGCAAAAGCTATGGAGTTCATAAAATTATGAAGCTCCATTGATGAAAGATAAAAGGTAACTAACATGATCAATTCCAAGTGGAGTGTGCCTTTACCAGGTTTTTTTTGGTATTGGAGTAAAAAAAAACATTCCAGCAATTTCTTCTCAGAGGACTTGGGCCTTTTCTTCAGGTACGATGAAAGAGTGGTATAGGAATTCGAAAGTACTATATAGTAGAGCCGGGAACCAAATGTTCAATATGCATGAAAGCGTAAAGCCCAGTTTAGGCCCAATTTTTCATCGGGGCCTTTTTTATACAACCCAGTTACTTAACAGTTCGCTAAATTGGACTGTCCCTATTCCGCCAAGTGACCCGACCTGCTGAAACGCATACCGTACTCTACAGTAAAACACTTTTTTTAATGTTTTTTAATGTGGACTCTATAGTGTAGTATACGTTAAAAAGACTGATGTAGTTAAAAAAAAATTATTTTTTTGTTTTAAAAACTTATTTTTTAAATATTAAAATTTTTTATATTTAATTATTAAATTTTTATGACATAAATTCTGAATTTGATGAATTAATATAGTTAATTTTAGGCTAACTTATAATTTTTTATTATTATTTTTAGTTACTAAACTTAAGAATTTTAGATTTAACAGGTTAGATGAATTTTAGATTTAACAGGTTAGCATAGTTGATTTAGATTTTTTTCTTCATTGATTATTTTATATAGGGTTTTTTCTTGCTTTTTAATTGAATTTTTTTAAAAAAATTTAGTTTGTTGAAATTATTTTTTTCTATTTAATTATCAAATTTTCATGGCACAGATCCTAAACTTTACAGGTTAACCTGGTTTAATAAACTAGCACGATCAATTCAGATTTTTTTCATTAGTTTTTTCTCTTTGTAGGTTTTTGTTTTCCTTTGTCCTTTTTTCTTTTTAATTAATCTTTTTTAGTTTAATTTATTTTATTAATATTATTATTCTTATTTAGTTATCATATTATTATGACATGAATTTCATATTTAACGGGTTAATATAATTTTGTTGATTAACCTAAATAATTCATATTTTTGTTTTCCATGTTAATTTTTTCTTTCAGTTTTATCTTTTAATATTATAATTAACTATGACAAGAAAGCATCAGTTTTTTACTATGAACTGCATATTACAATACATGGTAAAAAGGATGATATTTTTTTTGTGTTTTTACTTTGTTTTTTTTTTGTTTAATTTAATTTGTTAATATTAAGTTTTTTATAGCTTAGTTATTAAATTTTAACGAAGAGAATTTTGGGTTTAACTGGTTGACCCGGTCAATTCAGATTTTTTTTCCACCTATAGTTTTTTTTAATTAATCTTTTTTTTGTTTGAGTTCATTGATATTAATTTTTTATATTTAATTATAATACTCTCATAGCATGGATTTTAGGTTTGACGAGTTTAACCAATTGATTCATTTTTTTTCTTTGTTAGTTTTTTTTATTCAATTTTATTTTTTAATATCATAACCATAACTAAAATATATAAACTTTTCACTGTGAATTACACCGTATAAATCCACAATAAAAGACAAATGCTTTTTAGTTACATGTATATGTATGTATGTAAATATATATTATTTTTTAAAATTTTTTATTTAGTCTAATTTGTTGATGATAAATTTTTATATATTTAGTTATTACACTCTTATTACACGAATCCTGAATTTGATAAATTATCTTGGTTTATTGAGTTAAAATAGTTGAATTAATTTTTTTTTCTTGATTAGAGATTTTCTTATAATATCATATTTAAAAATCAATTTGAATGAAAATTAAATTTTATGATTTATTTTTATTAAATTACTATAATCTTATAGGAGTATTTTATTGTACCCCTCCCCGCAAAGCATTATTTACCGAAATAATGTTTTGTTTTTTATTTCTCTTTTAATTAATTTTTATTTATTTATTTTATTTTTTAAAATTATTTTTATTTAGTTATTATACTTTTATGACACGATATTGCAATTAAACCCACATCAAAGACTTTTAATTTGATGTTGTAACCAAATTCAGAATTTTTAGATCCGACGTTGCATCAAAATTTACTCAAACTTAGATAATACAAGTTTAATATTATTATCAATATTAAAAATATTATTATTTATATTATAAATATTGTTATTTTTATTACAATAAACAATGTTAATATAATAATTAATAATTTTCTAAAAAATATTATTAGTAATAGGTTTTTTTCTTTATTCCTTTTTAATTATTTTTTTTTCAAATTTTATTTATTAATATTAAATTTATTTACTATATTTTCATGACATGAATCCAAACTTTGACGTGTTAATTTGATTTGATAGATTAAATTGATGATTTATATTTTTTTTAAATTGTTTTTTCTTTTAATTTTATCATTTAATATAAATTTAATAAATAATTAAATTTTATAATTTTTTAATTACTATTAATTAGATTATTATGATATTATAAGGGTATTTTTTTACACCCCTCCCACCAAAGAAAATATTTTACTTTATTGTTTTTTAATTATTTTTTTAAAATTTTATTATGTCACATTAAATATATATATTTTTAATTATCATACTGATGCAATGTTATAGTTATATTTTTATTTAAGATTCTAGATCTGATAATACAGTAAACACATTTAAATTTAAGTTATATAAATTTAATATTACTACTAATATTATAAATATTATTTTCAAGTAACACATTACAAATAACCATAATACGTTTAAATATAACTCCATAAAACATTTATTACTTTTATATCTTCAATTTTTAAAGATATTTTTTTATGAAAAAAATTTACCGTAACACAGCGCAAGCTACATTTCTATTGATATAAAATAAAAATAAAACAAAGCTTTCCTAGCGAACAGGCAAGAACTTCGAAATTGAAATTCGGGAATAGAAGAGTGGTGTCCGAGTCTGAATTGTGTCGTGTGATTTGGAGGTAAGAATGGATGTGATAAAAACGCAACAAATATCGGCGAGACCAATCGAGAAAGTGGTAGTGCACCCTCTAGTTCTACTCAGCATCGTCGATAACTACAACAGAGTAGCTAAGGATACCCGCAAACGTGTCGTTGGGGTCTTGTTTGGCTCCAGTTTTAAGGGCACCGTTGATGCCACTAACAGCTATGCAGGTTCAATTTATCTCGAACTTTTTGCTTCTCGTTTAGATCTGTTTCAAATTCAGTCTCGAAGTTACTGTTTGTTTTTCCTCCTAGTGTCGCGCTATTTTGAATTTTACTTATACGTAAGGAATTTATGGTCAGAGGAAGCTCTATTTACTGCCAGAGTATAAAAATAGAAATGGGTTTTGTTGATTCTGCTTTTTCAGTGAACATTTTTTTATTCATATAGTAATTCAGGTTATTATTATTATTATTTAAAGGACTATTATCTATAACTTGTAGGTTTTTACTAGCTAAGAATGTAGATATTTCTGCATAGTGTTTAGTCAGTGTGGAGGGTCTCGGTACGTATTTGGAATCGAGAGTGGTGTGATTTATTTTTCTCTTACTTACTGTATTAGAACGTGGATTTCAGCAGTGTCCGGCTAAGTTAATTGTGTGATGCTTGAATCGTAATTTTTCAGTGCCATTTGAAGAAGATGACAAGGACCCAAGAATCTGGTTTCTTGACCACAATTACCACGAGTCAATGTTTTCCATGTTCAAAAGAATTAATGGTAATTCATGGGAACACGGTTCCTTAGTTTGCATTCCTCTCTATGGAGCTTTTGGTTTTATGAAATTGACAAATTACCTTTTTCAGCCAAGGAGCATGTCGTGGGGTGGTACAGCACTGGGCCAAAACTAAGGGAAAATGACCTGGAGATTCACGGATTATTTAACGAGTAAGAATACCAACTGTGATTTTGAAGTTCTGTTGTGCTGAGAACCAATCATTATTAATTTTTGCCCAACTTTTAAAGTTTGTGTACTAATTTACTGATCGAAATTGACTGGTCTGGCTTGTACTATCTGCATCCTGGAAAATTGAATCAGTACTCATGACAGATTTTTCTCTTTTCTCCTCTATTCATCAAGTTTAATCTGGCATTGCAGCTATGTTCCAAACCCTGTCTTGGTCATAATTGATGTCCAACCGGAAGAGCTGGGAATACCCACAAAAGCATACTATGCTGTTGAAGAGGTAAAAGAGGTAAGTATACAACTTAAATAACACCCTGAAGATTTAATTGGTTAGATGTTCTGATTAAGTTGTTTATATACATGTAATGCTGTATTCACACATGTTAGGAACATATAATGACAGTGTGTTCGTTACAGAATGCTACCCAGAAGAGCCAGAAGGTGTTTGTGCATGTGCAATCAGAAATTGCTGCCCATGAAGTTGAGGAAATTGGTACGCCACTGACAGCCAGTTTTCGTTGTTTCAAAAATAAATTCAATTCATGCGGTGGGTGCTTTTAGGGGAGTTTCCTCAGCTGACATTCAACGGGGTTGAGCTGCTCTTTTATGATTTTGCTTTGTTTCCTCTTCCAACATGGTTATAATCTAATATTTATCCAAAAAGAATGAAGTCGAGTCCTTTGACTGGATGCATAGAAGTGGACACTTCTGGTGGAATAACACTATCATTTGAATCTGTTTTTGAACTTTGAATCTTCTGTGTCCACTTTAACAGGTGTTGAGCACTTATTGAGGGATGTGAAGGACACAACAATTAGTACTCTTGCAACAGAGGTCTTGGGTGCTTGATTTATCCTGTAATCTTCTTTGATTCTCTGGAGAAGAGACTCAGTGTTTTTGTTTTCCTTGCAGGTTACTGGGAAACTCGCAGCTCTGAAAGGGTTGGATGCTCAGTTAAAAGAGATACGTGGTTATCTTGACCTTGTCATTGAAGAAAAGCTCCCATTAAACCATGAAATTCTGTACCACCTACAGGTTCAGTTTGCATCTCCCAAATTCTGTATCATTGAAGAAAAGCTCCTATTGCATATGTGTTTCTGTTAATTGAGTCATGTCTGCATGAAGATAACAATCGAATCTGCAACCAAATTCATTGTTTTAATTTCTGTGAAGAACTTGAACTTAATTTCAATTGTAGTTGACATAAACTATCATTAACTCTTTGAAATTTCACTGGTTTTGACTTTGATTATTCTGGATGGGATCTCTTCCTTGGCTGATGCAAATCATAGAAGAGAAATTTTTCACAAGAGTACATGTGTTTTCCAAGATAACTGTGCTTATGTTTATTTTGTCTGTCAGCCTCAGCTATCCACTTTGTTTTTGGTGGAATTTGGATAGACATTTCTTTTCTCTTGAGCCGTTCATAATGGAATCATCTAAAGGAACGGATCGTTCTTATAGAAAACTCTGCCTCCTAGAAGCAGAGTAATGTGAACTTCTTAGGAATTCTTTGGTGTTAACTTTTTAATATGAAGTTGACCGTCTGCTTCCACTGCCTGATTCTGTGATGCTACTGTAGAAAGGTTTAAGTTGATCTTCCTATTTTCCTTATCTTTGAATTTCAAACCATTGCCAATATACTAATGGTGCTGTGAATGGAGTGGTTTTCGCTTAATGGTCTTTCAAGGACCTGCATGGGTCACAGTTTATGCTTAATGCTATAACGAGTACAATTATGGACAAGGGGTATGGTCAATGGTTTTTTATCAAAATTGTTTGTCCATGGAACCTATTATTCCCTGGTCCTCCCATATGCTCAAAGCAAAGCCCTCACAAGCTCTAGACTGTTCAACGTATATCTATCACACACCCCCCTCCCTGTTTTTTTTTTACATCTGGGCATTGTCTCAGTTTGCCAATCTTCCTACAATGCATATTTATTTCAATTCCCCTTTTACATTGCCTAGGATGTGTTCAACCTGCTTCCGAACCTGAACGTGGCAGGCTTGATCAAGGCTTTTGCAGGTAAAGAAATAAAAATTGCAAAATTCTGTCTTGTTTATAGTTTTTTGTTTACTGCTTTAAATTTCCACTATGTGCAGTGAAAACAAATGATATGATGTTGGTTATCTATCTTTCTTCCCTCATCCGAAGTGTAATTGCTCTCCACAACTTGATCAACAACAAGGTTAGATCATGTTGTTTTTTTCTTTCTGAATCTTAACACAAGCTGATCATTTTAGTGCCATTGAGCATGCAAAACATCTAAATGTTGGTCCAATTGACAGATGGGAGCCAAATATTGCTGTCTGGACTTGTAATTTGTGATAACACAGATGATGTTTTTGTGGAAATGATGCTTGTCAAGATGTTCCCACATCAGTGCTAGCAGATCCAGATAGCATTCCTGGGAGCTGTACAGTTGATCAATGAAAACATCTTAAATTTGTTCTTAATGACTTGGACATCCTGGAGAGTCTTATTTAGTATCCTAAAATCATGCATATCTCACCTCTTCCACTCCTTCAACTTAGATCTTATTTTGAACCTGTGAAACGTTTGAAGTTAATGGGTGGGGCATGAATCCCTTCACTGTCTCAAGGTATCTGTTCTCAATTTTGGAAATGCTTCCTTTCGAACAGAAACACCATAATCATTATTACCAATTGATTCCAACATTGATTCTCTTTTCATTTAAGGTAAACCAAACCAAGTTTACTTCGGTCTATTCATGTATGTTTCTTACTTTTTAGAGTCTTCGATGTTTGGCCCTTTTTGATGCACATATTTTCTTTGGTTCTGCCCTTGATACGTAGCTCAGCCAATTTCCATCAGCCTGTTCTACTGAGCTTGTTGATGTGTTACTGATTGACGTGGGCGTCGTATGTTTTCAGTCTGTCATCTATTGTATTTTTCTTACCGTGTTGGTTTGTTCAGATGCTCAACAAAGAACATGAGAAAGCAGAAGACTTGAAGCCCGTTGCTTTACCTCCTGTTGCTGGAAGCTAGACATGGGAATTTCATTGGCCTGGATAGTTGCCAGTTACCTGGAGATAAATTGCAGTTACTGAATTTCTCTCTGATTCTCTCGGCCTCGGATAATCTTGTGTTTTCTGGTGCTAGAGGGTGGAGCTGATAGGGGTTATACCGGAAGAAATTGCTCAAAGTCGTGTTTCTCATGATTGAAATACAATATAAAAATTCATTTTGATGTCCTCAACAGTATCTGCAAGATCTTAACTTGATGATGAACCGATCATTCTTTGGCATTGGATTCTTTAGCCATGGTCCTAGGTGATCTTGTACTCTGATTTACGTTGCAAGGGAGGTCGGCATTATGCCATCCAAATGCCAACTTTAAAATTCATAACATGTGATGTTTAATTAGTGGTTGCTGAGCTAGCAATTTTGAAGTACAAGGGAGGTTTACTACCCAAGTCAGGGAAAAACATGGAAAAGCGCCCAAAGCCATTGAAACCCCATGCAACATCGGGGTTCTGTACTCTGTTCTAAAAGGATGCTTCAGAAACCATGAAATTAATTTCTTTTATTTGCATGACAGTTTGACACCGTTTTTGTCTACGAATATGGGAATTTAATAATCAACTGTCCCATCCGCTTTATCAACAAGAAATTTACAGGAAAAGATCGAGACATTGTCCAAACAAATTCACTGGATCAGTCAATAACGAGATCCTAAGGATTTTTTCCTGATAATCAGATGTTGCACCTTTGTGATAACCATAGCTCGCCCCCCAAAAGCATCTGGTGAACTTTGCTCCTTCAAATGACACAGGCTAGTAATGGGCTAGCTTAAACAGAAAATGCCATGGAAATTCCTGTATCTATCTCTGACGTGGTTTGTGGGGACACGTAGGTGCAAAAAAGCTTAAGAGAGCTTGAACTCGTGGTTAATGGATCTTGTGGGAACGAGAATCATCAAAACGAGTAGGAATGATGGTTTGCGAGCATTCTAGTATGCTAGCTTTATTGGCCCTGAAAGCCCGGGTGTTCTGCTGGCTACAAAATGTCAGGGACATGGCACCAGATTGATCTTGGCATGGTAGCTTGCTCCCTTCACATGGAAAATGAAGATACTACTCAGATGTTAAATAGAATGAACGGGTTAGGTTTCTGACATGGTTTTTTAAGTAGATATACTACATTGCCTCCTGAATAAATATGCATCTTGTTCAACTTACACCTTACAAGTTACAGCAAGGCAAAACCTGATAACGGCACAAGTGATACTGCAAAAAACCATTCTTTCGAGAGATTCAATGCCTTGGTTCTAATCAATCTTCTTTAGCGTAATCGGGCTGAACTGCCTGTTCAGACTCCCCATCCATCAGCACTCCATCCATAACATGTACTACAATCTCCCTTCTCCTGAGGTCTACCTTTTCTGATCGAATTCTATTAACCACCAGCATCCCACCTCCATCTTTTGAAATGTACAGTGTAAACCCAGATAAGGAATCATAGAAGACCTCTTTACCGGAGCGAACTGTAGTAGAAAAAAGAGTTCGAGGAACAGCTGAGAAGCCCAATATGCAGGAAACTACTGCGTATGTATCATTCCTCTTCTCTGCAACCAAGCTATCATCCACCTGTAGCCTTAGGTCACGCTCAAAAGCTTCGTGGGACGGGACAAAGACTGTAATAGCAAGATCTTCTGGCAACATTTCAATCATCATCTCACCAAATTTCCCAATTGCTTCATCCTTGGAAACCTTCCTGTTCCTAATGGTTCTGTAAGGCCCTGTTACTTTATTTCTTAGTGATGCCTCCGGAAGCTGGAAAACTGATACCATAATCACCGAAAGGCAACAAATAGAAATCACCACTCCTACAGACGCTATTGAGTTCTTCACGAAGCACCCTCTCCTCATTTTCTTTAACAATTTAATACATCACTAACAAGTCATCATAAAGCATTTTTTGCTATCAAAACCCCATGCCAAAATCCAAGAAAAATCTGCAATCAAACTTTGACCTGAATTTGATTATTTAATTACTTCAATATATACTTTACAATGGAATCAAGCACAACCTCGGCAGTAAACTCAAAACCCACCCAAGAAAAACTCATGAAGTCACTGCCAAAGACTAGCAAGGGAAGTGCTTTCGTGTAGAGAAGTTTTTACCTTCAAAAGATGCTAGTGGCAACTTGCACGGCCAGGACCTTGCAGTTCAATTCCCTCGCTGACTCTGGCTCTGGGCTTCGGAGTTCCATGAATTTAACTCGACAAATTTCGATGAAGTTTTCATTGAAGTTAAGAGATTAGAGTTCGATTCCCCAGATCTGGAAGGAAATTCAATAGCCACGATGTGCGGAAACATTGCACCCTAACCAAAATTAACGGGCCTAGGTCTAGTAGGCCTCTCACTGAACAATAAAAAATCTGGTCCAGTGACTTGTCTTCCGCATCTTTAGAAAAATTCTGGGAATTTTGTTTTTGCAGTCGCGTTATTCTTCTTCGAATAGGTTTACCGAGATAATTACCCCCCTTCAAGGTTTCTGAATTTGAGGATAAATGGCATTGTTACAATCACATATACTAATGAAATGCATTGTGTTTTGCATATATCCATCAACAAGATCACGAGAGGTAGATTTGAGAATTTTCCTTCTTAACATTTGCTTTCAAATTATACTTTGTATCTCGGGACTTCTTTTTTACCCAATTTGATGCTCAAGTGAATGTGATACTCGATATGATAAAAGTCAGCGAAATATTTTGACAATTTCTTCACGTCATTGCAAGCTCCAACTTATCACGAAAATCCTTGACAGTATAGCAATGGCCAATAAACTATGACAAAAGTCCTGGGCAAATGATCAAATGATTTAAGTAGATGTCACTTGTATAAGAGTAGACAATTATTCGTACAGTTTATCTTACATTTAAAAAAGCGATTTGTTGAAGTCTAGACATAGATGTTAGTACGATTTTAGGTACAGAGTAAAATTAATTGGTTTAGAGTCATTAAAATATTGTTTTGAAAGTTTTTATTTATTTTATATAGAAATATTATCTCTAGAATAATAACCAAGCCCTATAAATCTCAAAAGAATAAGAAAACAAAAACAATATATATATATTTTTTCTTTATATAATAACAAATTTATACACACTCGAAATATTTTAATAAAACTATATAGCTATTAATAAGATGATTATATCTTAAATTAAACTACATAAATGATATTTAATTTTATTCTAACAATTATAAATATTAAAACTAATTATAAAATTAATAAAAATTAATTTAATAAATATACATATAATAACCTTTTAATTACTTATACAGATGAGAATTATCTGTTCTGGATAATCGTCCAGGACAAAACCATACCCAGGTGTATGCACGAGCATCAACAAAGCTGCTCATCTCTTAAAAGCTTAGCAAAACAGACTATATAATTAAGCACGTGTTTGTTTTTATGTTTTAAATATAATTGGGTAAAATTTTGAATTTTTTATATTTAAATTTAATTTTATATACTGAAATCAAAAATAAAATTAAAAAAAAATCATTATTTTTAAACATTTCAAAATAAAAATTACCTTGAAAAAACATTCAAATATCATACACGCTCTTATCCAGAAAAAAAACTGCCACGAAGTTACAAAAGAGAGACATCCTCTTCCTAGTTCCAGTCCCAGTCCCACGAGGCAGGAGCCTCTCAAAGCACATGTCCCCACCGACATTACAATGGCCCACACAAGACAATCAGATAATCACCACCGATGGAGAGTAACTAGCGGGCTACAAACTGCATGAACTCCTGATCAGACTCAATCCCAGCCATTGCTTCAGGAGCCAACACAACCTCAAGATCCACAGTACCGTTACCTTCCCTGCCAGGAAAAGCAGAGATCTTACCATCAAACTTGTTGGCCTTCCCACTCCTAACTGCCAAGGGTCGACCCCACCCAAAATCATTATCGTACATTGGGAATCTTGGTGAACTACCCATGGTCATTGACGCCCCATCCAAGTTCCCTAACGGGAAACATCTTGGATTCCTTTCCCAATCCTCAACAAAACGACGTACCATTTCGTCGTTATGGGCAGCAACAATTTTGTTCAGCTGCTCCGCACACCAGCGTAGATCCCTAGACAGCACGTCCCCAGCTGACGCGTATGCGGGGACGCTTTGAATTGCGTTCCCGAAATATAGCGGATCGAGTTTCGGGCTCAAACGGTGACGGCAATTAACCGCCATCCTAAACGTGGTCGTTTTTGACGGGTTCAACTTCCTTGCACGTGTCACCGCACGCCACAGAAGAGCACACAATGATTGAAACGACGAAATCTCCACCACTGAAAGGTTTGACTCCATTTGTTGGGGTTTCAAAACCGCGTTCTTGAACCAGCTTTCGAGGATTCCAGTCATCTTGCCTTTGTTGCGAATCTGAATCAGTGTATCATTGCTTTGTTTTCCCATTAATTCAACAGCGTCAACATTAGTATTATTTGATTTTTGAGTCCATTTCTTGTTGTTGACTTTGGATTTCAGCTTCAAAATGGCTTCTCTGCTAAAACTGAAAATTCTTTCACACAGTGGCTCGTTTTCATTAAAAGTGACTTGAGGGCCACCTTGAGGAACTTTAAGTACAGCTTCAGAAATCAAGATTGAGTTTCTTGAGAAATCAGGCTGTCTTGATATTTTCTTGATTCCTCTCGAAACTTCAGCAAAGGTATTAAAGAAGTTCCAAAACGAAGTACCGTCAGTAACAGAATGGTTCATTGAACAACCGATAAAAACCCCATCAGCTAATTCTGTGACCTGAACGGCCAGGATTGGTTTATAATGGCCCTGGTAGCTAACAGTGCTCTCAAAAGCAAAGAAGCCTCTGACGCAATCAGGTACGTGAAGTGGACAGAGAATATCTTGGATGGAAATACTGGTTGCGGTGGCATGGATGAAATCTACGCCTGCGTCGTTGCAGGTGATGTAGATGTAGCCATTGGAGTCAGTGTTGAAGCGACCTGCAAGTGGAGGGAAGTGAGAAAGAGTTTGAGAAAGAGATTGCTTGAGGTGGGAGATTAAGGAATCGACGGAGAGTGTTGGCGGACGAGTGAAAAGGCCACCCTTCTGGATGTAGTGGCAAGAAAGCATAGGGAGGTCAGAGACCGAGAGTTTGAGATCTTCTAGAGTGGATTTTTGGTCTGGGAAGACGTTGCATTGTGAGACAATTCTTGCAGAAGTAGCAGAAGGCATTTTTGTGAAGTTTTGGATTTTTTGGTTTAATGGACGAGAGCTACTTGCTATTGCTGTTTGTATGATCTCCTCTACATGTGTTTGTTTGCCAGGGAGGAGTGGGGACTGGAGAGGGAAGTGGGTGATGTATATATAGGAACGTCTGGGGGTGTTCGGTTCATGAACCTGCCTGGCTTAGGTGGCCTCGCCATTGAAGAGTTTAATGGACATTAATCAAGGGTTTTTACCTGAATTATTTATTTAAACGTAGGCCGAAGTTTTTTATTTTATTTTTAAATATGGGCAAATAATAATTAACGAGTTGCAGCTCAATTCGTTGGCGACTTGTCATAGCTAATCTAGGGGTGTCATTTGATACTGCTGAATTAGGAAAAGAATAAGAAGATAATAGCTTAATTTTGATTTTCTTATAAGATCTTAGGATTGATTTTACTAATTTGAATATCGTGAAAACAATGAGAAACTTGAATTGAAAGGGTCATTTGCATAATTTTGTTTCAAACGATATATAATCACAGCATTTATTCTTTGTATATTTTAATTATCTTTCCTAATAAACTATTTAACTTCTAGTTATTGAATCAATATATTTCCAAAGACATTTTGTCTCCGCGAAGAAAAACTATCAAATGTTTCCAAAACATTAGCAAAAAAATATGATGTTTTAATTTTCTCTTCATCAAATACAAAAAAACACACACAATCATCAATTCTATTCTTTTTTGCCTCAAAAGAATTTAATTAGTGACCAAAGTAATTATTATTTATATATCTTATTTTGCTTATCTTAATTGTATTTTAAATGTAATTTTTTAAGGATATGCGCACTTTAATTGACCCTTCAAAAAAATCTTACCTAAACTATGGGCTCAACCGCACGTATTAATATCCATCCGATCATTACAAGAGGCTTTTTTATTGCAATCGACCTGCTTTATAACCAAAAAATATTTTCTAAAATTTAATATTAAAAAACTCTTTTAAAACATGATAATTATTAGGGATCTCAAATTCAAGACTCTCAAATGAAACAAAGAAAAATACACACGCGCACACAAGTAGTGTGGTGTTCAAAACTAATAGAGATGTCATAATTAATCCACCAACATTTATTATTACAAATATTTCACTTCAGTAATTTATTTGATATTATCACTAATCATCTTAGTTTTTCAATAGCTAGCTTGCCAAAGTAATTTTATGTCTACAACTGAACATCATATATTCCATACATATTAATTTTAAGCATCAGTTTTCTGTTAAATGATAAAAAAATATTTTAAAATATGTACATCAATCAAGAATAAATTCCTTTTATGAATAATCTTAAAAAAAATATCATCCAAGTATATGTGTGTGTATTGAGTTGAGTTTAATAAATAAAAAAACTAGATGTTGAATACAAAATTTGAATTAAAAAAATGATTTTCTTTCTAAAGAGTTGGGATTGGGTTATGATGCTTTTTGAAGTAAATCTGATGTTTAGATTTTGCTGTAAAGATTCAGAATCCTGTGAGATTTTTCTTCATATCTCAGCAGTATATCAACTCGAGTCTGCCTTGAATTACACAATGCCCTCACATATGAGATATGCATGCCTCACATGCATCTAAATGGTAATTAACGCAAGATAAATCACACGTACGGATTTGGTGTCTGCTGTACCAACTCTTTAAAGCGAGTTCTGCGTTACATGTCCAGACAAAAAAGATGGAAACGAATTGTTTCCTGCGTGGCATGCATGAAAATGTTTGTAATCCGACGCGGCAGGCATGCAAGACCAGGTTAAGGATAATTTGTGATTGATCAGCTACTTTTGCCTCTCTAATCACTGGGCAGCAAAAACCTTGATTGTTTGACACAAGTGTGCCCGTTACATTTTATAATCCCCAACACTTTCATGAATAATTGGTGAGACTTATTTCAGATAATTCAAGGAATATATATAGAACAACTAGGCATTTTTATTTTCGTTGCCCTTTATAATAACTCTAGAATAGATAGCCCAAATCGATTCATTACAATTAATTAATCCTGGAACACTGCTCCGTCAGTTTGCAAGTACTGTAAATAAAGATTTCATGAGAGATTGAAGGACAAAATCATGACATCAGCGTTTCGCATTTTCGCTCTCTACGTTGGCTGTCATTCTTCTGATCCCGAGAAAGGTCGGCCTAGGATCCTTTAACTGTTTAGCGAATCCTGAACTGTCTTGCTAGAAATGAATTTTAATTACGGCCACTAGGTATATTAATATTAGCTAATCGAGATTTTACGATTTGAAGGTCGGTTTACAAGAGAATCTGCTTAAACCGCCAGTTTCTGATTTGTCGGCGTGAGGAAGTATTTGATTACCAAACCCCATAGTTTATCAAAGAAACAGAAAACTAAATGCATAATCTATATCACATTGGTTTTTAAGCACCTAGGTACGTGGCTTGGTTAATTATTTGACTTGATTGGTCCGTTGTTTCTCAGGTTATCAACGTGTCCAAGTACTAGGACCCAGAGGAAGTCATTGTTGCAAGGTAGCTTGACATCTGCCACGTGTATGACAGTTCAAGAACAAACTATACGAAGGTTCTTGTTGGTGCTTAAACATTAAAATATATTGCTTTTTTTTAATTTACGTGGAGTGTCCGGGCCAGCTTGCACGCACCACGACTAATCCCCACGGCCCACTGAATACCCTGCAAATCCAGTAGGCATGTAAAGCACCGCGGGAGTGACAGGCGTGCACGTTAGGGCTCGAACCCAGGTGCAGTGGAAAGAGACAAGCCCCTTCCACCGCTAGACCAAACCCTAGAATGCAAATATATTGCTTCTTGATTAGAGACGTAAAGGAGGACCCAAGGCAGGAAGTGTGAGAGTAGCAGTGAACCTTGACAGGATGACAGTTCAAGAACGGCCATGGAAGGCCTCCGAAGGAAGTCAAGTCAGTACACTAACACCATTCTTTTGATCTTAAGCAAATCTAATGCACGGGCTCTTGAGCTTCGATCAAGTTAAATTTGTTGATTCGATGCATCGTCTGAACAAGAGGAGAGCTTCCAGCTTCGGTAACCATCACTGGGCATGCATCCCGATCATTGAAAAGAAAACTTAATTTCGGATAAGCTGATCTTCCCCGGCCCCGAATGATCAGCATGTGTTCCAAGTTCATGCATTTCAATTTGATCGAAAATATGTGTGAATGCAAGAACCGTTGATGGAATAGTACTAACGTGAAACGAATTCAGTGTACTACTTGTTTTGTTTCAAACTCAATTTCAGATTAAATATTTTAAATGAACTCCGGCCTTACGTAGGAGTTAAATTTCCGTTCTCCGTTTGAAAGGACACTGCGATCCACTGGAATAGCGGCCCGTGAAATATCGAAGCATATATCATACATCGGCGACATCCGTGGTCTTCAACAGTCGCCAACTCGCCATTGTTTTCTTCGACATAATGAGTGAACTGACTTAGACAAGGGGAATGATCGCAGAGAAGTAAGGTACATCCATAATTAAGTTGAAGAGCATGTTCAGCTCTATCATACTTGTTGCGTTATGTTTGTTGCATGTGTTGTATTTTATTATAATGTGAGATTAAACACATTAAGTTGTTTAATGATAAACTGTCATGGTGTGATATTAGTAAAATTACTTAAATAAAACTATCATTAAAGACATGCTTTAAATTAAATATTTTTTTTAAAAAGAATTATTTATTTGAAAAACACACAAAATTATAAAAAAGTATATATAAGAAAAAAATAGTAATCAAAACATGATTTAGCTTTTGAATAATTTAACTAAGATCCATATAATTTGAGAAATAATATATTTAGAATAAAATAATTGAAGTTAACCTGCATTTTCACCACCATTTTCATTAACACTAGTACTCGGCAATATACTCATTTGTTTTCAATTTTTCATATTAAAAAAAATCTAAAACTGGGAGATAATATTACATATATTTCTGAAAACCACTTTATTTAATTTTAACAACTATCGGAAGACAAGTTTTACTTTCTAAAAAACAAAAGCCTAAAGCAAACTATACTAACACATTATATATAGAGATATATATCACAACACACCATATATTTCCCGTATAATCGAAGTTTTTTAAATGTTAAAATAGAATTAAAGTGGTAGCTAACGTAAAACTATAAACTAAGTTAAATCACACTACTCCTAAAGAGATGAAAAGTTAAAATATAATTTATTTGATCGATATGGATCGTAATAAAAATTACAAACATGTTACGTATATTAATAATGATAGATAAATAATCTTCCTATAAAATTAACTAAATAATCCTATCTTATTATCCATATGTCAAAACTTTCTTTTGCCGATTGTCGTTGAGCTTTCTAACCTTCAATCTTCTCGAATTTCCCACTCGCTTGTCTTGTCCGTTCTTCTTGTCCAGAAGCACGCTCCTTGTCTCCACTATCTTGCTTTTACAAAACTCATCTTGTCTTACGGGGCAAAAACAACGCCTGAATAGTGATATAATCTTATTGAAAACATTGAGCACTCTTTGTCGTTTATGAAAACGTATATTTTTGTAATAGCTAGCAACAGTTCTTTGAGCGTGAAAAACTATCATTGATTCACTTAAATCTGCAATTTATGTTACTAAATTAAATTAAATGGTGAATAGTTCCTATACTATTGTTAGTAAGTATTGAATTCAAGGGTTGGATTGTAATACTAAGGTTTAAGGATTAAAGTGAGCAGAATTCAAGAATTGAGGGCCGAACAAGGTCAAATTTTAAAAGATATATTTTCAAGTTTCAACTGTCAACCGAATATTATAATATTAGTTTGACATGTAAACCGAATGTTGTATCATCTGGTTTATACAAGCTGAATATTCAGACATTCGGTTTGGGAGCCTATGTTCCCAAACTGCATGGTATGTTCTTGTGTGTGTGTTGGTCCAAAAGTTATGGGTTTCGAAGGATTGGTATGAGCTTTATGAAGGAGGAAAACACAGAAGATAATTTATTGGCCACTCATGTAGATGCAAGTTATTTGGTGGTTTTCAGATAATATCTTCTTTCACGTTGTTCTTTTAGAAAATCTAACAAAGTTCTTAATTTGAGATTATTTTTTAAAAACAAAATAGAGTATATTGCCATCAAATTGACTATTTATATCAGTCTTGAAAACATATTTACTTTGAATTCAGTAATAACAACTTTCTAATTAAAGCAGATAACACCTCAAATATAGGGAATTTTCACGTTATAAAGTTCTCCCAGCACACTTGCATTTTTTATTGGCATAATATATATATATAGTTCCCCAGCAATAATTACAAATATTGGTTGATTGTTTTCACGTAATAATATATTACGCATCATAACCTCGAATATAAAATCCATCTTAACCAACTAATTAAGACTGCTGAAAATTGACAGCTATTTACTAGCTACAGTTAATTAATTTGGCATAAGATATATTGCTTGCATGATAACTATATACGTATATTTTGTTTCATGCGTGCTATTTTTCGTGAATCGGTGAAACTTATTTATTATGTAATTTCCAATCATTTTTTAATAATTTCAAAAAATATATATATATACATAGTGTTGTATCTACTTGGTATTATAATTAAAACTATGTTTTATTCCAACCATAATTTATAGCCGGTTGGATAAATATTTAAACCGTATTTTAAAAATAAGTCTCACAAAAAATTGAGATCATACCACTTTTTTACTAAAGCAAAAACTTTATACTTTTCGTAGCTTGTTTCATTGCCATGTGCATAGAGTGCATTAATTTGTTTTGCACTATTCACTTAAATGCATTAATTTGTTTTGCACTATTCACTTCAAACAATATCACTTGAATTAATTTATAAGTCATTTTTTGCATTAACAGTGACTTCACTATTTAGCACTGAATTAATTCACAAGTCACTCTTCACATAAACATTATTTAATAGTGTTTTTTTTTTGAAAAACTAGTGTTTAATATTATTACATAAATTAAAAAAAAATTGCATAATAATATTACATTTGTAAAATTTAATTGTAATTTTAATTTTATCTTCAATGATATTTTACTTGATTTTGTTAAATATTTAAAAAACTATGAAAGTTATAATCCTTATCGGATGAATTTTATACATGCTGAAATTATAGATAAGTTAATGAAATAATAAGAAATATTTGGTATAAAGTATTATTTATTTAATGATATAATAATGGTAGTTAAATCTATAATATTTAAATTAAAAACTATCAATATATATTAGTTATTTTATAACTTTATTTTAAAAAGTATATTTGACCAAATACATTAAACTATTTTTTTATTCGATCTTAATTTCAATCACAATTTTAACTCAATATATATAAATGCCAAACCAAATTCAAATTAAAATATTTTTTATAAAATATTTTTTTTCAAATCATAATCATAAAAACTACCATAGAAACCAGAACTCAAACTCAAAAAAATTAACGGTTCATTACTTTATGATGTAGATTAATTAATTGTCCAAGTTGATCGCTTATATATTGAAATCACTGGTTGATCGCTTATATATTGAAATCACTGGTATTATATTCATATGTTATCAATAATTGATATTATGGCTTGTTGGGAAAGATTTTATATTTTAATTAATGCATTAAGTCCAAGGTTTAATACTTAGAAAGAGTTTTTTTTTAAATATTTCTAAGTGAAATTTGCACGAGTTGAACTTAAGCCAGTTCAATCAATCCAACTTAACAATTCTTGTGAATTTTGATCGGTACTTTAGTTTGATTCAAACCACTTCTTGATAGTTAATTGCACAAACTATTTATATACCAATTGTTGACCATATATCTTTTCTTTATTTTTGTAGTCAATGTTAGTATTTATTACTAAATGTTTAGTAAAAGAATTTGTTTAGTCTTATACTGAGTAACTGATTTTTAGTCTTAGATTTTAATGGATATATTTAGGTTTAGTTTTAATATTTAAACATTCTTGAATACGGTTTTTTTTTTTGTGAAAATCAGGGCTTAACATCTAAGAACTAGATTAAACAAGGTAATATAAACCCAATAAAATCAAAATTTAAAATAGAATATAACCCCACTGATGAATCATCTAAAGTGAAGGCATCTCTAAACATTGGTGAATAAAAGGAATTGCTGGCACTACTTGGCTACAAAAAAGGAAAATGTCAGAACCCACTGCTTAAACTGTAATAAGAGATAGTATGTATCAACCATCTAGGTGGTGGCTAAGTGATAAGGATTTGGGATCAAGGGGTTTGCTCTTTCTGTGATCTCAGGTTCGAGTCCTTGGTTGCTCATATGATGGCCACTGGAGGCTTACATGGTCGTTAACTTCAGGGCCCGTGGGATTAGTCGTGGTGCGCGAAAGCTGGCCCGAACACCCACGTTAATCTAAAAAAAAAAAAAGAGATAGTATGTATCAATAAATCTCTAGTAATAATAGAACAATTTATCCCATTCAGGGTGCCCACTGATGTGGCGTTTACGGGTCTAACTTGGTTCCTCACTGTATTAATATTATAGCATAGAATACATTGTTTTGCATGATTGCGTGTCATAAAAATAATATATAGTTATATATTAATTACATGTTTAGTAGGTATTAAATATTAAAAAATTATTTTAATTTAATAATTTAAGTTGTTAAGTGAAACTTCAAAATATAATTTATATTATTCTTTAATATTTTTTAAATAATTTTTAAAAAAAAATTAAAACTTATACAGATGCTTGTTTACATTGTACTATTAACTAGATTTTAATTAAAAAATAAGAATATTAAAATTTAAATTAGTAAATATTTAATTATTAAAACTCTAATATAATATTAAAAAATATTTTAATTTAATAGTTTAAATTGTTATATAAAATTTTAAAATATAATTTATAATAATGTGATTGTTATACTTGAACATCAAATGAATTCCCATTGACGTTTTCGAACTATAGATAGGCCAGTCATTGTTCTTTTCTGATTAGATTCAGGCCACCAAATTCATAATGGAACCCAAAAAATACATATCTTATCGCTAAAGCATGTAGCAAGGTGGTTGTCTCTTTCTATGTCGCTTCTTCTTCTCTTCAACAACAGTTATGTTCATTTTGAAAGTGGCCTAATAATTAGTGAACTTATTTTTCTAAATTGGCATCAGGTTGTAAGTATACATGCCAAGAATATGTCATTAACCTTGTAGTAATTGTTTGGAATTAATTGAACCTCAATATTACATACATGTCCTGTCATCGAGCTATTTAATTTGATAATTGCTTCATTTAATTGTATTTTTGTGTTGGTTTGTTTATTTGTTGAACAATATTTGTAACTTTGTTAAAATTAATGAATATTCTTTTTGTGATTATTCATCATTATTGTCAACAGACTATATCTTAACTAAAAAAGTTAAATTACTGATGCACTCCCTTCCTCCTATTAAAATCATTAATCTCAATTTAAGATTTATATTTGTTCACTACTATTTTGTACTATTTGTTTTTAATTACACGAGATAGTATATATGTTTTATCATAGAAAATTAGTTAGATCATCAAAATCTTTGATATATGTATTTTTTTAATTAACATAAATATTTAGATAAGTTTATGAGTATTTTAATTAATTTTATAATCTTTAAAGTTAATAACTATATAAATTTTTAATGATTTAAAAAAAACTCAAACTCATAATTATTAAAAACAAGTTTGGTAATTCTCAAGTTCATTAGATATATACATGCACACGCATTATCCAGAAATTATAATATATTACTTTAAAAGGTAAATTCAATTTACTGAATGACTGGATCCGTGTATTAATTACAGTGATAATAAAACAAAAACCGAATTGGAGACTAAAGAATCCCTTTTTGGAGTAGAGGCTTGGTGCTGTTAAATGCGTTTTTAGTATTTTTCTTGAGTACAGCTCACAATTTTATTATACCACAACTTGATGGAAGAAGGTGGTTGATGTGAAGTTGCTATATTTATCACTTAAGAACCCTATCGAGCAGGTACTCTGCATTTGTCCAAATTAAGTAGACTTTTTTTAGGGAGGATATATCCAAATAATATTGACAAGTTGGCTAATAAGGTTAAATGCGTAGCTCAACATCTCCTTCATATCATAGATCATCAATTTCAAAAGCATACATGCATTATTTATCAAAAGTAAAATGCAAATAATCCAGCTGGTTTCTTCTGCAAATCTTATCAAAGGTATCTTTTTGTAATGTATAGGTCCTAGGCCCAGGATTTTTTTTTTTTTTGTGTGTGTGGGGGGGGGGGGGGGGGGGNTGGGGGGCAAAAAAAAAGAGGAGGAGGAGAAGAAAGAAGCATCGATCATGAGGAGTTCCTTATTTTTCTGCCCCTCGAAGGATATTTTAGGTTACAGGGACCACTAAGAATGGGCAAGATTAATGAATGCTTTAATGTCGTATATACTCAATTTGTACAATCATAGTGAAAGAGAACAGGATTTTTGCAGTGCAGAAATTCTAAATTCATGCACATATTCAAAAACTGATAGTGATCCATGTACCGGTCAATATTACAGAGAAATGAAGTGGGGCTGGTCTGATATCAGACTGCCGATATCCCATAACGTTAAAGGGGTGTACCGTGTCTCTGTCTATAGCTATCTAATAGCTGCCTGTAGAGCCTTCTAATCAAAATTAAACCAGCTTCAATGAATACTAGGGCTAGCTGTTGCTTTCTTCCCTTCTCCCTCTTTTTGACAAAGGGTTGTGCATCCAGTGATAAACGTTTTGGTGACCAATTCTACGCTAACATTCATTTATCGGAAAGCAACGTTAATGAGTATGCATCTGATCAATGTAGCTAGCTAGATCAGATTTGTCATTTGATTTGTTACTCCAGTGTGTGTGTGTGTATCATAATTAATGTCGGATCGAGATCAGAGCTAGGTAGCAATTAGCAACGAGCTAGGTTTCATGTGAGATATTTTTCTTAGAAGCATTAGATAGACGTTAATTACGTGTAATATTAAAAAAGCAACACAGCTTTATATATTCTGATTGGGGAAGTGGAAACAATATTCTATTCCTCTAATTATATAAGAAGATCAGTCAATTGGTTAGCACCTGCATCTTTTCAAAATGACAACAAGAAAAGTTGAAAGTGGATTCTTTAACATGACATGTTCGGGGTGTGGGGGTCTCCTCTTCTTTAGAATATTGATTAAAGAAGAGGAATTTAACGAGAACCAAGCGTTTCCACTCCCATTTATTATATGCTTTCTGATTTCTCTGAGAGATATGCTTAAAAGCCACTTAGTGATCAGGAGTACCATCTCCACCAAAAACATTGGAAACATTGTTTTTTGTTTTAACAAAACCGATACTTTGGAACATAATCACAACCACCATGACAATTATGAAATGATTTGTTTCAGGATGTGAGAAGGTGGCAGCATCATAAGTGAATTTGAAGTTGATTTCTTCTGGGGAATAAATTAAAATATCTGCTTGCACCTTTATGTGCTGCTAGAATATTGCTTCATGCCGATCCAAGATATATAATGATATAGGATCGGTGCTTGCTCCCTTACTAGTTTAAGAAGTTTGATTCATCTTAATTCAGCCTTGTGTAATTATAGTTTCCTGTCATTAGTTTTGAAGTGACACATCTTTGACCCATGCATGCATGGAAAGAAAAAATAATGCTCATCATATATAAACGTGTGATGCTTTTACCTTTGAATGGCATTTTGCAGTCAAGATACCTGAATAGTTAATTTTCACTATCAAAACCAGCCATGTGCCTTTCAATTCAGTTCTTATATAAACCATCTAGAACCGAATTATTGAATTATTATCATTATTACAAAAATGATAATAATTCCTTTTCGGACATTGAGGAAAATATGTCCAACTCGGTGGTGAACTTAAGAGGCACAAATGTTGTTTAGATGTGCGTTGGGCTTCTTTTCTAGGCTTGGATCATGATAAAATGTTATCAGAGGAGAAGATCCTGGTCAGTGTTGTAAGTAATAACTTATTTATTTTTGCATCATAAAATTATTTAAAAAAAATAATATTTTTTATTTATTCTTTACATTAAATTAATATATTTTTAATATTTTTATATTATTTTAATATAATGATATCAAAAATAATATTTTTTAAGAAATAAAAAATATTATTTTAATATATTTATAAATTAAAAATATTTTAAAAAATAATTACAGCAACAATACTACAAAGTTAGTAATTAACACGCGAGGCAAAGCATTGCATCTTTGAAAAAGACGGGAGTCACCTTTCCGAACTTGCAAGAGCCACTTTTAAAATTCTAGCCTGTTAAGGAGTCAGTCTTGGGAGACGGTGCACATTTGTGGAGGGAAACTGTGATACCCCCGTGTGCAGTGTTGATAGATTATATTAGAAAATATAAAGAATTATTTATACTATTTTAGTAAGATTTTAGAATGAGAAAATTTAATAATAACTGATGTAATTTTTTTCAAATTGAAAATCCATCTTAGAATTCCATCCCATCACCTCTAAAACGTATAAATTTAAGTATGTGTACTCAGTTTTTTTATATATATAATTTGAAGCAAGTTTTGTGAGAGTTGATTATTTTTTGTTATAATATTAGTCTCTGGGAATTATAACTTTTGGCGTAAATACAAATACCAGCTGAAATTGATGGGATTTGCAGGCATGACTAGTGGTCCACTAGAAGGACGAAAGGGAAATTCTCGCAAAAGAGGAGAGGAGTGGTAGGATTTGAACCATAACTTTTCAAGTTCTTATCCCACTCCCGAGAACGTTCCGCTGAATCGCATCATTATGAGTGTTTTTTATATCTTTATCGAACATATTGAATATTTTAATCTTCATTCAGTTTTTATTTTTATTATTAACATATTTATACTAATCCTTCACGGTTAGTTTCTTGTTGTTAACCTGAAACAAACTTGAATGTGGAATTATGAGTCAGAAGAGAAATGCATGAACCATATACAGTAATTTTGTGATTGATTCCTATGATTATCCTCCAATATTATTTTATATTATGGTCGCATAGTGACTCCATTACGAGGGACATGCCAACCAGCTTCTAAATAAGAATTTAAAGGGTTTAATGTTTTGAGTTTGTTCTATAAAAATAGTTTGAGTATTATAAATTTTATAGTTATTAAAGATTTATATAATTATTAATTTTAAAATTTATAGAATTAATTAAAATATATCTAAACTAATTCAAATACTATATTAATAAGAGAGAGAGAGAGAGAGAGAGTGCGATACCCATGGTGATGGCGATGAAATTAAAGAATCGGTGCCAAGAGACTCAAGCAAGCAGTAAACTCTTGACTCCGCCTTCAATACAAGGTTGTTTAAGAACCTTTCCAGGTGATGACTTGGCTCCGGATTAGATTATATGCTTGATGACTTAAACAAACATGCTGAAATTCATGCCTCAAAATAGTAAAAGAAAAACTAATCCGACAATAAAGAATCCGACAAATGACTTTACTTCTTGAAGTCACCGCTCTACGTCGACGTACAACTGTTTTTGGTACTTTTAACACTCTGTTTTTGTCAAAATCAAAAGTTAAAAAGGATGATGGGTTCTCTGGTAGAATACATTGTAAGTGGTCAAGATCATCCCCATCCCACTTTAGCAGGGAAGCCACCTTTTTTTGCAATGACGTGTGTCGTATATTGTGGATTTATGTAGATTAAACTTTTCCAAAATCACGCAACCTTTAGCTCCAGGAGAAAAGGAAAATTGTCTTCCGTATTTAAAATTATGGTTAAAATTAAAATTAAATAAAAAAATAATTTAATATATTTAATTAAAAATATTTTTTAAATTAAGATTATAGAATAAATAATATATATTAATAATTTTAAATTTAAATATTGTAGATTTAATTACAACTATTATATTATAAAATAAATAATATTTTTATTAAATATTTTTTATTATTTCATTAACCAATCTATAATTTTATTATCTAAAAAATTTATTTAACAAGAACCACAATTTTTATAATTTTTTGAGTGTGTAATAAAATTAGATAAAATATTATAAGGAATAAAATTGAAATTACAATGCAAGTAAATTTAATTTATTTTACACAATTTTTTTTAAAAAAATATTGTTCTTGTAACAATACGAGTGAATTTAGTTCATTTCAAACTAGTTGTTATTTTAAAAAATATTATTCACATTAACTTGAACAATACAAGTAAATATTAATTTATTGTATTGGTTTTTTTGGAAAAACTTATTAATATTAACAATAAATTTATAATTTATTATATTATTTTTTTAAGAAAGCATTCACTTGAAAAAAGTAAACAGTGAAGAATAAAAGTAGCTAAGAAATGCTTTGAAAAAATATGTGTTTTAAATGCTTTGGAAAAACATGTGTTTTAAATGTGAAATTCACTTGATCCCATTAAATAAATTGTATTTTTAACTTTATTAAATATTTTTTGTTATTGTGGTTGTTTTAAATACAGAAACAACCATATAAATAAATAAAATTGAAATAAACTTTTGATGTTGATTTTTTAGCTAGAATTTATAATAATAATAAAAGAAGCTTGTACGGGACTCTTTAAGAATCATGATCAAATCATTAATCTTGCAAGAATAATAGATAATATATATGGTTTTGATATTTTTAGAAAAGAAAAATTAATTTGACTGTTATTCTTTTCTGTAGAGTTACAAGATTCAATGAGATAACCTTGAAAAAATGTTTGGAAACATAAGGTGTTTTTTTTTTTGAAAAAAACTTTAGAGAAAAAAAGGTAAACGGACATTACCGTCCTTTCCATAAGATTTTGTATTCTTTCATAGCATATTGAAAAGAAAAGGAGAGCACAAAGCGCAAGTCATGGAGCACAATACATCAAAGACAAATTGAGATATGTATATCTGGGTCCCTCCTGTAAAGTTAGCCCCAAATCCCTACACGAATAAATTTATTTTGCAATTGTGAAAAATTAATTGATAATTGCCCATTTTTCAATGGTTTTTGTTAAAAAAGAAAAGGAAAACGTGTGGGAGCTAGCATTGTCATAATGCTGCTTGCTAGTGCTAAATCCATGTTAGATACTTGATAAATTATGTTGCCATTGACGGGCTATCAAGTTTATGAATGAGTAACACATGCTAGCCCACATCATCGTTAAACTAATCTCGAAAGCATTGAGGGAGGGTGCTTTAGCAAGTGGTAGCTCCTCCTCCTACTCTAATTGTAATTCTAGCCCGTGACGAAAGGATTGTTTATCTTATTTTTGGATGAGTGACTGGCACCAAATCCGTTGATGAGCATGATGAAGGTTGTTTCATTTTCCAATTTGTTTCCACTGTAGACGAGAATTAGCATTAAAAGTATAGAATAAAGTATGTGAAAAGCACAGTCCAATAATTAGAAAAAAAGCTTTGTTTAAAGGATGGAATGATGAGACCAATCCCATTTCGAAGTGGGAAATTTTAGGCCATTGCAGCATCATAAGAGGCACCAAGAACTATGAGATCATCGCGAGGTCTCGGGCCACACTAAAAACCAGGAAACTCCACCTTGGTGGCCTGGTATAGAGATACACCACTTATAGTCAATTATGCGAGCTATCGTTTGATTTTGATGTATCCTCTGACCTTATATTGAATCTTTTACCGTGCTAGCTAGTACTAGAGGTTTTTTTTTTTTAAATGGTAGGACTACATAAGGGAAGACTCTGAAACACCGCATTGTTTGAAAGTTCATCTCTCCAACAATGTATGGTGATATGGCGTACTATGTATGAATTGACAATAGCATTCCGTCTGTTGCACAAAGCTGTGAATAATAATAATAATAATAATAATACGCAGGAGTTAACATCATAGAATCCTTGATGAAAGATGAAGATGGACTTTTCTTTTTCTTTTTCTTTTTCTTTTTTTGGAACAGCAAGAGATGAACATTTTCTAATTCTTGTTTTCATTACGAAGGAAAAGAAACAGAGAACAAAAAATGGGACTCTGATTAGATATGAATGTTTTAGTAGCAGTTATATAGGTCGGTTCAATGTGTTTTTTATATAAAAAATCAAAAATATAAATTAAAAAATTTATATAAGCGAGGTAATATATTTTATAATATAAAGTAAGACATATTATGCTTTAATAAAATAATATTTTTATTATGAAAAAGGAAAAAACATCAACGCCCCTTAATTTACGCTAGAATAAAACACCCATCCTATTTAGTTTTTTCTAGGCAGTAGGTAATAGACAATAATAGCTTTGCTTTTCTCATAGATAGGTTTGTCCGAGACCTCCGAGATCCAAAGACGATAAAATAATGGTAAAGCTTAGACAAAGGAGTTGTTTTGGGCCCAAAAGGGATGTTCAAGCTTAAGTAGACAACGAGGCATGTACTTTGTTTAAAGGTTGTGCGCTGTGCTGATATTAATATATACAGGCCCACGCAAGGTTTCAGGGTTGACCTAATTAGATCCTCTCCCTCTACCTCTTTTTAGTAGCTAGGGAACCACAGCTCTGGACACAGCCATACAGGCTACGCTGTCCTTGGAGTTCTGTGCTGTAATCTTTATTACCTACTGACCGTCCTACATGCATATTATAATAATCTATATTACCTACTTCCCTATCTATATCGGTCGGTTCTAGGGTCTTGTTTCCGTCCACTCAGGGCATCTTTTCATCCTTTCGGTGGGTGAAACTGAGAAAAGGAAAATGGCCTGTAAAAATGCGTTCTCATAACAGTTGATTATGTCGAAAAAAATTCTTCTCTCTTTATACATTTACTGATCTACACGTAGATTTGACTTTAAAATGTTAATCCGATTATTAAAACTCACACGTTCTTCTCATGTAAGATGCTTATACTAATCACTGCGGGGGGAGAACAGTTTACATCATCAAGTAGAGCTGAGACGTTAAAATGGTTTTGAATATAATGAAAGCTAAATGATTTTCCCTTTCCTGGACCTCTTTAAAGCAATGGTTTGATATAACAGCTAGGAGGGTTATTGGGCAGGCAAATCCATTTGTAGGCTGGCTTTGTGCTGTTCTTAACAATCTTATCCACCACGACCAAGGGATTGATCCTCTTCCCTACCTCTGGAAGCAGCGCATTTCACGGATCATACTCTTCCAAAAGAGAGATGATAGCGAACGGATCCAATAATGGCCAGATAGCATCCCCAACAACATTAGACCAAACAAGAACTGGGAACTTCGGACCATCACCAGACACAGGGATTGCAAGACAACGCCTGCAGAAGCACAAATAGCGAAACAATCAACCTCCAAGCCAAACTGACCCTCTGATTAATTCTTGTTGACAGTCAAATTGGCAATCCGTTGAGATTACCAAGGATACCAGCACTCCCAGGTCAAGATCTGCAGAAAGCAGGAACACAAAGATAACAGCAAAAACCACTGGCTTTCTCCGCCTGTAAGAAAATGCTGCTGCCTCAACTTTTTCTCAATTTGAGATGGCTATTGTCACAAATATATTTCTCCACCTGAACTCCTTCAGTCCAAATCAACATGGAATTAGGGATAACCATACTTTCTTACCTCCATTTTCCAAGAATTTATTCACTATACGAGCGTGTTTGTATTAGTGTAAGAGTGCGTGTGTTTGTGTGAGAGAGCTAAATTTTGCACCAAGATGCTTAAGTATATACAAATTAAAAAATTATATTCTCATTCATGTATGCTGAGATAATAATTTAACATGCTTAATGCTCGCTCCACGGGAGAGAAAAAATGAGCAAATGCCCTTAACATCTAATTGGTCAAAATAACAATCAGCTAGGACTTGCACATTAGCATCACCATTCTATAACTTCTCAAAGAGTATTAGGTTGGTGTGCAGTGTACACAAAGAACAGTGTCGAAAGCATTAGGTTTAAGACCAAGAAAGATGAAGGATGAGTAGGAGGTGCCAGTGGACTATAGAACAAAGGACTATTGTAGGTACTGACAATGATTCTCAAAAATAGCACGACATAATGTTATATGATGATGAGATAAAATGCAATAGAAAAAAGAACGCAGGGAAAGGCAACTCTTAAAGGTCAAAGCACCCCGTCGGAAATGAGTCAAATCTCCCCTAACTTCATGTTGCCACGAGTTTAGTAAGTTACCAGATACAAGGTACATATATACATTAAGAACATTCCTCTTGGATAAACAACACGGTTTCTGCATTTAGTAATCTTCCAATAAAATGAGGCTATTCAAAGCTGAACATATACAGAGGAATCGCGAAAGAATGATGATGTGATGTGGAGAGGAAGAGTGCAGACCCACTGATGAAAGCGAGAAGGTGGTATGAAGAAGAGGAAAACAGCTACCACTGAGCCGCGCATAAACTTGTATGAAGTTGCAGGCAACAGCAGAGTCAAGCACTACAGCAGCATTATTCAATAAGGATGAGCAGATGAAAACAAAACAAACACTTTCTCAGATAATCTCAACATCCATATTGCTTTGGCTGTCAGCGCCACTAAAACATCTGTATCAGCATTACTCTGCTTTTCTTTGACTGAGCGCACAATCAGCTACTAGTTTGCTTCTCTTCAAAACTAACCTTTCATGGTTCGCGAGAAATAGAGGCACAAAGGGCATTCAGAAAGAGACAGATGGAAGGAAAGAAGAAATATCAGAAGCCCTATATAATGCATCAAAAAGTTGATTTGATCACTCAAAACTTCTAGCACAAGGTTAATGATCGACTTCCTTCTCCCTTCCCCTCTCAGCAAGCACAGGTCTCAAAAAGAATTAGGAATTTAGTTCCAACTCCTCCATTAAGAGAGGGGATAATGAGGCAGGCCTTTGAACAAGACAGATATTTGACACGTTCATTTCGCCCGCCACATTGCAGCCGCCTCATTTGTTGTTCAAGTTTGAAACCAACTAGATCAATGAAAGGGTGTAGGATGCCACTAAAAATCAAGAACATCGGGCCCTAGAGTTGCCAGACTAATTAAAAGTAATCCAAGCATCAAAATACACGCACAGAGAGTAAATCAAAACGACTCAACTCAAACCGAAAACCTGAACCTGTAATAATGTAGAGTTATATTACAGGACTTGCTTAGTAGCTGAACTCAATCAAACTCATGAACATACAGAATAATTATCATAATTCCACTAAAATTAACCATCATATAGATGCAGCAAAAGCAGATTTTATTCCTTTCAATACAATGTTGAAATCTCGAGCAGTAGCACCCAGATTAACCATGGATTATACATATATAAACCCGTGGAATGACAAACTGAACACGGTAAATAACTCCTCACCAAACCACAATTTAACATCCGTAATCAGCACGATAATCACTATAATCGTCACGCGTAGAGAGATCATTCTCCACTTTCTCTGCGATTTTCTCATCCTCGTGTTTCAATACCTCTTCCAATGCAAGTCCACCTAGAGCCCCAGCAACGGCACCCACAGCCAATCCCGTTCCAAACCCCACACTCTTCCCTCCTTTATGCCTCTCCCTCTGAGTATCATAACCACCATAATCAACCGGCGCAGAGGGCCCACTGCCGTAGCTACCCATCGTCCGATCAAAAAAGGGCCTTGGCGGCGTGGGTGGCGGCGGCGCAGAGGAGTGATATCCTGGATAATACGGAGGAGGGTAGGCGTCGTTGTAGGGACCATAATGCAGTGCGGGTGGGGGAGGGAGAGAGAGCGACGCTGGAAGCGCCATAGACAGGCGCCTATAGTCAGGAGGTGGTGGTATAGCAGCGCCACTGTAATAATAGCTCTGTGGAGCGGTAATTCCGTAAACTGGCTGCGGCGGTGGATGAAGAGAAAACGGTCTTTCACGCACACCGAGTTTGATTCTGATTTTACCCTGAGGGCGACCAGAGGGTCGGGTTAGTTCAAGAGTTCGGACCCGGTTTGAGTCATCGGGGTCGGATAAATCTTTTAATGCGACCCGGAGAGTGCCAACGAGGGGTTTGGGGGTTTCGCTTGGCTTGGAATGGAAGATTTCTAGGGTAAGGAAGGAGTCGCGAAGAGCGAAGGTGAGAGGGAGCGTGAATCGCTCGTTCCAGACGGGTCGGGTCGAACCGGATTCGTCGGACTTTGTTGAGAGTCTTCGACTCGGGTCGACCCAGAAGACTGCGTAAGGTTTGAGGGCTCCAGTTTTCCAGTTTACGTTTTTGAGGTGTTTTGCAGAGATTATTGTGAGGTCGAGATCGAGAGGCACTTGGGGTGGAGGGCGAGAGGCGGCCATTGTCGGTGATGCTAACGTGCGCTGCGAGTAGTGGATATGGTGTGAGCGAAGAGGAAAGGAAGACCACGAAGGACTTTCACGCGTGCAAAAACATTATATTGGCTCAGTTCAGACTCTGCGTCTTTATTTTTGTTATTACAGACAACTTTGAGTTAATAGATGTAAAATTAACCTTTTCCAGTGTTTTTAAACCAAGTTCGGTGTTCGATCCGGTTCAAGATATAGGTTATGGATCTTGATCTGATTATCGAGATTAATTTTATTTTTTTATAAATTAAAATAATTTTATTTTAATAAATAATTAATAAGTTGTAATTAAATTTTTGAGCTAAATTTTTAATTATCTTTATTTTTTTTATAAAATTGGACTGATTTATGATTTTCAAGTTGACCCGCCAAGGTGTACAGGGTTTTTACCTGGGAAAAGTTTTCCTAGTGGTACATTTTTCTCCTGTACCGTAAAACAATTTTGTCGGGTCATTTTATCTACTGACCTCGTGTCACTTGTCCTCTTTTCTTCAACAAACCTTTTATTTTTTTATTTTATTTACTCCATAGATGACAATAGTTACACTTTATTCTCATCCTTGATTTTCTTCTTCATTTTAGCGTGTTGTCATATCTAATATTCTTGGAAAGTTTATGATAAATGACTTCTCCAATAAACTATCGAAATTGCTTACTTGAAAATATAAAAATATGAATTGGAGTATGGTCACAAATATAATAAAAAAATAGAAAAAGTAGACGAGGAGAAGTTATCAAAACATTCCACGTATTTTTTTTATTAATAAAAAACAATCTAATTGAAATCCATAAAACCGAGATCTCATACACCTAAAATAAAATAATCAAGATTTATTAATTTTTAAATATTCAAGATTACTAACTACTTGATTAAATACTAGTTAATTACTATGTGTAAAACAAGAAAAAACAATTGAAGCTTGTTAAATTTAAAATATTTAAGATTATCCTTTTCTTTTAAACTAAATAAGTAATCTTTTATCTTAAAAACATTATTTCTTATGCCCTTCGCTCTACTATGTCTTGCTCCGGCGTGCACTCATGTCTTCTATTCTTTACAACGATCACGTTTTGGTGTCCCTCTTTGTTACATTTGATTTTGTGCTGTGGTCATGGATGCTCGAGAGAATTTTGTTTTAGAGAGCAGACATTCTTTTATCACGGGATTTACATAATCAAAGCTTCAAGAGTAGTCAGATAAAGAACAAAAACGCAGATGCCTGGAAATAAAAGGGAAAAAAAATAAAAATTCGAAGCACAGAATCGAGCTTACATATTTTTCATTAAACCTCCAAGAGAAAAAAAGCTGTTCTTGTTTCCTAGTGTAGTCTAATAGCTAATACTAAAAATATAGCTCAAACGTTAGTTAAAAATAGAAATAGGGTTATTATTTTTAATTTATTGAGCACAAAGCAGCATCGAAAACAAAGCTGGGTCTATATCTGAAGATTAAGCTTAGAGACAGAGTATTGGGAATAATCTCAATGTTTTTCTTGTATCCTTGTGTACATGTATAGCTATAAATATAAGTACAGATGCAACTTATTTATATTTCAAAGAATACAAATTCAAGAACTTGTTGCAGCTAAGGTTCTTGTCTTCCTCGTTATTAGGCTCCTGATCTGCCGCTAAGATTTCTCTTGTCTTCCTGATATTCTGCCTGGATTTTAATAACAGTAGCTTGATTCTCTACTGTATCTATGACAAGGACATTATGTATAACAATTAAAACCTTATCATGCAAACCATCTAGATGGTGGCTAAATAGCAAGGACTTGGGATTAAGGGGTTTGCTCCCTCTGTGGTCTCAGGTTCGAGTCCTTGGTTGCTCATATGATGGCCACTGGAGGCTTACATGGTCGTTAACTT
>SRLM01000058.1:443177-533643 GCA_015708895.1 Populus ilicifolia
TAAAAAAAAAAAAAAAAAAAAAAACCTTATCATGCATGGTTCGTAATGTGGATCGTCTTGAATAATTCGACTGATCGCAAAAAAAACAACATTACACACCAATAATTGCTTATAAGTTCAAATCTTGTGTGTGCTCCTACAGCCTATAAGTTCAATCTAAAGTTCCAGTATGCCTCGACAGGGATGCACAGTCGGGTTCTTGACCGAGGATTGCTTCTTCTTCTTTTTCTCTCTCTCTCTCTCTGGCGTTTGCACTCTTGTTCTTTAAATGGTGTTTGGTTTTTATAATTCAATTTTTTTTAATGTTTTTTAAAATATTTTTAAAATAATAAAAAATACCATTTTAATTCATGTTCAATTAAAAATTATTTTAGCAAAACCATATTTCTCTAGTTATCAAACACATTTATAGCCTATTTAAGAACACAGTAAATATTAGTTTTTAAAATAATTTTTGTTTGAAAATATATTAAAATAATATTTTTTTAAAATTTTAATATTAATAAAAAAACACAATCATGTAACACGTTCGGTATACAGGTGTGCATGCACGTTCGGAATTTACTTGCGACACGTTCTCCTCATTCGTGCACTTTCTAATCCACGCGAGTGTAAGTTACGTCGTGTTAGATATGCGAAGTGGGCCTATTTCCATTGTTCATTGTTAACACTCCATTAATTGGCAATGGATGTGGTACAATACCGTGAGCCAGTTTTTAGATGTATTGAATGCTTATTTTTGTATTCTAAAAATATTTAAAAAATATATAATTTATTTTTTATTTTAAATTATTTTTTAAGTGTTGATGTTAAAAATAATTTTTAAAAAACATCTTACTATAATATATTTTAAAAAATAATCACTATTACAATATCAAACCATTTTTAACATCAAATCAAACAAGGTCTTCCTTTACCCCATGGTTACTTCTTACAGTGTAATGTAACTACGAGGGAGATTAAAGAGATGAGAATATATATAAAAATCTTTTTTTTTCCTTGAGATAACTATTGGTATTTACTCCATGGAAAGAAATATACACGAAAAAAATTAAAAGAGCATTTCTTTAACATGATTGAAGATATTATTGTATATATATAAAAAAAGATTAAGATGGAAATTGGTTTTCTCTTTAAGTAGCAATCACTCCTAAAATAATATAATTTTTTATGTATATTAAATTCCAAGACAATTACCAAATAAATTTTCTGGAAATGTTAAAGGGATTGAAAAAAAAATATAAGGGAAAAATACTCCAAAATCACCTTCTATCAACATGACAAAATAAACTCTGTGAAACAAATCTAAGTCAAAATATAACATATCATCATTCAACAAGTACTTTAATTGACATCCATAAAGAAGTTAATTGCTAGACTTTGAATAATCGAAATATTTATTTGAAAAAAAATAATACAGACATTGATTGTTCAAACCACGACATTTTTTTATATTTTTTTCCAGTCATCATCTCTAAAAATAATCCATAACATATATATCATAAAAAAAATTAAATTAAAGGTTTTCATTAAACATGGATTCATTAATTTCTCTTCCCAAATACCACATCAATGCATCTTTTTTCTCCCATGACGTGAAAATAAGAAAAATAAATGTATATGCTTTTAAATCATTGATATTGAATACACGTGACAGTCAATGGTAAGTTATCCAGCTTTCCACATGGCAATATAAAGCCTGTAAAAATTACTCAAAGAGCTGCACAAGCTAACAACTTATGAAGACCTTATAGATTAGGTTCTCGAGCTAACAAATAATGGCTTCCATAAAACTACCAGCATGAATGAAATGAAATTACAATATGCCATGACGAGGAGAATTTAAGCGAAGAACGACATGATGCCATTTTTTTTTAGCTGCTCTGATTTTTTTTAGTTGGAGATATATTAAAATAATATTTTTTTTATTTTTTAAAAATTATTTTTTTATATTAACACATTAAAATAATTTAAAAATAAAAAATATTAATTTAAAATATTTAAAAAAAAAACACTTTTAAAACTAAAAAAGAGTTCTGCTTACTCATCTCGGAAAATTGACTTCCAGTCTCCAAAAATATATAAGACAAAAATAAAATCACGAAAACAAGACATTAATAAGAGTTTTCTTTGTCTACACTAACTTCTGCACGAGGTTTTCTCAAAACTTAGTTAAGATAATTTTTATGTCAATACTATGTTAGTAATTATATTTTAAAAAATATATATTTTTAAGATACGTTTAAATAATATTTTTTATTTTATTAAAATTTATTCATGAGATCATATATTAAAAGAACTAAAAAATATTAAAAAACTAATTTTAAATAAATAGCATTTTTACGACATTGTCAAGGACTTGACTTAAGACACGCAATCATTGAGTCAATAATTTTAAAAGGATAAAGTCCCCAAAAGAGCAAAATAAAAATAAAAATAGGAGGATAAATTCCGTAATTCAGACAAACGGCAAAAAGCCACTGGATATGCTCCGTAATTCAGACAGGATACGAGCACTTAAAAGGAGGACAAAACGGTAAAAAGCCATGGTCTCAACAACCAGAACCGTCGCTGCTCGTTTGCTTTTCCAAAACAGAATAGGAAATAAAACATGGGCAGTCTTTGATAGCGCGGGGCAGCATAAGCATTTTACACTGAAAACGGAGATCAGTATGTCGTTTTTAACAAATATCTCCTTCTTAAGATAAAAACAAAAATAAAAAACATACACGCTTCTGCCTTACACTCACTTGTTCTCCCATTTTCTCTCCCAAATTTAGATGCTCTCTCTTTCTTTCATTTTCCTCTCTGCACTTTCCCGGGATGCTAAAGAAAATTTTCCCTATTAGACAGGCATGTCAGACGCTTTGATAAGTGGACTGCCGGAGCTGGCGGTGGGATCATAGCTCAGCTTATCGCATATCCTCTTCAAACAGTAAATCTCACGATCTATTATGCTCTTTTGAGTTTTGTTTTTGTTTTGCAAAGAGAATTGTTTTTGTTAACATCCGCTGTTAATTATCAATATTTGATATTTGCAGGTAAACACTCGGCAACAAACGGAGCGTGATGTGAAAAGGCAGAAGAGTAAGCATGGGACTATTGAGCAAATGTGTCAGGTTCTGTGCTCGATATTCGTCTCTTTTCATATCTGTAATTTATTATCTAGCTTTCACTGTCTTCAAAATTTTGTTAAAGTTATTTCTTATATTATTAGAGCTTTAATATTCTAGTTTTGAGTTTTAGTTTTTCGATTGAATGATATGTGGGTAATCAAGAATGAAGGATGGGGGCGATTGTATAGCGGATTAGCGCCATCAGTAGTAGGCACAGCTTGTTCTCAGGAAAAGCCATTTTAGCATCTTGATTTCTTTTTGAACCTTCGTTTTCCTTGTTAGCATGGATTAAATAGTTTATTTATTTATTTATTTATTTGTTTGGTTGCCAAAAATGTGATGGAAATAGAAATTAGAAGCCAGAGTTTGGGAGTTCATAATAGGTTGGATTGCAATTTGTTTAACATGATAATAGAAATAAAGTTAGGCATGACACGCAGAGATTTGCAAATTGTTGTATCCACTGGCACAGTTCAGTTAGAGACAAAGCATTGTGATTCTCAAAGAAAATGGTGCGTGGTTCCCTGGACACTGAAAAATGTGCATTCAATGCTGTGAGTAGGTGACTTCCTGTACATCTCTCTCTGATACTCCCATGTTGTAGTTCTAAATTCTAATAACCATCTTTCAGATTTTTATTATGTTTTTAACTTCCACTATCAGGTTATCTTCGGAAACCCAAAATCTCAATCACAGTCCATAAAGCATGACCCATGCAAGGAATTTAGATTTTTTTAGGACTGATTACCATACACACGAAAACTCTGGTGAATAAAAAAGAACATTGTTTTAAAGAAAATTTAATGACTTAAAATCAAAATCCTGTTAATACATGCGTGTTTATCTGAGTGCAATAATATTGTTCTTGGACATTTAATGTGTCTTCTATTTTTCCTCGGGTGAGATTTTGAGCACCGCCTGATAAGTTATGCATTTGATCATCTTGGCTTGCATAATTTTCAACACTTCTTTTGCATTGTTTTGTGATCTCTTATTTGCTTTTATTTTTATGATACAGGGTGTTTACTATTATTTCTATCAAATACTCAGTGATAGAGCTGAAGCTATAGCTCGTGAACAGAAGATGAATGGAATTGGTGATGGATCAGTTGGGACGTTGTCATCGCTTGTGGTGGCTGCCTTAGCTGGGTAATTTACTTTGTTCACAAAGTCTGTATGAAACCATTTCATTGTACCTGTGAACTATAAAAGCATTTATGGTCCACAGGGTTGTACCAGCTGCAACTATGCATCATGTTCACCCCAGTCAAACATAAGGGACAATCATTTTCAATCATGCAAGCTTATATGTGTGTTTGATAAGTGTTCTGTACATGCTGAGGCCAATTTTTATTTTGAAGGGTTTCTTCAATTCTAATACAGTGCCTATTACAATGATAGCGTTGCAATGTTACCGTGAACGGCTGCAAGGTTGTTATCATTTGCAACTGTGCCATGCCCACTTCATTCAATCATGGGGGGACAGTAATTCTCAATCGCACAGCTCATGTCCGTGTCTGATAAGTATTGTGTACATGCTTAGGTCAAATTTTGTCAGAGTTTCTTCAATTCTAATTCACTGCCTATAACAGTTTAGCATGGACTTTAAAATCTCTTGTACTGGATCGCAAAATGAAAACAAGTTACTATGAGTTTCATTTGCGCTTTGATCCACGTTTTTATTTAAACTCTTTGCTCATTGTGACTCTTATGATTTCTTGTTTGATGCTTTCTTTGTGTAGGTGTACAAATGTGCTGTTGACAAATAGTTGTCACACGTGTGCAGGTAAAGAGCTGAGACATCTTCAGTTTCAATCTTAAATGTTATAGTGAACCATGAAGCCTTAATTTCCACGCTGATTGTCTAAATATGCTTTATAGCATGGAAATAACACAAATCTTGCCATCTGCTGCTTGGTCATGTCTTCGTTCTTAAACAGTTCACTCTTTTTTCTCTGTTTAGTGCCTGTATATTGTACATGTAAATATGACTGTTTATAAAACAGGTATACAAATACAAAACTCAATGAAAAGCAAGTTTGTTGCTCTACTTAGTTTGATATTTGAAATTTAAACTACTTTTGTGTTGCAGACTCAAGGAAGAACTCAAAGAAGTCTCAGCTTAGTCACTCATCCTTTGCGTATTAGATCCAATAGAACCTCCTCCATACGGAACTGGCCTTGCGGTAGGTGCAGTTAAATAGCAATTTATGGCTCTCTTTTATTTAGTCATCTGAAACTCGAAGAACTTCCTATTATACTCTAATACTATCAAAGTGCAGTTGAAGTTAATAAATTAGGTGGAAACTCTTTCTACTCGATTTATATTGCCTTAATGCATGAGCACATAACTAAATAATCATAGCCTGTGGTGGTGGATAGCTACACAAGCATATGCAATGCTGTAATTCTGAAACTGAAGTAATAAAAAAGGATAATGAAGGGGCGAGTTTATCTGTTAATGAATTGTGAAAGTCTTAGATTTCAGCTACAAAAGTATAGGTTCAAGTCTTGAGAATGCCATCATCATGCAAAGTTATTGAATAATTGGACTAACAAGAGAAATTATACATGTGCTTTTCTCTCCAAGCTTTAAAAAGCAGCATTTGTTGGGCTGCTGGTGATTAATGAATTTTAAAAAAAAAACAATTTCATCAATAAACATGTTTATTGATTCATATTGTCACTGTATTTTATTTTATTTACATGTATGTGATATTTGCGATAACTCACAAAAAAGGATGACTTTGTCATATCACTTTAATACTCATATTTTTGGTTTAAATATGTTCTACCTTATTGATGGGAGGCATAATGCAAGAGTTTTGCATTTTTGTTTTTTTTAATGAAGATAATGTTGACAGACTCAAGAACTCTATGATGAAGCAGGAATTTGGGGCTTTTGGAAAGATGTTTTCCCAGCATTAATCATGGTACGTAATAATTAGTTCTTAAATCCGTTGATGATTATCACTGATTGCCCTGCTACTTGCAGGTCAGCAACCCTTCAATACAATTCATGCTGTATGAAACTATGTTGAAGAAGCTAAAGACAAAGTGTGCCTTGGTTAAGCAGGGTGACACCGGAGTTAGTGCTTTGGAGGTTAGCTTTCCTTTTATTTTCCCCGGTTCTTGATCTCCCTACTTATTTGTTTCACATTCCCAAGCTGTTATTTCAACAATAACATAATTGTTTTGCATCCTTCCTTATATAGTAGCTTGATTTACCAGCTGAATAAATTGCCTGGTTTTTTGCCAGATATTTCTCCTTGGAACTTTAGCAAATCTTGGAGCTACTGTTGTAACACATCCTCTTCTAGTGGTAAAGGTAATTGAAATGTTATTATGGGATGCTAAGGCTACAGAGACTTGAAAACTGATTTACTGTGAGGGTTTGCGACTGAACTCACAAAATGCTTCCTTCCTTCGCTCATCAAAACTAATAATTACCCCGTGACTTAGACACACAGTAACTAAAAGTTTAATGCGGATTCATCGATTGTTGTGTCAGGCAATGGAAGTTATCAGAAAGCTAGAAGCAGAGAGCTTCTACAAGTAATTTTATATCGGCCCTTTTCTTAGAATTCAATGGTCACATGGAGAGAGAAGAAAAAAAAATATGAAGACAAAAAAGTAAATGATAGAATCAAACATTTGGTCGGCAAAAAGCCAAATGTCCTTTCGTTTGTTCCAAAAAATTTGTGCTCGTCAAGTAGATAACCAACTTTTGTTCGTAGGGGACTGCTCTTATTCCCTTACTGTAATTTCAGTCGAGGCTTCAAACCAAACAAATTACAAATGGAGACAAAAGACATCATTATGAAGGTTTGAAGTTCGAATTATTTTTGTGAATTTTAATTACCAAATAAATTATGGAACTAACATGCTCCAACTACCTTATCTATTGGCAAAGCCTTCTACGTGATGGACTTGCAAGGTCAAAAATTGTAACATGTGGTGGATAGTGACAAATATTGTGTCCTGATTTATCACGTAAAAGAACTATTTTAATTTTGAATTTATATTATTTTATATTTAATTTTTATTAAATAAATAAAGATAGTAAGATTTAAATTTATGATTGCTTAATCATCAAATCTTTAATATTATATTAAATAATTATTTTAATTTAAAAACTTAAATGGTTAAATGAGATAATTTATATTATTTTTTAATATCTTATTTAATTCTATTTAGAGAAGTCTGCTTTTCCATTAATTTTAAAAGTTTCTCATATTCATCTGTGATGATCTTTGTTTCATTCTTTTCCTTTAATCTAGGTACAGTGGACGCTACCCTTGAGATGATTCGCTACGAAGGGTTCCATGGGTTCTATAAAGGCATGAGCACGAAAATTGTGCAAGTGTTCTTGCCGCCGCTGTTCTGTTCATGATCAAGGAAGAACTTGTCAGGATGCTCGATCTTTGCTGACCAAGGGTGGCACTAGTACAAGCAAAACAAGGCCTGCCTGAATGTAGCCTCGTCATTACATTTCTTCTCCTTATGGTTGTTTCCTTGATGTAGTCAAATTGTCATTTAGCTGGATGCTAGCATTATTAGGTTCGCTCTTCTAAATAAGTTATTGAAACCACAAGAGGGGAGGGGAATGCTGCTAGCTTCACCCATCATCATTGAAAATAATCCATAATATTGGCAAGTTTATAAACTTGAATTTTAGGTCTTGTTTGATATGATTTTCGCAAAATGATTTAAGTTGTTTTTTAGCTTTCGGCTCGCGAAAGAGTCATGCATGTTTGGTTATAAATAATTTTTTACTTGCATCAATAGTTTGTTATAATTTTTTTTTAATTTAATCAAAAGTTAATTTTTTTTTTAACTATTTTACTTGTTCTATATCTTTTCTTCAGAAAAATATATTTCTTCGATTTTTCAATTCCACTGTACTAGATAATGCATTCTCCTCACCGATTCCTTGTAGAGGTGTTCTACATTAGCATTTGTTTATTCTCACAGTATAAAAATAAAAGACAATAGAAATATAAATATATTTAGCAAAAAAGATGTAAATATAAAACTAAATTCATTACTGTAATAATTTTTAAATATAAAAAATAAGCAGAAGATATATCCAAATTCGGATAATCCTTCTGCCATGTCAAAGATCTCTTACCAAGAATATATCTTTGCATCAATTATTCTAGTAAAAATTCACTCTCCTTTTTAACCTTATATCAAAGTCGTGTTTTTAGAGGATAAATTTCGTCATGCAAACGTGAAGTGTAAAATTTAACTTCCAAACAATACTTTTTACCACCTCTTATTTTTGTCTCAAAATACACATCAAATAAGCATTTATTTTTCACCTCATCAATCATTGTTAATAATTTAATTAATTTTTTCCTGTTTTTATTAGCAATTTACTCTTCAATTTATTTTATACCAAATATCCTTCAAAAACTACTCGTATAATATATTATAATTATTTTTATGATAATTCATCCCATTTTTTTAACTTCCCACCAAACACCACTTTATTGCCATTCACCGTTTGATCTCATGAAATGTAAACTTATCGAAAACAAGTCAATGGACATCCAGTCTTGGGGAAAAAAAGAGAGTACACAATCAAACCCGTCACTACGGCACCGTCTTACTTCTGTAAATCACTAACAAGCACGCTAGACATGCCAGGGTATAATTTAATATATATTTATTTTTGCGTTTAATTTTTTTTTAAAATTAATTTTTTTATATTTTCAAATTATTTTAAAACACTAATATTAAAAATAATTCTTAAAAAAATATTTTTTTAATATATTTTTAAATAAAAAATAATTAACACTACACTTTTAAACACTTCTCATAAGCTATACCCGTTGAGCATCGTATTCAAATATAAATAAATTTTAAAGAATAAAAATATTATTTTAACACAATTATTTTTTAAAAAATAACATTTTCCAAACATTCAAGCGCTCTTTAATATCATAATCCTGTACTTCTCACAAAGACAAACACACTTATTAAAAAAAAAAAAAAACACCAAATCTATCTGTCTCTCGCTCGCCGACGAAAAAATGCAAGAAAAGAAAACGGAAATGGCAAGCAAGAACGCAAAGAAGGCAAATCTCTTAGATCACCACTCAATCAAGCACATTCTGGACGAATCCGTCTCCGAGGTAAGCCACTAAACAAAAACCCTAAACCTCCTCTCCATAGAATAATTGATTTCAATTTGTTAATTGGCGTTGTTTTATTTTTGAGTTGTAGATTGTTATAAGTCGTGGACATGTAGAAGATGTGAGGATGAGCAATATAAGGTTGTTCTTGGGGACAATTATTATAGTGATTGCGCTTCTTGCTCAGTTTTACAACAAGAAGTTCCCTCAGAATCGGGACTTTTTGATCGGATGCATCGTATTATATCCTTTTTAATCAGTGATTTTATTTTACTTTAGTTTGATTTTCTTTTTTATTTTATTTATGTTTGGTGGCTTACAATTTTGTGGAATGGAGTTGTGAAATCCAGTAATTTATGTTTCTCAGGTTTGATAGTTGAAAAAATTGTTGTTTTCTTTTTATTGTTCAGTGAAATAAATTCTTTGCTGATTTATGCTCTCCAGTGCCTCTGTCTGGTCTAGTTGGGGTTGAGTTTTTGTTAATTTTCTAAACCAGGGTGGCGTGAATTGCGAGATTTACAATCTCAAACTCCTTTCTTAAATGAAAATTAAACAATAATGAGGTGAATTATTGGGTACCATATTCTTAATGTTCGTGAAAGTGGATGTTTTAAACATAATAGTTCCAACGTTATTGATAATCCTCCCATCATCACTTTTCTATGAATCTCAGTCATTGGATTTTTGGGATCTGCTCATTCAATGGATGTGATTTTTCAGAAAGAGATTTTCGAGAAGCACCGTTTTGTGAAAATAAGCGTTACCCTTGTAAGTCTATAGGGTGTATCTTTTACTACTGTTCACTGAAAAATCACTGGTTTGAAAGTCCTTATTTTAATTTTCATGGCAAACAACTGCGTGGTTGTGTTTGAAAGGAATTGATTGGTAACATGTTAAACTCTGATCTGTTTAATCCTTGACCCTGGCAAGTATATAGTCTTCAATGGATTGTTGCAGCTGATCATCCACTTAAAAGAGAAGAATGCTATCTTAGTTACTTATCCACCCAAGGTAAACCTCTATCCTTTTTGTTACAATAGCTGCAACTATTACATGAAAATTCACATGTGGTTCTGCAGATATTTAGATGTTGGTATTTAATGTCTATTTTGCGTCATGTGATGGCTGGTTACATGGGATAATATTTAGATGTACAGATGCAAGTTCAATACTTATTTTTGGTACAATATTCAATCAGCACCACCCCTGCCATCATAAAGGAACTCTTTTTTTTTTTTTTTGTGGTGTCCATGGTTCCATCACTATTAGCAAAAACATCTCTTGACCTTGGGCTAGATTAGACTTTGGAATTTGAGCTAAGCAAAAGTTCCCCCCCTCTTCCTACCAAGTTGAGCCTGAAAAGCTATTGTTACCTTTTGTCAAATGGTCAACTTTGGATCCACTTCTTCTTTGTACCAAGTTTAGAAGCTGTTATTATAATTTTTAGTCCATGTCTCCTGCAGATATTCATGTGACTTCTTTCCCTTTCATCTTTGTTGATATGTCTGTATGCATGTTTGTAAGTTTTTTGATACCAGCTTCATACTACTCATTTGTCGTTTTTGCTCAGCATTCTATCACTGGCTGTCTCTGTCTTTTGGGTTGTTTTGGTAGACAACCCCTCTCTTTGTGGTTACATGCATTGTTTCCTTCTCCACCTTGATGAGTTCATAGGCATTTTTTGAGGGTTTTCGCCTTTTCTGTCACTGTGAGGAGTGTGTATTTCAGACTGCTATTCTTCTTTACACTTCATGTTTCTCTTTTGTCTCTTTTACTATATGTCTACATGGGTTGAATTTTTAGGGGAGAGAAGGGAGGAGGATGAACTCATAAATATTGTTTGAGAGCCTTTTTTGATAGGAACGAAGAGACCAAGGAAGGGTTGGGGTGGGGTCTTTTTGCTTAGAACGATTTTTTTCATTTTCTTTTTTATGTAATTTGCCACTGGAATAAAACTATAAAAGCCATTATTTGCTACAATCATTAAAGTGCTGCTGGACGTCTCCTTTCATTGAGTTTCTCTTGCACTGCTAAAAAAGGAATGTGAAGGTGGGTTGGTCTTTTCTTTTGTTTCAAAATATTGAGAGCTATGGACTGGAATTCTTCTTGACTTTCTTATTGAGTAGTCACTGTATTTCTGAATTTGAAATTCAAGCTGGGGTGATATGCATGTCAATTTTGTTGCATAAATTCATGACTGACCACTGTATCTTAGACTTCACTGTTTTCCACGATCTATTTATCCATTTGTGTGTTTTGTACTATGGTGTCGCTGGTTTTGTCAAAGTGTGTTTATGTTGAAAGGGCATCAATTTGATTCCTTTTTGGGTCCTTTTTGATGGTTTTGACATCTTCATATCAAAACCATTCAAATTACAAGAAACTGTATTAATGCCTTTTAAGCTTAAATACACTTTCAAACGCAACCTTTTAAACCATATAACCTTTATGCATAAGTTGCCCCTTATAATTCCTGACCAGAAATAGCTGTAAGATTCTGTTACTGTACTACATGCTTCATTCTTAATATGCATATTCAGTTAAATTTTGCTTTGCTCTGGCTTTCATGTTTGTCTATGGATTTTGTCTGACGTTTTAGGTGTATTGACTGCCATAAAACCATACTTGTTTGTGATTTTCATCGGCTTAAGTTTCATTATTTCATGCCAATGCTGGTCAATCTATCTCCTGCTTGTTGCCCCTTAACGCCCCTCTCGCTGCTTAACCTAATATCCGACCTTTTGTACAGGGATCTTACACCAGCACTGGTTTAGTCGTCTCTTCAAAATTGCCAAGATTTTCTGACAAGTACACACTTAGCATAGCTAGCGCAGATCCTAAGTCAATTTCTGCCGGGAAACCAGTTCAGATTACCAAAAGCATCACCCAGTGGTCTCCCCCTCCCTTCTCTCACACACTCAAAAATTTCAGATTGTTCGTGTTTATGAAATGCACCGTGTATTTCACCATATTTATTATATGCCACACTGTTTCAGGTTCACCAAGGATGGAGTTTTGGTGGAGGGCCTGTTCTGGAAAGATGTTGAAGCACTGATTGATGATTATGCAGCAGAACCAAAGAAGAGCAAGTGATTTACCTGTTTAACAGAATGTGACAGTTGAATTGTTAGATAGATAGTGCCTTGGTAATATTGGGGTTCTACATAGATGATCATCGAAATTATGGTTGTTGTCTCGGAAATTTTTTAGCTAAACTAATTGATTATGTCTGGCATTATCTTTAGAAAACCATCCACATCGCAAGAAAATCATTGTTGGCAGATGAAATTGTGTATTTGGTATTTTAGGCTTTCTGGTTATTCTACAAATATCCATGTGGCCGCCTCATACCTCACTGTAATACTAGACATTCGGCAAGTAGTGTGCTGATGTGCTTTAAGGCCTATGATCCTCGTGTTATGGGCTCAAAACTTCTGCAAAATTGGATGCGCTGATTTGCTTCCTCATTCAGTAGCCCGGGATGAGGTCGCGTTCTTCTGAATTGATTGAAATTGATCTCGGATCGGTGAGCCAGTCATCCCATTGCTTTACTTGATAAAGCTCAAGCCAGTTCTTAAATTGTATTTGAGAGAGTAGTAGTTATTGTTTTGAAAGTGACTCCGTTTGAAAGTTCAGTGCTGTTATAATGACCTTTCGCCGCTCGAGAAGGCATTTGAGAATATGCCATTTATGGTCATTCTATTGTACTATCCTCTCCACAGTCGATATCAAAATTGTCGATATCAAAATTGTTTAGAAGGGGCCACAATAACTTGGATGTCTTCTCTTATAAGTTTAAAGTTGATTTGTAGTTGTTGTTATTTTTAAAATATTTTTTATATTAAAATATATATAATATTTTTTTACTTTTTAAAAATATTAAAATATATTAATTTAAAGTAAATAAAAAAAAAATAACAAGCCCATGGATATTAAACCCAAGTAGTTGAGATGTTAAAGGAGGTGCTCTAAATTATATAGATGACCAATTTAAAATAAAATAAATATATTTAAGATTTTAATATTTTATATAGAAAAAATTTGAAATAATATATAAGAATGTAGGCTATATAAAAAAAAAATGTGAAACGTAGTATAGTTATTTCATTTTAAAAGCTAAAAAACAATTCATTTAGAAGTTGACTATAACTACAAGTATACTTATTCAGCATCAAAAACAATCATTATAGATACAGGTTATATATATTTATTCCATGTTAAAAAATTAAGAAGCAATTCATGTGAACATGGATTGTAAATAATAAGTATAAAGTGAAATTAAAAAAGTTATGTGGATCTGGCCTTTAAATAAAAGAAATGTAAATTATAGTGTAGTTATCTCAAAATAAAAATAAAATAGAAAACAATAAATATGGATGTAATCATATATAATTATTCCAACTCAAAAAATTAAGAGATAATACATGTAAATATAGGCTATAGAAAAAAATGTAGTGTAATTTATCCTATGAAAAGTTAAAAATAAATCTATGTAGGTTGTAAAACAATATATGTGAAACTAAGTATTCATTAATTATTTTTATATTTTTCTGGATTTATTAAAAAATAAAAAAATGTAAAGTTTCACCTAATTATAGGTTAAATATAAATTTGAGTTTTTATGTTTGAAATTCAACTAAGGCCTCAATTTTCAGGTTTTGGATCAATTTATCAGGCTAAGTAAAGTTTTATAACCACGGTTCACATTAATTTTTTTATCCACGCTTCTTTGCAGGTCAAATTATTTTTTTAAAACCTTGAAAAAATTGCTAGGAGGTAAGAAAAAATAAAATTTTAAAATATTAATATCGAGATGATGACATATTGGATGATATATTTTTTATATAAAAAAATTAAAACAATGATACACTTAATTGACTTGCGATAATTATGTTTAACCTGCAAAACTCATTATATTATTCGAGACATGAATCTACAATAACATCATGGAATTTAGAATAAAAAAAAAATTAAAAAACTCAATTTTAATTAACATGCAATTGAAAGTCTAAGATGAAAAAAAATAATTAAAAAACAAAACAAAAAACAACTTGAACAAACCTATAATAATGACTCGTACCATAACACAACCTGTACCTAGTTGTTTATAATGTAAAAAAAAAAAATGTTTAGTCAATGTTATTATTCTTGAAAAAATAAAGGAAAATATGAGACCTGGTTCATTAATCTAATTGGATCCATTAGGTTTGGTAAAATTAATAATATGATTAAAAACACTAACAAAAAACAATAATAAAAATGATAAAAAATAATTTATATCATTTTTAAAATTAGCAAAACATCTACAAAAACCGTTAGAAAAATAACAAAGCTAATTTTTTAAATAAATTAAATGTTAAATAATAAAATTAAAAAAAAAACATGAGATTAAAAAAATTAAAAAAAATATATTTTTTACTTTATGTTACCCTGTAGGTTAAATATTTTTTTATGATATTTAGTAAATATTTAAAAAATAAAAATGATGATATACCAAATGATATATTTTTGAAAATCATTAGTAAGTAATTAATTTAATTTAAGAAATAATATTTAAAAATAAACTAAATCCAACAAATAACAAAAAATAAAAAGATATAAGATAGCTCATTTAATGTTTTAAATTATTGACAAATCATATATAAAGAAAAAAAATATAAAACTCAATATCTAGTTAAATTAAATGCTAAAGATGAAATAAAAAAATAAATTCAGACAAATCTTCAAAACCTTGTTAATATTTTAAATTTATATTTTATTAAATTATATATCAAGAATCAATCAAGAAACTTAATTTATTATCAAATAATAAAATTAAAAATACTTATCAATATTAAAAATAACAATAACAATAATGAAGATGAAATTGAATACGTAAATATAATGAAAGGATGAAATTGTAAGAGAAATAATTAAAAAATATTATAAATAAAATATATAATAATAAAAAATAAAATTTAAATATAAAATAAAAATAACAATGGAAGATGAGATTGGAGAAAAAATTAATTTTATAAATTAAGTTAAATAAAAAAATAATAATTAAAAAATATAAAAAACAAATATCGAAGAAAAACAAATTAAAGGGAGGTTGTGAGATAACGGAGGGCAAATACAAAACCAAGAAAAAGATAATATAATATATATATATATAAAAAAAAAAACGAAGAGAAAAGAAAGTCAAGTGTCACCAAAACACCAGGAATGTCGCCCCTTGCTTTACTTAGGAAGGAAGACCTTGAACAACGTTAAGAAAGCTGTTTTTTCTTAACCGTGAGCCGGTGTATGCGCCGTCAAAAGACAGTGGATTCATAGCACGTTCTACAAATACATCAATAACTTTTTTTTAATTAATTAAATTATCAAATCACTCCTGGGACCATTTAATCATTGAAAATATCAATGTGAACGATGGACATGCCCGTCAAGCCAAGCCTATTGATTTTTTTTATGCAGGGGTAATAAAGTAATCAAATCATGCATGACAAAAGGAAAATTTCAAAAAGCTAAGCTATTAGACCAAAGTTTTTTTTTTCAAGAGGAGCAAAATAATTTCATTGGATAAAAAAAATATACAAGAAGACCGGAACACCACTAAACAAATTATTGGTTTTTTCAACGAAGGGCAGAACAGTGTCTCATCATTATATTTCATTTAAAAAAACCGTGCACGGTATTTTTCCTATGTTGTTTAGGTTTTTATAATAAAATTTTGATATTTTTTTTCTTTTGGGTATATTTATAAAAAATATATTTTTAATGATTTGAATATATTAATATTAAAAATTATATATTTTTAAAAATATTTTAAAGTTAAAAATAATTTTTAAACCACTCTCATTGCATTACCAAAAACACTGCCTCTCATATTCTAGTTGGTTTCCAGAATAAAGAATGCCAACATAATATCTGCTTGGTTGATTGGTCTCTCCTCACCAAACAGATATCACACCGTTCATTTTTTACCTTTGTCGGTTCCTCCTTAACCTCCTCATCCCTGCGCACGTTAGCAATCAAGATCTTATTGGGAACTTGGCCGTTCTCTGGACCTAAAAGTCAGCTACGATGTTGACATGCCCCCCCCCACCACAACATCCCGCGGGACCCATCGGAAGAAAAATGACGTGGCTCCTATAAAATCATACGCGGACACAAAAGCAACGTAAATCGAAATGGACAACTACTTTCGAATCCACCAGGCAGGTTATATAACACTCCATCTTCGGTGTCGATGCCTTTCCAAATTCTTTTACGACCCCAACGACTCCTCTGCGTTGGATACTATCACCCCCCCCCCCCNCCTCAAACTACATCCCAATTTTCTATCTCGAGGTCTCTGCTTTACGTTTACGACTCAACTTTTATCTTAATAATCTTCTTAATCTGAGTCCGCTTTTAAGTAGAAATTGAAGATTAGGGTTTCGAATTTGAATTTGGATTTTGTTAATTCTAAAAAAATTGACAGATGGCTAATTCTAAAAAGCAAGAATCCAACGAAGATCGCGTTGAACAATCAAACAGCAACGACTTCGACGACTCATCATCGATCTTGAACGCTGGCGGAACATCAACCGCTGGATCTGGTAGGGTTTCGAGAGAGCGGAGTGAGATTAGTTTAACCGGGCGATTGACGGACATTCTAGTGGACCAAGGAGACGGAGATTTGTTGCTTCAAAGGAACGATCGTGAAGACAAGGTTTTGCAGTGGCTGCAAGCGCTAGATATGCAGGTCATTGGAGCTTGCAGAGCTGATGAGAGGTTAAAGCCGTTGTTGAAATTGAATGCTTGCAGTAGTGTGGCTGAGGATCGGCTCCTAGCGCATCTCAGTCAGGTAACTATTTATTATCGAATCTCTTCTGTTTGTTCTTTTGCAAATAAGTTGGCTGATTTGGTTTTTATTTGTGTGGTCTGAATAGCACTTTGAGCCGTCGGAGGTTGGTATGCTAGCTAGGTGTTTCTGCATACCACTGGTTTCGATTCGTGCTGGGAAGATTAACAAGCAGGGGACTCTACTGTGCCCGACTGCCTTAAGGTAATTGATTTTATGTGGATTTGTTTAGTTTGATTGTATATTTATGTGCTCTGTTCTTGCGTTTTTGTGTTGACTGAGGTTTTTTTGGGTGGAAATAATGACTTAAACCCTGATAACTGAATGTCCATGTGTTTCTCATTTTGTTTTGAATGCTATAATTCTACCTTGTGCTATACTGTAGCAGTGGTTCTATGTTTTATGCTGTTGAATTTTTACTCTGATTTTTCTAAGTGGTGCTATTTTATAGTCTCATATAATTGGATGAGCTTTATATTCTGACCTGCCACTTTATTTTTTTTTGTGCTCTATGCATATATTTATGTGAAGTGTGTGATTAAGGGTGATCTGGTGCTGTTGACCAAATGTTAAATTGATTTATGAACAGCCCTTGTGTGTGTTAGGAGATAAGCTATTTGTTTGGTTGGTTCTTTCACTTTCCATTGTAATTTGATCCAATCATTCATACTATTTGCGTCATCTTGTGCATTGTTCATTTTGGTTTAGTGTTTTGGATTACCATCTGATATGAGGGTAATTTCTGTTCTATACGAGTGGAATGAACTCAAATCACAGTGCTCTTTTGACTACATGATACACATGCATATCTGGCTGCTGTCGAATGACTGTTGACTATGGCTGTTTCATGGCTGCATCATCGAGACACTAGAATTGACTTTGTGCACAGTTGGGTTTTGCTGTTGATACAGTGCAACCAAGTGAAAATTGGTCTAATGGCTGTTCCTTGTCAAGTTGGTTATTGATTAAAAAGATTTTCTATCCTATACCCCTCATATAATCTCTCTTGTGCATGCTTGGATAGGTTTCTTGTGGAATTTACTTTTCATTCGAGCGTTTCCATTAGTATGTAGTTCATTTTTAATATTTTGTAATAAATTGTAGAGTTTATTGTGGTGATAATGTTCACACTTCCAAGTAAAAATATCTTTTGATTTGTAGGTAAAGTGGGCGTATTCTATTATGATCTCTGAATTATGAGGAAGTAAAGGTAGTTTCATCTCTCACATATGAGTACACAACTTGCTACTGCTTTTTGAATACACGGGAATTGCATTTTAGCTGGACTTGAAATTGAGTGTGAATAGTCTCATATTAGTTTAACTTCCTCATGCTAAGTTCAAGATGTAATCTGCATGCTACTTTACAATGTTTGCTTGTGAAATATTGAGTTCAGCAAACACTTTCTTATCACTTGTCATTATATTCTTTAATGCATATTACTATTTCTCTATGTTAACCTTTCTAGTTTATGGCCATGAACTCTACAATTTCTTTGAGCATGATTTCAGGGTATTCTTAAGGATGTTCCTTAATTATATTTCTTTAAAATAACATCACAAGCAATCCTACTTCAAGATGGTTTCAAGCGAGAAGAAATTAGTGAATATAGAATGAGCACTCATTAAATTTATTGTTGATGTATGGAAATGTTAAAGTCATAGACCTCATTGAGGAGCAATTACCATGTGTCGTTGGACAAGCTTGTGGTGGAAGTAATTGAAACTGAAATATCTACTAGATGAGCTATAATATGCTAGCTTGTGGGTGCCTGTTGAAAGAGTGCAATCGATCCATAATGCAATCAGATAGGTTGCATGTGATTTAATGAATAGCAGCTAGAGTGGAGCCCATTGCAGTCATTATAAAGTTTGATTCCTTCAAAATGGTGAATATTAGTTTGAATTTGTAATTATAGCATCTAGAGCTGCAGATCTAGCAAACACTGATAATGATATTATATTGTCTAGCCTCACAAACTTCTTGATTTTGAGCATTAGTATGTACAGATCTTCTGCAGGCTCATCTCAATTAAACTAGGAACTCAGTATAAGTTTTATATGCTGGCATAGTGCATTTAAAGATTCGCTGCTAACTATGATCTTTTTAGTGGGTTTTTCTGTTTCTAGTTGCAGTTTTTTGTTTTAGATTTCTAAATCATTTCCATTTATCCTTGTTCTTTCAGGGGGGATTTAAATCTTACACTGTTGCCAACTTCTGATCTGCGCCTCTCATTCAGCGGTGATGATGGTAATACAGAAAGGCTGTTCACCCTAAGTGGTAAAACCCAATGTGCTGCTGTTGAAGTTAATGAGATTCCTGCTGACAGTTCTGGCCGATCTTTCAGCTTAAAGATGTCAGATGGCAGAGCTTTTTACTTTTGGTGCTCGGAGAAATCAAAGCTTCTGGGAATTGAATTGCTTGCAAAGGTATATACAACAGCCTCTTGGGTGATGAAATGCATGCACATACATATGCACTGTGTGGTTAGAACTAATTTAGCTTTGAAACTTACATGTGATGATTGCTGAGATACTGCAAATAATTTTCATGGACATTTTCTCGAGGAAAAAATGATTAACTCAACTTTGCATAAACTATAGTCTGGGTTGCGAGCGTTTTTCTTTCTCTTTACTTCCCTCTTCAAGTTCTCCTGCAATTAATCTGAACGTGAATGTTAGTTTGAAGTTTTTGATTCAGGAAGTTACCATATTATCATTAATAAGTCTGTCTTTGAAATGCTTTTCAGTGGTTACTAATGCATGTATCCTCTTTCTTCAATGATAGATGAAAGATGTACTGAAGAGGAAACCGTCTATAGCTGATTTGACTGGAATCAGCAAGTCACGTCTTGATTGCTTTGCAACTCACCTTCGTGCCTACCTTGTGGGAAGCAATGACCAGGGAATTTCTGCTTGCTCTCCTGCCTCTTCCTCAACCACTCCTGAAACCTCTGATTCAACTTCCACAACAAAGTCTCTGCGCAGCAGGCATATTGGCAATCAAGCTGTAAAAACATATTCAGCTTATCAGGGAAGCCTTAGTCCAAGATCAAGTTCCTTCAAAGAGGCCATACCCAGAAGCTTGTCTTCTTTAAGGAGTGCTGCCAGGGAAAAATTCAGGCGGCGTGTGGACAGCCATCTTTCAGCAGTTGATAACATGATGGCTGCATTGCCACTCAGCAATGATGTCTCTTGCAATCAATCTGAAAATGAGAAGTTGCAGGAAGCTAAGAGTTGCCGCCCTGTACCCTCCAGTGTTCTTGAATCTCTTGGTAGATTGTCTCTGCCACCATTTCAGCTCCCTGTATCTCATGTGTTGTCAAGTCCACCTCTCACTCCATACTATTGTTGGTGCCCCCAAGGTGCATCGACCTTGCAATATCCTTCCACACCTTTAGAAATCTCAACCTCACCTGTTGATTCACCTTTAATGCCACCCCTTCCTCCATTTTTATCTGCCGGCAGGCCATCCAACCTGTTAAGTCCTATACCATCTCTCAGTTTGGCTGACCTTCCCTCACTGGATTTTCCTGTTTTGTTGCCAGACCAACTAGTTCAATTGCCAATTCCAAGTTCACAGCAAATCCCAACTTTCACTCCTTTAATGTGCGATCCGATTGTTCACATTCCGGTCATTGATGTTTGTTCCTCAGGTCAAGGCTACCTAGTGAGTGCTGGACCAACTATTGCAACCACCATTCCACCTTTGCATACAAAACTTGTAAACCCACTGATCCCAAATACTGCTGATTCTGTGGTGGAGAAGGGTGCGAGAGAGACTCTGAGATTACTCATCAGTAGTACAAGCCAAACCAATCCTCAATTTATGGATGTTTTGCCTGCTGTTTTAACCAATTCTGATAAGAAGAGTATGTTTACCACCGGAAGCTGGAGCCTTTACTCAGGAACCAGAGACGTTGATGCTATTGCAAACAGGATTGCCACCATGGGCTTGGTTTCATTTTCTGAGTACTCTATAGGAGATTCTGTTGCAGAGATGAGTGGCAGCTGTGACAATACCAATACTTTGCCTGACAGTCTGCCAGATGAATCTAGTGCTATGGATGGGCCATATTCAGATGATGATTGTACGTTTTCAGACGTTGAGGAAGGAACCAATTAAGGCAGTATTGCATTACCACTGTGGATCTGTTTTTGTCCCCAATGTGTAGATACATTTCCCCAGCCCTGGCAATCTGAATTGTAATTATTGCAAATCCTGCTGGAATTTGTTCCACCCCTATTCCTTGATCTTGTTATTGCGTAGAAATAGAACTATTGTAATATGTTTTCTTCTTGTGTTGCCTAAATAGAGGTGTTTTTGTTTTCTGTTACTTTTGAGAGCCTTGATGCTATCGCCCAGACGCATATAATGCCTGATCATCTGAGTAGTGCCAATTGTATGTAAAAATGGTTTCCAGGCATTTCCTTGTCCGTCGGTGGCATTTAATTTCTCATGTGGAGTGTGTCTTGAACGCTTGAAGGCTGCCGGCGAATGAACGCCTTCCTGTTTGTTTCTTAAGATATTTAAAAAATATATTTTTTTTCAATTTTAAATTAAATTTTTTGATATATTTTTGAATAAAAAAAACACGCTGGAAGCCGCCTGTGACATGTATCCTGCAATTTACACCTTGGATAAACTACTTGATTTCCTTTTCTTTTATGACTCCCTGTGACATATTATCCTACTTGATTTCCTGTGACATATATCCTGCAATTTTTATGACATATGCCTAATTAAAGTTACCATTATCATTTCCTTACCAGTCAAGCATGCGAGCTGCGACTCTCTCCTAATTTTGGAGAGCATTGCTTAATCTCTCTTCTCTATGAATTTTAATGAAAACACAAACTTTGGCACGCCAATGAGCCTGGATGTCTGGAGTTCACATTCATCGACAGAACTAGTTCCAATGGGAGTGCCACGATTTATGTTTTCCATTTAGCAACAGACTGAATCCCTTTATGCTATTGACTATTTTTTATTTTTTGACTAATCAATTCATTAGTTTGGTTGGTTGGATTTTTTTTGGTTGAGTATAATGAACAGCACCTTAAGCTGGCTCCATGTCGGTACGGTAGCGAGGATTCGTGTTGGGAAGAATAAAAAGCAACTAGCCTGCTCTCTGGTAATAGAGTTCACATGAATATCAGATTGTTTACTTAGGGCGTGTCATGTGTTCTCCTGCTATTAAGTTATTGCACTGATTGAGGTTTATATGTGGACATAAATTACTGATTCTGATTATGGAATTTCAATTTACATTTGCTATAGAAATTTTTATCTGTATTTCAGTAGGATGTTTATGAATTCCTTAATTCATTTTTATGTTTTATATTTTGGATAAAATATTACTCTGACTTCTCTATTTGAGGCTATTTCGTTGTTCTAGCTGTCAGGAGCTTTGTCAAAAATTGCGGAATAGAAGAATACTCAAAACTCAACTAACCAATTGTTCTATCTGACAATGCTTGCAACTACCAAGGGGAAACAGGAATTCCTAATGGAGCTGTGTCATTTAATGGGTGATGAATTTCTTTATGAACTCAGAAAGCTTTTACATTTTAGAATTAAAAATGAAGCCATTGTGGTTAACAAATTTTCAGTTATACCTCCTTTATTCATTTGACCTGGATTTCCTTTCTGTTTTTTATTTTTTACCTGTAATGATTAGAAAGGGATGGTATTCTTGGCACTTTGAAACAAATTGCTGGAGGAGCTGCAGAAAGCCTTGCGCCCGGGGGAATGCTCCACTTCCTAATGATTTTGGATTCAGACTGGGAGACGAAAACTGCAGCTCTTAAAATTTGATTAAACATGGTAAAAGATGCATTGAAAGTCAAAATACCCTTGCTGCTTTTCTTCCTAGAGGCCACTGGCCGATTACAGGTGGTTTTTAAATACCTGGCTGTTGAACAAGATCAAAGGTTCAAAACTTTACATGTCTTTTCCTCTATAGACGGTGTGTTTGTGGTCCTGAGTTAGACGCCTAGTTTCGACCAAGAAATAAGGACAGCACGTATTTGCGGTCCTTGGTGTGGATCTGGCTTGCCTTTACTGGGGTTTTGTTTCGCGATAGTGGGAGCAATAATCATCGCAAGCAAACAGCTGTGTCTCGACTTCGAGATGGGGTTGAGCCTTTTTATCTCCCAGCCACCACAGACTCTAATGGAGTAATGCCTTGATGGCACGACCTTTGAGTTCGAAGGGTCATTAAGGATTTGGTGAGGGACGACCTTATAGCCTGAATGGAACTTGCTGTATTAAATAAAAGGCCAAGTACTTAACCATCAGTCAATTAATTAATAATTATGACTCATGGGGACCTGGCTTCAAAATCTATCAATTCAGCCTTAAAACGGAGAAGGACGTGTTTTCGCCATGAAATCCAAAACGCCAAGGACATGGAGACCCAGAAAAGGATGCATTCCGTCTCCATTATCAAACCAGCCCCGTTTAAAGGCAAGAATCCACCTAGCACCGCAGGTGAGGCCCTATCTTTCCACAATCCCATTCCACCGCAAAAGCCATAACCAGCTTTTAATTAGCAGAATCATTGCCATTGTTTCAGTCAGCAGGGATACTCATGAATAGCTCTATGCAGAGCAGGAATGTAGCCGGTTAGAACGACGGTTATGCTTGTTCATAAATCAAAGCTGCAACAATCCCAAGAAAAAAAAATGGAGGCATAACATGTGTATTCACCGAATCCTATCTATAGCATTGTAAGTCGGAAACTTTACTTTCAGATTATTGAGGTATTATCCCTTAAAAAACGGATGTTGTTGATAATCTCAAGTAGGAAACAGATTAGAAAACACGATCCAATAAGAGAGGAAGCTTGGCCTGATGTCCGTCGGGGGATTAATTATTGACAAGCCTTTATCATTGATTGATAGGCTTCAAATAAGAGTGGTAGCGTGGCCCGCCGTCAAAGGAGGAGCATCTTAATGCTAGTGATATAAAACAACATCCTAGAGACAAAACGTACTATGGCAACGAAGAGAATTCAACGAATGGCATCTTGACAACTTGGAGCAATAGCAGAATTTTATGGGCAGGCAGGCAACACTTCGCTTTAAAGACACATGCATCCAGCATAAGACCTTAGCGCGTACGTGCGGTTGAGTTCGAAGCCTATTTAGATTTATAGCAGCTCTTTCTAAAAAACCTTAGAGTCTTGCTTGGTTCAATTTTAATTTTTTTAATTTATAAATTACAAGAAAATCCCTATAATTTTTTAATATAAGATTGAGGGTTTTAGATTTATAAAATATATAGACTAAAATTTTGGTAAGATTAATTTTTTTCTTCATTCATAATTAATTTTAAATAATTTAAATTTCAAATTAAATTAATTATTTTTATTGAAGAATAATTTTCAATAAAATTTTAACTCTAAAATTCACTTATAATATGATCTCAAATTGCACGTAATTAACCATATTACCAGCTAGAACAAATTTCTAATATTAACAACATGTAATTTTATTTTTTTAAAAAAAAAAGAAGCTCAGAGTATGAATAAGACGTCCTGACTGCAATTAATGTTTATAACAGTGCAATAATTCTGACATCATGTATCGCTAATGTTGCCTTGATCTGGTGGTTTATCGATATTGATATGATATTGTTTACTTTAGATTTAAACTCTCGTAGATTTGTTCTTGAGCTATAATAAAATGTCTCATATCAATGAAGATATTTATCCATTTTTATATGTTTATAATCCTTTTTATTTTTAGTTAATGTGAAACTTTGATGATATATCTAACATAGTCTTAGCAATCGTGCTGAAATTTATATTTACAAAATTTATGTATGTAATTCAACTACAACAAAGACATAATTAAGTTTATCATTGTATGATATATTTTATGTTTTGATGAATTGTTGTGAATCGGGCTTGTGTTCGTTAAAACAATGGAGTGAAGAATTTTTTTTTTTTTTTGGCTTACTATGAAGATACATCCAATGGCATCCATATACTGTCTTTCTTGGCTTCTTTCTTTTTTTTTTCTTTGTTTTTTTTTAAATTATAGGTATTGGGATCAATTTAAATAATTTTAAAATTAATAATTATATAAATTTTCAGTAGTTTTTTAAAATTTATAATACTTGAAATAGTGATTTCTATGAAAAAAATTTAAAATCTAATAAGTAAATCTACAAGATTTCTTACTTCTTATTTATGCCAATGCTGCATCCATGCACACAGTGCTATGTAACTGGAAAGTGAGGATTGGTATAATTTGCTTCTTGTTTCACTGGTTCTTTGGCCCCCCGCTGTTTTTACTTTTTACTTTTCACTTGTTTTCTTTCGGTCATTGAATTGACTTAATTCATAAGGAAAGATAGCTTTATTCTGCGAAGCTCGGCTGGCGGATGCATTGGCAATTTGACTACTTTTTGTTTGTGGACATGATCAAAAGCCAAAAGGCTGGTACCATTTTTGTTAGACAAGCCTCAAACTAGCCTCTCATCTCAAGAGAGAATCACAATTTCGCCCACAAGAGTTCATGAATTCTCAATCAAACCTTTTAATCTAACTCATCACACATTTTTCCTATCGAAAATGTCTAGGTCCCTTAAAAACAGCGTTTTTGTTTTTTCGCATTTGCTTGCTGTATTAATTGTGTACTTTAGAATCATTATTGGGTATGGATTGAGAGGTATGATTGAAAATAATGAATACTCTGAGGATATGTTTTGGAGAAAATACTTGAGTCATGGTTTGTGGATACCAAATTCTTTTTTTCTTGTTTCTTTGGAACTAGAGCAGTATTCTCAAGAGGGAGAGAGAGAGAGAAGATAACCTTAGGCTGTTTCCCTTCTTCCTCTTTGCATAAAATCTTTTAGGCCTGAAGTGATACTTTAAGAAGTATAAGTTATCAGTAGAATTAACATTTCCAGATCCCTATACTAAAGAGAAGCAAGTGGCGCTGGAATTTCTGCTATGGTGATTCTTTGATTGAATCTGGGTTGTAGAAGTTCGGTAAAATAAAGAAATTCTCTTAAGTGGACTGCGGTTAAACTAGTTAAGTTGTGAGAGGTGAAAAGGCCTGGCCTGAAAGGTTTGTGTTCTGTGTGTGTTTACAAGGGCTTAGGTTAAAGATAGTGTTGAGGTTGAAGAAAAAGAGATCCTTTATCGAGGGGTTCATGATGGTATATATAATTTTTGGAGTATAGTGTATGTTGTTTTTACTTATAATTATATTAAAATAATATTTTTATTTTTTATTTTTTAAAAATTATTTTTAACATCATCCCATCAATATAATTTAAAAATATTATCATATTATTAATTTAAAATAAAACATTAAAAAACTTTCAAAAACATTTTCAAAACAAAATCACAAACCAGCCGGGTGTTCTACATGAAGGGCAGTACAATACATGAACGACTGCAGGCACTGCCATCACTAATGCAAACATATGGGTGGGGCTGGGACCGATCAAGTTTCAAATGCAAGCAGAGGCATGGCTTAACTGAAATGATGCATTTCTTCCAAGTATTCCGTTGCTTTTAGCCTTCACGTCCCCAGCGTCAATCAAATTGCTCGTTGGGTTAACGAGTAAAATTCGATCGATGATTGATTCTCTGAGATAAGTGCCAAACACTCTTTTTTTTTTTCTTTTTTTTTTTTTTNNTTTTTTTTTTTTTGAAGACTCTTATTATTAAATAAACTGGATACTGAAGACTTATTTTCATAGCTCGTCTTTAAGGAGTTTTAAAAAGCAAAAGATTTAGTATATGAAAATAAAGGTAGACCCATGAATTTTTCTTGTTTTAATTTATTAAACAGATATATAAATTTTTTAAAATTAATTAATTTTTTTTTAATTTTGAAGTTAATAGTAAAGTTTTAATTCAAATATACTACTCAAAATATTAAAAAATAAATTTGAAAGTATATAAAATAAAAATAAACTCATTATTAAAATTATATCATTTAATGTTTCGTGGAATATAATTCATTTATAATTAAATCTGAATTGATATTATAATAACCTTTTAACCAGAATAAAATAACAATATTATATTAACTGGAAAATAAAGTAATTAAATTTTTTTCTTTTAATTTTTTATTTTTTCACTTGATTCTTTTTTAGTTTAGTATTTTATAAGTTGGACTTTATAAAGTTATTCTTTTATTTTTTAATTTTTTCTTAATTTTTTTATGTTTTTTTTCCTTTTCTCTCTCATTTTTTTTTATTCTGCTTCTGTCCAATGAACAACATATAAAAGGAAGGAAGAACTGATTTTTATTTTATTTTTTAATAACAAATAACTATTTTTATCTTTAATGAGTAGTTTTACTTTTATTTAACTGTTTTTTTCTATTAACATTACCAAGCTTCATTCTTTCTAAAATTTTAATCAAATTTTATTCAATATATTTTAAAATATCTTATAAAATTTCAGTTTAATTTGACGAGCGAATTAAAAATTATATTTAATAATATAAAATTGGTTAAATTATATTTTTTTATTAAATTTCTGAATTTCTTTAAAAATTCAGAAATTTTAGTTAGAGCGTATATAAGAAGGCTTCATATAAAATTTTAAATTTTTTTATAAAAATTAAAAAATTTTTTATATAAAATTAATAAAATAATATTGATAAAATCTTAACTTAAGCTATAGCTATCCAAAGCCGTAGCATGCCTCCACTGATAAAATAAAAAACAAAAAATTTTATTAATGTAATTTGAATCTTTGACTCATTATTGTCAAAGGTTGTCCTCTGCCTCCTGTTTTTCCACGCGAACGATTCTTTCTTTAGCGGCTGTTAAATTTTTTAAAAAAAAAACTAATCATTTTAGAATTAGAGTTAGAGTTCAAAAGTAATCTTACATTAACTTTAACAATAGCAACGACTGGAACCAAAAGAGGAAATAGAAACCCAGAAGGTTAAATAACAAGTGCCCCGGTCGATTAAGCATTATCGAGACAGAATAATTGAATCGAGAAAACGGAGTAGAAGTTTAAGATGTCTTAATCTCGGGAAAGCGTAAGAACAGAGGTAATAAATTAATGGGCTAATAGGGGACCATGGTGTTGTCTAGTCGGGGGACCATGCTTGATGCATGCGAGCTTCGGGCCCAATTCTAACCCCACCATCGAGGTTCTGTCTCACGAGCGCAACTATTATCCTGGGTTCCATGTCCAGGGATGGACAAACATTGCGCTGCTGGGACTTTCAAGCCAGAGAATTCTCATTCTCTCCACATAATCTTCCTTGTAAGTTGAGGACACCCTCAAATTCCACGTGGCTAGTGCCTAGTAGTCACCAATATCAATTATCGAAGTTTTTTTTTTTTTTGTCCTAGTAAAAAGAAACATAGTAATAAGTTCTCCATCCTCCCTTTAAGATTTGAAATTGTTGTCTTGTGAAACAACTACCAAGCCCACGAATTTTGTGAAAGACAGATCTTAGATGATGAGTATGTTGAGAATATGTTTTTTTTTTTATTCGAACATGTTAAATTTACCAGTTCCATGATTGTGACAGAGAGCTGAACACAAGATCACCAACTTTCTCTCGAGGACCTCGATGCGGATTGATCTAGCATTTAAGATGTTTTTCTCTCTTAAAATTTTACGTTTTACTAAAAACAATTTAATATGTATCTTGAATTAAAGTTCATGATACCAGCTTTCAATTGGTTTAAATAAATATAGTTAACAATAAACCTCCAATAAGAAATCCAAATCAAAGCATTTAGTTGAAAACTTTTCTTATATTTTTTCTTTTTACAATTTGATATCAATGTTTTAATCTCTCTTTTTTAATCTACGTATTTTTAATTTTTTAATAGGTGGTAAAATTTTATTGGTCAATACAACTAAGGGTGAGCAAAGAAACCCATTAAATCTAGAAAACTGATAAAAAAATCAAACTGTAAAAAAAAAATCCAGTTAAATTGATTAAAAATTTTAGAATAAAAAAAACCCCAAACAAGAAAAAAACTAGGTCAGGCTGAAAAAACCGTTTTGTATTGGTTTTTGTTTTAAAATAACCGAACCCAACCAAAACTAGTTGGTTTCAGTTCGTTTTTGTTTTTTTTTTAAATTAGTTTAGTTACTTTTAAAAAAACCAAATCAAACAAAAAATAATTATTCTTAAAAAGAATTATAATTTTTTTAGCATAAAATATTTTGAATTAAAATATTTTACATATAAAATATTTTATGAGATTTGATAAATAATAAATAAAAAAATATAATTATAGTTGAATAATAATGATGTAATGTGGTGATAATGATAGTGATAATAAAATTAATAGAGAAAGTGATGATAGCGACAATAATGATAAGAATGAAAGTGCGAGTGAGATTGATAATGGATAAATGATGATGCTTATAATAATAAAAAAATAAATATAATGAATTGTTGGTAATATAATTGTGGTAAAGGTTGCGGGGAGATGATGAATATTAAAATATTTTAAAAAATACTATGAGTGTATTGTCGTTTATAAAATTTTATAAATTAAAAATATTTTTTTATACTTGATATTTTTTTATAAAGCATCTTATAAAAAATAAAAAATATTTATGTATAAAATATTTTATGCAAATAAATACCTCATGATATTTAAATATATTCAATGTGCCATAACCACACAAAACTTTGTATTCCATTCGTTTTGAGATGATTATATACTTGGTGTGCAAATTTTTTATGTTTTTTAAGTATTTGAGTGTTTCAACTTATTATTATTATTATTATTTTCTGTTAAATTGAATAAATTGTTATTATAGTTTGTTATTTTTATTTTTAGTTTCATTTAACCTGGCGAAACATGTACTAAATAACTGTGCAAAATGGACGATACCAATGGAAATGATCGCTAGATAAATGCAACATGTATCACTAGATTAAAAAAATAAAAAAAATAAAAAAAAGGAAGAAAGAAAAGCCTCTCGGGCGTAGCTTTCCAGTGACTGGGAAAGAAAATGATCGAGCAGGAGAGATATTTTTCCCCTCGCGGTCCTCTAAATGTGACAAACATGAATTCACGTCACCATTTGTCCAGTCCTTTGATTCAATAATACTTTAACTAATTAATCGAAGATGTGGCTGATAAGCTAATCGAAGACTTGGTGTTATTACTTTTTAATACCCATATATAATTGATATGGATCAATGACAAGATTTAAAACAGGATACCCCGTTGCCTTGTGTCCTCATCAGCTGAACCAAACGGATGGGTAAGAACACGTAGAATTTCATGCGAGTGTGATTATTTTCATGGTTTTAAATTAATTTTGTTTTGTGTTTTTTTAAATGGTTTTGGTGTGATTATTTAAAAAATTAAAAAAAACATATATTATTTTCATATATTTTTTAAATAAAAACAACTTTTATTACTGCCGCAATCATCCTTGTACCAGCCATGCCTTTCCTTCCCTTTCAAGCACGCCGTCCCTTTGGACACTAGCGCCAAGAGAACGGATTGCCTGTGTTTCTGTGATGAAATAATATATATACACATACATATACATATATATATATATATATATCCTTGCACAGAAATAATACACGTTAATTAAAAAAACTAATTCTTCTAAAAAAATACAATTTATCCAAACAGAATACTGTTCATAAAAATAATATAACAATAAAATTGCTGCTTGATATTTAATATTTGAACTAAATATTGAAGGTAAGATAGTTTCTTTCTCCAGATATAATTATTTTTTTTTATAAAATTATACGGGTTAAATTGATAATTTAATTTTATAGTAAAATTATTATTTTAACCTTGAATTAAAATAACACAACACCTTCTAGTCATGAGCTTTTGTGTCTTTTTATTTTTTAAAATGGTATATTTAATATTTTTAAAAACAAAATCAAAATAATTCTCATATAATTATTTTATTATTAGTTTTATTATAAATTTGTATAATATTCAAGGATATTGTTATAGTTTATATTAAGTAAATATAATTTAAAAAAGTTAGGGCGGGGTCGTTTGACCACCAAATGCTCTTTTTTAGAGCAATTTGAAAGATCCCGATGCTTCTAATATAATGAGGCAATAAGTGTCTTTAACACCTATTAGGTTTGGTCTTAATATCTACTTTCAGTCTCTCTCCACCAGAATCCCTTTTAAAAAATCAAATAAGATCTTCCTACGTCGTCTAGGTTGGAGTCCTTAATTGCTTATATGATGGCCACTAGAGGCTTACATGGTCGTTAACTTCAGTGCCCATGAGATTAGTAGTGGTGCGCGAAAGCTGGCCCGGACACTCACGTTAATAAAAAAATAAAAAATCAAATAAGACCTTGCAGTTTATTTCTTCTTTATATTTGGTTTGTTTTATTTTTATTATTATTTTTTTATTTTGAATAAGTTATAACATTAAAAATATTTTTATTTTATTTGTTTATTATTATCTCTCTTGTAATTATTTTATTTAAATTATTACTTAGAACAATAATTTGAATCTCATATTTTTCTTTAATATTTGTTTTTTATATTGATAAAAAAATTTACCCGGCTCCCGACAAAACACGGGGCATAAATATAGCAACATGGCTACACCCCGAGCATGACCTAATAGTGACCATATTTTAACGTGATACATGGCATGGCGTAAGCTTCCGACATTCATTAACTCCATTTTTTATCCAAAAAAATAACAATTCAAATAACTCCAATTCATGCAAGCTGTCGAGGTTACAGAAGAAGCCGTGGATTTGAATCCTCCGAATTTACTATATCCTTTTTTAATTAATCGAGTGCGCGTACGAAAGAAAACTAAAAGAAATAAGTCAGGACCTTGTTCCGGTCTTGAGGAAAAGGAAGAAATTAAAATAGGGAAAGATGGGCGGGAAAATTTAAAGATTTGAGTATCATACTTGCAATTCGGGTGGAGGATGAACAGAAGAGAGAAAATCTGCACTTTTCCGCCACTGTAGGAGAGAGGGGTTTCCATGTCAATTAGAGCAGAAAAGGAATCAATACATGTGATGTCTTTCAAATTTGAATTGAATAGAATACCTTAAGAACAGGTTGTCTGAAATATGGACCTCGGGAATCTCTTTCATTCCATTACCACTCTTTGTTTTTCACCAGGACACAGAAGAGGAAAGCTGATGTAATTGAGGCAGCCATTTTCCCTTGACAGTGAAGAGTGGGAGAGGTTCCTGTCCTCCCACCCAGGCTCTGGTGCCTTTTTTAGCTTTTAATTTAACAGAAATGTCACTCTAAAAGATTTTAGTGGCTGTGGCCCGCAGATGGAGCACTAAACTGATACAGCTCTAGCTGAAAGATTCAATGATCAATGGCCATCCAATTGACACAGTCCACGTCCAATATCGTCAAATATCTTTGGTTTTGCAGTCTGCTCTGCCCCAGTGTTTTCGAGCAATGGAGCTTTTCTTCCTTCCCTCCACCTCTGATCTGGGGGAAAATATTAAATAATAAAAAAAAACCCTATTTTCTGGATTTCATTTTCTGATTTTCCCGTTTGAAGACATACTCTTGGACTTGCTTCTTACCAGTATTTCAACTCCTCCCTTGTTTTTTTATTTATATGTAAAAAAAAAAAAGTTTTAATACTATGATATACGTTAGACGCTAATTTTGAAAATGATGTAAGCCGCACGTGATCATTTCCTCAGTCGCAATAGAGTACAAGGGGACATGTAGTTATAGAATCCTTATTTCAATCCCAATCTAAATATCCATTCTCAATTGCATCCCGAGCCTATGATTTTTATTATCAAATTGATTCCAAATATTTTCTATATTTCTCAATTGCTTCTTTTATCATTTTTTCCGTCCACCTCCAAATGGGTGCTTGAGATTGTTATACCGATTGCTTTTTAAAATATATTTTTTTAAATACATAAAAATCATATATATATATATATTTAAAAAATTATTTTCAACATCAACATATTAAAATAATTTAAAAACACTAAATCTTAAATGTCCTGAGCTCAGCTTTGTTCCCTTTCATATTAACCTTAAACCTTAATAAAACACGACATTCATTGATCCTTGGATACTATAGATTTGATCTTTGCTAGACTTTAAAGTAACTGATATTCAATTTTGATCCAATTAAAGAGGTCTTTACTTAATCTTAGCTCAATTCAATTCTAGAAATTCATACTAGCCTTGAATATTTTAGACTTGACTTTAGTCTGAATCTCGAACTAGCTTCTAAATCACATGTTACCTGTATAAAAAAAATATTTTTTGAAATTTTTTGAAACTCTTTTTTTTGTTTTAGTGTTGAAAATTTATCATCTATTTTTATTTTATTTGGAACCAAAAACCACACAAAAAACAAGTTTTTAGTTTTTAAACCTTAAAAAAAAAAACCATAAACCATATGAAACACCTTCTAGATAAGTATATATAAGAACTCTTTTACTTCTCCTGAAAAACATGGAAAGAAGTTGAAAAGGAAAAATAAACCCTTCCAATCTTATGAATAAAACTATGAAAAAGGGACATTTCATGTACTCCACGATCCATTAGTACACCTTGTATAAAATAAAATAAAAATTTAACTTTAGATTGAACATGGTCAAGTATTTCAAAGTAAATTTGCATTTGTATAATTACCAAAAGTTATTGCTCTCATTATGCAATTTATCGAGAGCAAATCTATATGCTTATGCTAATGTTAATGATCATGTTTTGTGAAGAAAATTTATATGATCATGCATAAAATAATTTGTTTCTCCCATTTTAGGAAGAAAATCTCTTCATGCATGAATATTTCAGTAGTGTTGTGATAACGATTACTTTTAAAAATATTTTTTATTTTGAGTTTCGATGGCACGTCTAAACCCACTTTTATGCCTCGAGAACTTAAATTGTCATGCTCGAGCCTAGTGTGTTTGAGTCCAGCTAACGCATCTTAACTCTTTTTCACCCCTCATGGGTTTATGCTATTACGCCCGATCTCCACTATTTAAAGTTCTGTCTAGTTCACTAAGACACAGACCATACCATCAAAGAGTGTCATACTTTAAGTGATGACGTTCGAGAGAAGTTTTTATCACAACTTTTAAAATAATTGAAAAACATATAAGTGAATCGTCGATTAGCCACTTTAGAGTCGAGGGGTTAAAGCTCCTTGTGTTGAGCTTATTAGATGCGAGGGACAGAGGGCTTGTAGTACCTGCTAGCACGGGGCAATTTGTTTAGCTTTTCGAGACTGTTTTCAACTTATAGAAGTTGTAGGCTTAGAAATCATTTTGAAAACACTGCTAGCTCAAAAAGATGCTCTTTGTGAAAAAACAAGAGAATGGCAACTGAAAGAGGTGAAAGGGACAGGCCCAACATGTTTGGGTTTAAGAAACGAGCCTAGATCCACTTTCATCTCTCATGGAATTGGGCTGTCATGCCCAAGCCCAATGTGTTTAATCCAAGCAGCATGTCTATACTTGTTTTCATCCTTTATAGGCTCAAGCTATCACATTTAAGCCAAACATGTTTTAGTTTATATATCACGCCAAGACCTACTTTCACCTTTAACGGGCTCAAACATTTTGCCTGAGCCTAAAATTTGCTAGAAAATTTTTTCAAGACCCTACACGGGTCCTTCAATATTTTATACTAATTTAATACTTATTATTTTAAGTATAATATAACTCAAAATATTACAAGGATAAAATTATAATTCAGCACCCACTATATAAAAAAATAAAAAGATTTATGAGCTATAAATACACCACGAGTCCTTCAAGTTCTAGGTTAGTTTTCATTCTTCACTGCATGTATATTTTCAAAGTATCTCTTATTAAAATATTATTGTATTTTTTCTCTATAAAAATATATTTATTTAAGTATCGAAGAGTTCATATTTCTACTAAACTAGCCAACTTTACCTATCAAACATTATGTATAAAAGTTATAAGTAATTTTAATTAAAAATAAAATTATTAAAATTATTTAATTATCCAATCTAGAATTTTATTACAGACTACATGGATATTTTAGAATATAATAAAATATCAAATTTGATACCCAACTATCTGGTTGGAACCCAACTTTGCTAGAAAATCAACATATCTGTTCTCTTCGCGAAAAATATGAATATTTTAAACTGTCCGTGCTTAGCAATAGTATTTGTTATGTTTTAGATAAAATGAAAACCATCCAGCTCGAAACTAATGAACCTGATGCCTCTAACTCATGTGGTTCAATATACAAATGAGGGAAACCCGACTGAATAGCCAAACCAATTCGTTTCTTTGAGCCCACAATTCAGCAACCATAATCGAAGCAAAGCATTCTTGGAAAATTCCTTATGTTCTAAATTAAAAAAAAGGGGGGAAGGGAAAGGAAAAAAAAAATAATTAAAAGAGAAATCCAATAAAATGACAGAGCACACTGCAACCCTTAAAAACTTGCCACCCTTGTTATAGCAAATTAATTATTTTTAATATTTTCAGGTTATTTTTATATTAAAAATAAATTATATATAAAAAAATTATTATTTTACTAACTTATTAAATAAAAATAATTTAAAAAATAACGCTATTACTATAATATACCAGCTAACAACAGTAACAGACAAAATAACTGCAATAATACGGTAACGAAGAACACCCAACTGACTTTCCAACCAGCTGTTACCTTTTGACAATGATTTGTAGTAATTCAATTAATAATAATAATAGTAATAATAATTATGAAGACCATCAACCCACCTTCCTTCCCTATCGTCCTCCTCCGGTTTTTCAATGGAGTAATAAATAAATATAGAGTACTCTCTGATTGGTTAGCACCACTGCGCCAGTATTTCCTTTTGTCGTTTCTTCTTTCCTCTTTTATGGCCATCCATCCATCCATCCATCCATCCATCCATCCAACCATCTCGCTCTATTACATACACACACATTCGCAAGGCGTGTAATGATTTTTATAAATAAATAATAATGGTAGCAGTACAGAAATACAGAGCCCCTTAACCAGGGTGTGCCTGATCAATGAACCCACAAATTTCTTTGTTTTTTTTTTCAACAAGAAAAACTAAAAAACCGCCTCAACTGTCCTCCCGCCGTCGATCACCACCTCCTATTCTTTCTAATTTTACTCTCTCGATCTCTATTTCTCCTGTTTAGCTTTCATTTCTCTTTTGCTACCGCTCTCACCAACAGTATCGATGTTTTATCGATCTGATGAACAGGTCGTGATCCGATCGGCTCGTTTTCCGTGCCGGAATCGCTTAAATCAGTAGCTGCTTTGCTCCGCATCTCTCTCAAGCCATCCTCTATCGATTTTAGTAATTTATCCTTTTTTGTCTCTTTTGATTTTGTTAGTTTAGTGAGGAGCTTAACCGTATCTGTTTCTATAACAGGCTCGTCTGTTTCGTTCTCAGTTATGCTACTTTGTTTTTTTTTTTAGCTCAAACTGGATTTTTCTTTCTTAAAAAAATATCGATTGAAAATCAAGCATTAAAAGTGTTAATCGAGTAATTCTAATAGAAAAATTCCAAATCCGTGAGGTCCTCTATAAGAACCTTACATTTTCTTTTTTCTTTCTTTCTTTCTTTTGTCCTTTTACCATTTTTTATTATTCAGTTTTTTTTTGTTTTTGTTTTTATCATTTTCAAGCTCGAAATCTGTAAATTACGAATTCCTTTTAACAACTAAGTTTGCTATCTTTTTGGTGTTCTTTAAAAAAAAATCAATGGAAGAAAATCACAATAAAAAGAACCACTACTTAAATTGTAGCGGAGGTGGTGGGGGGATGTCAGACGTCGTATTAGGGCTCGTGATGCCGTACATAAACGACCCGCGGGACCGCGACGCCGTTTCGTTAGTTTGCCGGAGATGGTACGAGCTAGATGCGTTAACACGGAAGAACGTGACGATAGCTTTTTGTTATAGTACAAGTCCAGATCGATTACGACGTCGTTTTAATGACATTGAATCATTAAAGCTAAAAGGCAAACCCCGGGCTGCTATGTTTTTTAATTTGATACCAGAGGATTGGGGAGGGTTTGTGACTCCATGGGTTAATGAAATAACGGAGAGTTTTAATTGCTTGAAATCGCTTCATTTTAGGAGGATGATTGTTAAAGATTCGGATCTGGAGTTGCTTGCTAGGTCCAGAGGGAGACTTTTGCAGGTTTTGAAGCTTGATAAGTGCTCTGGGTTTTCAACGGATGGTCTTTCGCACATCGGTCGCTCTTGCAGGTGATTCTATTCGCCCCCCCCCTTTTAGATTCGTTTTAGTACTGGATTGATTGATCATGGATGGTATTAATATTTAACGTGCCTGTGCGTGCCAAATAATTAATGTTAGTGTTTATGAAGAAGCTGTAATTGTTGTTCAGGAGTTGCTTATCTTTTTCTTTTTTTATGGTTCATTTGTTTTCTTCTTTCTAGAATAATGAGCAGCTATGAATGGATGTGTAATTTTGAGGAAATTTATATAATGCTGGTAATTTGCGTGTTGTGGAGAATTGAAGGTTTATTATATAAGGAAATTCATTATGCACAATTGTGCACTGAGCAATCTCGGTTGTTTTGGTTTACAAACTGTAAAAATGTTGAATTTGAAGTTGATAACTTTAATCAATAAACACCGGAGAGAGAGAGTTTGATGAGTTTGTTCTGAGTAACTCAACTTGCATGGCTTTGTTTTATGAGGATTGTAAATAAAGTAGAATCAGCAATCCAATTGTTTATAATGAACTTTCTTGATTGTTGAAGTTGTAAGATTACGGGGTTGGCTGCGGCTATTGCCTACAGTTTGTTGATAAAGGAAAATAATATGCTGGAATACTGGAGTAAGAACTGAATGATCTTTTAACGTTTCCTACCTAGTATGGATCATGTTCTGGTAAGACTTATGCTTTGAGTCGTGGAGTAGGAGCTTATTCCCAACTTGCAAGATGCCATGATGCTTAACATCCTTGTTATTTGAAGTGCTATTTATCATAGCTTCAACCCTCCCCCCTCACTTTTCCATTGCCTTTGGATTCAGGGTTCTTAGCATATTTAGTATGGTGCTCTCAATTTATTGTCATCATCTGTTTCCTCAGGCAATTGAGAACATTATTCTTGGAAGAGAGTGCAATTGTTGAGAGAGATGGTGACTGGCTCCATGAGCTCGCTACGAACAATACAGTTCTCGAGACTTTAAATTTTTACATGACAGAACTTACCAGAGTCAGATCGGAAGACCTTGAGCTTCTTGCCAGGAACTGTCGTTCATTAGTCTCTGTAAAGGTTAGCGACTGTGAAATCTTGAATCTTGATGGCTTCTTTCATGCTGCATCTGCTTTAGAGGAATTTTGTGGAGGGTCTTTCAATGAGCCAGATGAACCAGACAAATACTCTGCTGTCAAATTCCCCCCAAAATTATGCTGTTTGGGTCTTAGCTATATGGAGAAGAACGTGATGTCAATAGTGTTTCCTTTTGCATCCCTGCTCAAAAAGCTGGATCTCCTCTACGCGTTTCTTGGCACGGAAGATCATTGTGTTCTAGTCCAACGGTGCCCCAACTTAGAAGTTCTCGAGGTACAAACCATAGATGTGTTTCAACTCTATGTTGTATTTAATTGCTGTCTCCATTCATAATTTGTTTAGAATTATATCTTCATTTACCACCTCCTTTATGCAATGACTTTATGTCTTAGATAACAGTTCCCTCTTATTTCTATTCTTGATTCACCAGAATCTTGTTTCATATTTATTCATCAAATAAATGCGTGGATTAGGCTGGTCTTATTCTAGAAATAATTTGACCGGTTTATCTTAATCTTAATTTGAACTATCCATCTTCAAATCGAAAGCATGGGGAAAAAAAAACTTATGAAGGAATATTTTCATTCTGCCTATCAATATAACATCATATCTGCTCATGATAAATTCTTAGGTTTGAAAGAAACTAATATGACTTGTTGTGTTATCCCTAACATAAAGTGTATCTTAACTCAGTTCTCTGTGTTCTTTTATTGATACTTTTATGGTGCATTTCTTTATTTTTATTTCTGAACGATGTCTAACACCAAAATTTTCCCTTTGTGCTTCTTGCTTGATTTTGTAATTCACTTTGGTTTTGAGGAATGTCGTGTTAATCTTGCTAGAAAGGGATTTAAATTTTTTTGGAACGAAAGAAATTTGAAGTTCTTTAAAATGATAAAAATATGCTAGATTACCTAGCCATTTCTGGAAAGAAAAAAAAAAAAACAGGGGATTCTTGTACTGTTGTTGCAGAACTTCATTTAAGATTTGTGCATGTATTTAGGTTTATATAGCTAACCTTGCTTTTTTAATTTGGCAGACAAGAAATGTTATTGGAGATAGAGGGTTGGAAGCCCTTGCCCAGAGTTGTAAGCTACTAAAGAGGCTTAGAATAGAGCGTGGTGCCGATGAGCAGGGAATGGAAGATGTGGATGGCCGGGTTTCACATAGAGGATTAATTGCCTTGGCTCAAGGCTGCTTACAACTCGAGTACATTGCTGTTTATGTTTCTGATATTACCAATGCAGCTCTAGAACATATGGGCACATACTCAAAGAACCTCAATGATTTCCGCCTGGTCTTGCTTGAGCAAGAAGAGAGGATAACCGACCTGCCCCTTGACAATGGAGTTCAAGCTCTATTAAGGGGCTGTGAAAAGCTCCAAAGGTTCGGTCTGTATCTCCGACCAGGGGGTTTGACTGATGTGGGTCTTGGATATATTGGACAGTACAGCACACAAGTAAGATGGATGATTCTAGGTAGTGTTGGGGAGTCTGATGAAGGGCTTTTGGAGTTTTCTAGAGGCTGTCCTTGCCTGCAAAAACTTGAAATGAGGGCGTGTTGCTTCAGTGAGAGTGCACTGGCTAGAGCTGCCTTGCAACTGACTTCTCTGAGGTACTTGTGGGTGCATGGCTATAGAGAGACCGCTACTGGTCATCAAGATCTCTTAACAATGGTTCGCCCATTTTGGAACATCGAATTGATTCCTTCTAGAAAGGTTGAGGCGGTTAATGAAGCTGGAGAAAATATTGTTTCCGATAATCCAGCCCACATTCTTGCATATTACTCCCTTGCTGGAGCAAGAACAGACTTTCCAGGTACTGTGAGACCACTGGATCCAGCGACCATAGTTGCTGCGTAGAGCTGTATATGAAGTTGATGTCATGTTCTTTTTATTGCCACGTCCTGTTTATAGATTTATCCATCTTTTTACCATTTGGGTAAGAGTGTTTCGGTTTAATTTTAATTTTCTATTTTACTTAGACCTTTGTCCTGTAACAAGTCTACGTTCTCAGCTGTAATTTAGCACTTCCGCTCTAGTTACACTACTGTCTTTCATCTGTCGTCTGGGGCAGTTAGCTTAACCTTTTGGGGACTTTGTATTTCATCTACTTCAATGTTGGAAATGTTGCTAGAATTTTGGCTGCTTTTTATTGATAAATACACAGATTTTCACTTGCATCACTGTTTCAAAATTTTCTTTTTGGTGTGCTACGAGAAATGCTCTTCATACCGAAGCTGATCTCTTTCAAAGAAATCACGCCCACATAGGTTTTCCCGGTTTTTGTGACCATGCACGGGCTAGCATGGTTCTGCTAGTGCTTTGGGGTATGCTTCACGAGGGCAGGTTTTGGCAGCTTCAAAGGATTTGTCGCTTGAGACGAGGTATCTCAAGCGCAATGACATGGTTGCAAATTTGGTAGCTGGATAGCAGTGTATGGCGGTAGGAACTCAGATTGATCCAGAAAGAATAGTTGACTATTTTCAGAACTTGTAGTGATTGGCAGGGAGCTAAACATGTATTTGCACAGAGAAGGGAACAGGCCGCACCTTCAACAAATAGTCCAACTGTATGGACAGCCATAGCCTATGCCACCAACCTTGAAGATCAACACAGATTCAGCCTCCAATGATCGTATGACAGATAAATGCTGGAATCAGCATCATCTACAGAAATCAGTGACTCTTCTATTGAAATGCAGATGCAGTAGTGCTCTCCAAGGTGAATCTTTGGCTGTAAGGGAAGCTGTGGAGTTAGCAATAGCCAGAAGGTGGGACAAGTGGACTTCGAAACAGACTCATCTAATGTAGCTAATGCTGTCTCATCTCACATGGTGAATGCCACTTGGGAAATTTATCCAAATGGATGACAGAAAAAGTCTGTCAAGTCTACACCATGGATATGAAATGTATCATGTTTGTGGCCCTGCTACTCCAACAGCTGATTGGATAGCTAAGGGTTCTTGGAAGACAACTTGTCCAGCAAATAGGGTTGTTGAACTTGACCCCCCTGCTATGCTGTGCTATGAGGGAGTTTCCAAAAATGTCGTTATTCATCTGATCCAGATTTTGTATTGTTGAAGATGATACTGCATGTTTGTACTCTAGACATCAAGAATTGTCCTTTAAAACGTTCTCTCCCATCAATAATCCCTTTCAAATATTTATCTACTCCACAGCTTTATCCGATTTATAAAGGAAGTGGATAGATTGTCAGTTTCATCTGACTTGAAAATTCATTTCTAAATATATCAAAAATATAAGTTTTTCTCTATAAATCTACAAGTACTTCAATCGTTTTATGTTTAACAAGCATTACTCCTTCGATAGTTATAACAGATATCGTTAATGATAATTTCTTGCATCCATGATTCCGCAGCGATCTATGCCTTACTATAGAAATAGAACTGTTTCCCCAATTTTATAGTATTTCCTCTCAAACGAAACCATCCAAAGTCTTCCCAGTTTCCCTGGTTATAGATAATTTGTTTTCTCCTCCTCTTGTCGGAAAGATTTTCAAATCCTTAAATTTGTATTAGAGGATTTAGTTCTTGTTATTTTAACAACCACTTGTCTTTTTTTTTTTTTTTTCCTTTTGAGAGTTATCGTCTTTTTTTCGGACATCCACCAAAGGGCGAGCTTCAAGATTACAAAACCTAATCCATGTATATTGTTAACCTCGAGTGGATAATTTTTAGGTCTGCAAACGTATCATGTAATCTCTCCCATGTCTTAAAACTTAAGCAGCTCCGAGGGCAAAAAGGTAATTTAATTTTGTTGGTATAGAATTTACTCACCATCGTAGCCTGCAGGGATCAGAATGTAACTTTGAGGTGAAGGATATGTGTTATGAGTCTGAGTCAGCGCGGCTTCTTCCAATTTGCATCCGGTACTGTAATAGCTAAAATAACCTTTTTAACTAATTGCTTCTGACGCCGTGAGAAATAAACTAGCATTAGCGGGATAAAAAAACTGCAGCATCAAATCCTCCGGGTATATTTTTCTGAAAAGAACGTTACTCCATTTTGCTATGGAACATCAAAGCGATTCTTAATTTGACGGGAAAAAAAAATCTTTTAAAGAATATTTTTAAACATAGAAATAGACATAATGCATTTTTTAGGCAAAATCATGAGTAGTAGCGGGCCAAAACAGATAGTTTCTTTGAAAGGGTGGTAAATTGATGTCATGATAATCATTATTTTATTTTATTTTAAAGTGTTTATTTATATAAAAATATATTATGATAATATTTTTTTAAAAAATTTAATATTAACACATTAAAATAATTTAAAAATACATAAAAAACTAATATAAAAAAAATCAAAATTTATTTTTCTGTAAAGTAAATATAAATTTACTTTACAGGAGCTTTGTTTCTTGGCAAAGCTCAAGACTACGCAAGAGAGAATAAAATCAGGAAAAAGTCGAAAAACTGAAGAAGATGAGGCGAGAAATTAATGCTGAAATTTATTTAGAGCATATATATATATGTATGTATGTATGTATATGTATAGTTAGTGAATCACAAATACCACAACTGAAGAGAAAGTTTAGAAGAGAATAAAACAAGTCAGATTAATAAACAGTAAGAGCACCACCAGCCACAAACTTGTCATGTCACCTCAGTCTTCATTCATGCATCCTTTTTTATTTATATCTTTTTTTTTTTGCTGATCCCATCAAACGACCGACCCCACAGTCGATGAACCGGAGAGGAATAGAAAAAGGCATTATGCTTACCACTTGCGCTGGTGATCTGTAACCCTACGTTTACCCAAGTTGATCCCACCTGGGGAATCGATCCGATGGCGAAGTTCTTAGACAGGATCGTCTTTAAAATATTTCAGGCCAGTGTGGTGGAACCTCTGCCACGTCTTTGCTTGCTATGCCATGACAAACTGAACACACAAACATGACCTCATGCGTAGCTAATTCAGATTTTGGTGAAGAAAAAGGTGGCCGACATGTTATTAAAAGATCCTCTTTATTCTAAAATAGAGGAAAGGTGGCTTAGAGTTCACGGTTTTTAAACTTGATTGGAATTAATTAGAAGAAAGTGGCAAGAGTGCTTTCTTATTCAACCCGCAGGGAGGCTGCTCCTTTGGGGAAAGTTATTATGAAAGTTTATCGTTTTGTCATTTACTGCAAAAGGTTCTTGGTGGTAACCATACTGCTCATGTTGCTTTGGAGCTTTTAATGCTCAGCCTGAGGTTTATAAATTGATAAATACACAAAGTCACATGGGTGGGCTTGCACTAGGGTTTTAATTAATGATTGTTTCAATAGCAACGATGGCAGTAGTAGAACCCACAAACACAATGGCAACTTAAACAAAACAAGCACAGTGACAGAATAAAGGAAAACATGCAATCTTTTTTTCCTCTGGAAAAATTTGGAAAGACAAACTTTGTGAGATAATTATTATCAATTAACCCTTTTCTAAAGGACCCACTAATTAAGAAGCTAGATAGTTGGATGCAAGGGTGGGGCCGAGTTTGCCAATAATATGAAAACGATCAATGATCTTTATCCCGTTTCGGCGCTCCGACCGTTATCCATTCCATAATATTAGTGTTTCTTTTTCCCAATGGAAGAGTTCTACTTTTATCAACTGTAACCCCAGCATTACATTTTCTTTGCTCCTAATCAAGACAACAGGCGTATCAAAGCATGCCCTTAGTATATATCTATCTATCTTCTTCACTCTATTCAGAATTATTTTTTGTATTTTAAGTTGAATTACTGTATTCCGATATTCTTTGTGCATATAATATTGAAAGTATGCAGATCCTCATGAAAAGTCAAATCGGCAATTAATATAGATCCTCATGAAAAGTCAAATCGGCAATTAATATATAGGTGGATCATTGAAAGATGCATGCTCTGTTGCGGAAGGTTGAAAGATGCATTCCAGGAGAGGGACGACAGACACATCACAGCTCCTGATCCTGGAAGAGGAGTTTCTGAAGAATATTAGGACGAAAATCAATGCCTTATCCTCTGAAGTCAAGGAAAAGGTTAACATCTAAATAGCCTGGTATAATAATAATTAGGGATGGCAACGGTAACTGTACATCCCCTTTTTTATATATATTTATATCTTTTAGGGTAAAAAAATTAAATATTTATAAAATATATATGTTTGGCTGCAGGTATTCATATATATATCCATTATTTACTATTTATTAAAAAATTAGTTAACATATATATATATATGTTTTATGTTAATATTGAGATATGTATATATTATATTATATTGAAAAATATAATTTTTTTACAAATATATCTAATATAAATATATATTTAGCGTGAGGGTTAGGTAATTTTCAAGTTGAAAATATTTATATTCTATTTATTATTTATTAAATAAAATAATTGTTAATAAAAACCCATTAAATCAGATCTAGTCAATCGGAATCGGATTAGGTTGAAATTAAATTCTGATCCCTAATAATAATCCTAGGTTCTCTATTCCCATAGAAACAGTTAAAGTGTGCGCAAAATCTAGCTAGACCCGGTAGCTTTGTCAAGTAAAATAAAGAATCATAAAAAGGTATTAATTATGCGCACTTGGAAGAACGGCCACGCTGATGGAACAGTCTTGCCACCATCGATAATTGGGTTAGCGGAAAGAGAAATATCGTAGAAAAGGCAAATATATACATGTACACAGGCATTCTTAAGTGCAACGTTCCATATTCTACGATAAATTGAAGCATGTGATGCTCAGCTAAGTGGGGTGCAAGCTCAGCTGTGACATAAGTGATCATGCTGCTGAAGCCCAGGTCACCTTGGCCATTTTGGAGGACCACATGAAGCTAACGATTGCTCCAAGGTTCTTAGCTTCGAGATAAAGCAGGCAATCAGATATCGCGGAATTTCAAACAGAGTGCCGGGTGAGTCAGCTGAATGACATTTCAGATTATATGTCATAGTTACAAAATTGTTCCATATGTAAATGCATAAAGTGCTTTCACATCATCCTTTTGAAACAAAGACAGGATTTTGTACCTAATTGATAGATTATTAGAATGCTCTTGAATTCAGCACAGCACAAACATAAAGGATGCATAGACCAAAATACGGATTTTACAATCATCGAGATTTAGCCTGCACTGAAGTAGAGACTTAAAAAGAATGCTTCCATTACTATAAAGCAGAGGTAATGATACCGAAAATTAAGTTTAGGAAGTTTTCTAAGACTGTTTTCGTTTGATGCAAAGTGCAAACTCCAAGATATATGCAACTGTTTCCAAGAGTCCAATAACTCATTTTCACCCGTTGGACATTGCAATTTCGGATATTACATGATTTCATATTTCTGTTATGTTCAAGAAAGATTCAATTGGAGTATTCAGGAAAGGAAAAGAAAAGGAAAGGGAAAGAAACAGAGAAGGGAATTAAAGAAAATGTACCGGCATTTAATTACTAATTAAACCAACCACACATGACCATGGCAAAAGCACTGCTATCCAGATTCGATTGACCCTAAACCAGATTTGTTTTTCCATCAATGTATACAGCAAAGACGGCCGCCCTATCAATGAATTTGAAATCTTGGGGGTGACAATTGAAAGACCATGTTACGGGGCTTGATACGAGCCCCGTGAAGAGCACCGGCATACAGATTTTGCCCTTGAAATGTTAGACCATTTGAAGATATCTCATATGGAGATGACTCAAACAAGTCTCCATGAGAAGAACCCAAGGTCATAACAGATCCATCCTTTGATTCGTCCCAGTCAATCAACAATTTCTGCATCCCTGCCGGGCTTTGCTGTGGTAATAGCACGTCAGATTGATCAAGTGAGGAAGCTTTGTCACCATCTGATGGAGAAGTAGAACCCCCGAGATTGAGAGTCGTGATGTCATGGATGCTCGGTCTTCTCTTATCCTTCACTCCCGCAAGCTGCTGCCTTATAAAATACTTCTGTGCATGGCTCGCCACTTGAGTTGGAGTCTTGGAGCCTACAAAATTGCGAGAGATGTTCCTCCAGTCTCCTTTGCCATGCTTTAGAAGCCCCATCAGGAACCGCCTATTGATAATAATAAAAAAATAGCAAGAACAAGTTCAAGGAGAAAAAAACACAATCCGAAAAGAATTTGTTTACTGTCATCTTCATAGCAAAACAGAAAAAAACAGCCCCTGACAACTATTAAAAAAAAATTCCAATCTTGAAATTTCCAGCAACTAATCTCTTTCTGTTAGATAATCTTACGACGATCTCAAAAGGTTTAAAAACTACAACAGCAATGGATTAAAATATAAAAGTTATTATCCTGGAAACAACAAGTAACAAATTTGAACCTTGGATGGAGAGAATATGTACTATAATCTGAAGATCCATTTTGCTGCTGACAAACCAATTAAATAGAAAAGTTCATGATCAATGAAATAACACCTCTGCCGAATCTTTTGTAAATGTGTTTGATTAATGATTTATCTCTGTTGTAAATCAATGACTGGATGCATTGTTACTCCAGAATTTACTGTTTTAAACAAGAAATTTCACTAGAGGGAAGCCATAACAAAAAGGGATTCACCTGTGCTCCTCTTCTGTCCATGGCACACCTTTCTTTCTCTGCTGATCAGCACTCTTGATATTCAAAGGCCTCTTCCTATACGCATCAAAAGTGCTATTATCAACCAACTCGGACGTGAAAGATGAGCTAAGATAACCTGGAACCGGAACCCTCCCTGCTTCTATATCACAAACATCCTCTTCCAGCTTCTTGTATTGCTTGATCACATCATTAACTGTCTTTCCTGGTATCATAGCTGCCACCTTAAGCCATCTATCAGGCTCATGCTCATCAAATATCGCCAAAGCTCTCTCAAACATCTTGTTCTCCTCTTTGGTCCACTCTGTGGTTTGGGCAACACAAATTGGATGCGACATGCACCAAGATGAATATAGAGTTTCCATACCTAGCTATCATCACTTAATATGCAGCGATTGCTTGCGGGTTCGTATTGCATCGCATCGATAAGTGAATATGATTGGAATCGAGAGATGTAGAGCTGGGAGAAGAAGGAAACGGAGAGTATATGCGAAGATCGAAGTTTTTAAATAAGTCTAAGAATTATGTACAGGGAATCAAGAATCTACTTTTCTTAACAGCATAAACTGAAGAATCTAAAAAAGATCCATTTTTCAAGGATTCGAAGAGAAACCTGAAAAGACGAAAAATCTAATCTTTTTCCCACGAATTAGGCCACAGGAGAAAAAAGCAAAAGCCCAGATGGGAAATTGAATTTGAAACAGAGAAGTTGACAAAAATATCAAGGAAAATAAGTTTCAAGAGATCGATTTTATACAATAGGGATTCCTATTGTCTGAAAGAAACAGTGAAAATCATTGAAAAGCGGTCAAACACGAAGAATCTAAATGAAAGATTATCGAACAAGGAAAGAGAAGACAAAAATGATGATCAAGTCGACCGAGATAGCAAGAGAGAAAGGGCGGGAAAATTATTTGCTTTCTTGATTTCTTCGAAGAGAAGGAAGCAAAAGGGAAATTTTAGGTATGTATTTATAGTACGAGTAGATTGCAAAACCGGCTGGTGGAGCCAGAGATAATCAATGGAGAGGAATCAAAATACATTTCAGAATTATTTTTTCCTCTTGTTTCTGTTGATTGTTGGTGCATTCAAGGGAGGAGAGGAGACATGGACAGTGGCAATTTGGTGTTATAGCGTGGCACTTGTCCCAGTGAAATAGTTCCTCTTACTATGAAAACACAGACGAGGCGATAAAAGATTCTCTTACTCTTGTTGGCTATGAGAACATACAGGGGAGACGATAGTAGATTCTTACTCTTTTGGATTTTTTACGGGCATAATTAGAGCTCCAATCTGATATCAAATGGGTGTCAATCGTATAAACACAAGTTTCCCCTTTGTGATTTGAAAGATTTTGAAGAGCATTTACACCTTAATCTCTTTCTAGGTACGATTTTTGGTAATCTAATTAGAGGGTTTTTTGTTTCAAAAAGAACAAAATTAATGCGATTATCCTTTTTGGTGTTACTATTAGTATTATAATGTCAAAATTATTAAAAAGAAAAAAAACACATCATTTTAACGGAGAAAGCACATAGGTTTATAGACAAGAAAAACAACAAAAAAAAATTGATAATTAACTCTATATAAAATAAAATGATCGGTTCTTCTACATCAAGATTAATTATTTTTAGTTTTATTTTGAAGTATTTAAAAGTATAGTAATGATTACTTTTCAAAATATATTTTACTTAAAAATATATTAAAATAATATTTTTTATTTTTAAAAAATAATTTTAACATTAACATATCAAAATAATTTAAAAATATAAAATTTATAACTATATTCTCGAACCAACTTTCATTTGAACGTAGTCGGTCTTGAGCTGCAGAAGTAGTTTTGCATGTGTGTTTTTTATGATTTATCCTATAGTTATATTTATATTTTTTTTTTAAAAAAAAGAAAAATCTCCTATAAGGCGTCTGTTTTCCTAAGCAGAAAATCATGAGTTCGACCCTTGTACTACGCATTTATCCGTATTTACAAGTGAAAATTATTTGATTTACCCAACTTTCTCCAAGAAAAAGCTAATGATACGAAATTAAATACAAAACACCATCAAGTTGGATTGCTCCCAATTGATGCAACAATCACAAGCATGCAAATAGCTTCAAGTGGANGTCTCTTATACACATCTAGATGTGTATAAGAGACCCCCCGAAAGTAGAATAAAAAAGATAAACATGACTAGCTTTTACAGCTTTATCCCCTCTTTCTGAGCAGCTTCCTTTTGCTATATTAAAAAAATAAAAATCCCAACTTTCTCCTGTTTATTAGCTTTTGTCAAATCTTTGTTTGAGAGCCCAGATCTTCAGACTATACGATACTACTCTCTTCACTTTCTGGTCTCAAAGCCCCTTGAAGTCTCTAGCAGTTGGGGAGGTCACTGGGAGGTGGTGGTAGTGACTCGTCTGGACCTTCACCATTGTCAACCACAAATACCATCTTTAGTCCCCATGTCGTATGTACTTCCAAATGGCAATGCAAAAACCAAACACCTACAAGCCACCACTGATTTATCAGAATACTGGATAGCTACACAACACTTCACCAACCAATTCATGCCTGTAAGCTACGGGTAAAAATTCAAAGAGATAATCATTCCTAATGGCAAAGGATTCATGTTTTATTTTTTTTTCCTTGTAAAATTGAAAATAAATAAATAAAAAGAGGTAAAGGGTCTTCCCCTGAGGCCCTGATTTTATCATGAAAAAGAGAGAATCTTGTCAAATACTATAACTTCATGCCAGGGCAATATAGAAGGTAGAAACTCATTGTCTGGAAAATTACTAATATATATATGAAAAAAATCTAATATCCACTTTTTCAACCTGATTAAATTTGAAAGTACTGTAAGAAAAAGAAGAAAAAGATTGAAGATCTACCTGGATTATCTGCCCTGAATCTGATTGCAGCCCATCCAGCAGTAGGTACACTGATTGTGTTCCTTTCAACAGGATCAGCCAGATTAAATTTTTTTGGATCATTATCTGCATCAAAATTCCCAAATCCCTTGCCAACAACAAAGAAATTAAATCCATGAAGATGGAACGGATGACTCTCAGGTGCTATTATAGTGGTTCCTTGCAACACAAGTTGAACTGTCGAATTAAAAGCCAGCCTATAAGTTCTAGTCCCATTGTTGGTCTGCAGATTTAATGCCGTATTATTTCCCGTATAATTAAAAGAATTTGGCGGCATTGCTGGAAAATCGTCTGTGAAAACCCCACTTATACTATAGTAGTGTGCTTGAAGTAGAGCTGTAGTTGGCATTATAAAAGAAATATTATTAATTGCTCCGACAGCCTTGCTACCATTGACACATGTTGCGCAAGGGTCAATCCCGACACCGATAGTGAAGTATAGAGAATGGTCCACTGTTAATGGAACATTGGCTGGGTACTTCTTTGAATTCAGGCTTCGAAGATTGTCCATGAAAGTTGATGTTACTGGAGTTGCGTTTATAGCAGGAGTGGTGGTCAGGACTGGTGGGGAAAATGCAATGGTTCCCTTATAGCGCAAGAAAGCGATTGCTGTCACGTTATCAACAGCGACTACGGTATCCATGAAGGGAGAGACAGCCATTAAATACTTGCCAACACTTTTATCTGCAGTTAACAGGGCATTTGTGGTTTGGCCTGGGCCTATAAATATTGTGTCAGTGCTTAAGGGCTTAGTGTAAGCTGCATCCACTTCAACAACCGTTATATTGTGGCCTGCAATCTTGAAGAAGAGCTCATCGTTTAGTGCAGCATTGATAATGCGTAGCAAATAGGTTTTGCCACTTTCAACATGTAATGTGAAACCTGCGCACCAAATAGAACGTCAAAGATCCATGTATGGATCCTAAATAATTTCTTCACGGCACCATAAGACGTGGCCATAAAAGAATTTAATTAGTTATACGTAAATAAGACCTTAGTATTGTACTAAGGTGGCAATTTTATAACCCAATATGAGTTTATCAGAACCATTAAAAGGGTCATTACCCGGAGAAGGGCAGCCAGGAACTGCCCCTGTCTGGCCATTAACAATGTGTGCATCTGATATGTTTGGAGGCAAGCCAGTTTGTGTTGCCTGGTTGACCACGGCTTCAACATCTGCTTTCCACCATTCACCTATATAATTAACAAAATCAATTACCAGCACTTAATTGTCGATCTTGGGACTTTATAGGACAACAAAAAAAATGAGCAGCAGAAACTCATTAGAATTGCTGTGAAACTGGGAGAGAGAAAAAAGAGACTAGGATTGGAGCTCACCCAATATGATGATTTTTTCCTTATCAGGCTTTGGAAATGGGTAAGGAACGCCCTTCTGAGGCAAGATGACGATGGCACCATGTATTGTTGCCCTTAGCCATGAAATGTGTGCATGCCAAAGAAGCGTGCCCCTCTGGCCCGTAAGCGTGAAATTGTAGAGATAGCTTTGCCCCGGCCGTATTGGACACTGCGTGATGTATGCTGGCCCGTCGGACCAGCCCGTGCGCAGCTGCCTCACGCCGTGCCTGCCAAAACAAAAATTTAGGCTCCAATTAATCATTAAAGTCGTCCTAATAATCACTCTTGAATCAAGTACCTAGCTATAGCTTTCAAAAACCAATTTTTAAGACTTCAGGTGCAGTTTAATTATGGTTCTACCAATGGATGGTGACGTTGTATTGGACGTGGTTGGTGAGCTTTATATTGACATTATCGCCCTCCCTTGCATAAATAGTAGGCCCTGGAAACTTTCCATTGATGGTCACAATGGACTTGGTTGAGCAAAGCTTTGTTGTGTTCGTCAGGACTACCTGCTTAAAGCGGCCAGTATAAACAGTGATTTTCACAAGCAAGATCACAACTTCTAACTCTAAAGACACTTGCTGTCTTTGTAAAGTAGAAGTTCATTGAAGAGGAAAGAAAAGAAGGAAAATCAACTTGATACTAAAATGGCACACTACCCCAAAGAATTTGTATTGTAACCATGCCAGACTTGCTTGACTTTTTAATTAATTATTGATGGTATTTTAATTTACATTGGTGTGTGTATGTGACGTGGGGGGACTTATTGAACTGATTTTAGTCTCTATGAATCAAACAGATCACATTAGAAGAATTCATTTTAGTAACCATTAATCATGTATAATTAATGAGGGTTTAATTATGTTATACCAAACTAATCAAATAATTTTGATCCCCAGAAACCTAATTTAATTAATAATTTTATGTGACCGCACTATGACACTAGCAAGTGGAAATAAGCTTGTTCCGGACCACAAGAGCCTCCTTTTTTAAAATTTTGTACCACTGAAAAGAAATTCTCACGTTTGATGGTCCTTAGATAGCAAGGTTTCCTTAATGTTTTGTTTGAATTAATGCTTAATTTTAGTCACGGATACAACATTAAGCATGATCTTCTCCTTTTTAATTATCAAAAATGGCAGCCCTTGTCGGTTGCTAGAGGTGGACTACCGTAAGAACGCAGCAGAGAATGAACACTTACCCTGAAATCATAAAGACGGACCTTGCACTGCACCAAAGCCGGAAAAATGAAAATTACTAGCAGCAATATTGCCCGAGCCCGATAGTTCTCCATCCTCCCTCTCTCTCACTCTCTCTTTTTCTGTCTTTGTGTCTGAATTTTGACTTCCTTTGAAACATAATTGTATGACTGGCCACTTTAAGTTTTATAGACGAGAATAAACCTTTGATGCAGTGTCATTTTACCTGGTTAGGTGAATGAAAAGAACCCGCGCGCCATGAACGTTTCAGGTTTTCTTGCATGTTACACAAAGTTGACCAACACATTTGGAAATCTGCTAGTGAGACCTTGTTGTCATTAATGTCAAACGACTGAAACCCTCTTGCGTGTTGAAACATGCACATAGCCCAACTGAACCATCTCTCTAGCTCGATCGAGAAGGTATACCTTTCATGCAAAGGTTGTGTACGCATACTCCCCTGTCAAGTACACTGAAACCAATGGACATAAGTATTAATAGAGAAAATATCTTGTACCAACTCCTCTGATTTTTACTGTTTTAGATGTTGTTTGATATATTTCTGGTTTTTTTTTTCTTTTTTTATAAATAAATTTTAAAACTATAGAAAATATATAATCTTTTATTTTATGATTTTGGATTTTTTATGGCCACCATCATACTACTAAATTACCACCACAGCCATCATTGCACTCAATATCATTCTCATTGTTATGATCACGTCCGTTGAGACCATCTCAATCTTCATTTTTATTGTTATTTCTTCACCGTTATCTTCTTTTTCAATATTACCATAATTATCTTTAATTACATCACCACCACCATTAATTATACAACCTTCACGTACACACACACACACATATATATATAATGTAAATATTTTTAGTCATATTACTCTAATATTGCAGTCACTTTTATCATATCATGGCCACCATCATATCAATTATTATTATATTTTAAATAAAAATAAAATTTACTATCAATTTAGTTTTATTATAACCAATCATGATTAACATCATATCAACTATTATCACATAGTCATGTTGATGTATCGCGGTAACAATATTACTGTGTTAACTAAAAATGTAATATTATTAGTTTTTATATTTTAACTTATAATATATCTTTTTATTTTTTAAATTAATTTGAGTCTATACTTTAGATAGTTTTGGCTTTTCAAAAAATTAAAAAACCAAATATAAATATTAAGAGTATAGTCACGATTACTTTTTAAATATTTTTTTATTTAAAAAAAAATTATTTTTGACATCAACATATCAAAATAATTTAAAAACACTAAAAATATATTAATTTGAAGTAAATAAAAAAAATATATTTTTTAATATTTTTAAAATTCAAAAACAAGCAAGCTTTGATTAACTAAAAAGTTTAATAGCTGGCTTTCTTAATTTCATTAAAGATTGTCATGTTAACTCTATAACTCAGTATCTCAAGTAATTAATTACACATACTCATTAATACTGATTTTTTAAAATGTAATTAAATGAAGGAACCCATGATCATTTGATAATAAAAAATACAATCTCATATTAAATAACTATCTTAATTCAAAATTTTAAAATATTAGTCTCTTGAATGGTGATTAATGTAGTGCTTTGAGTATAAAAATAGCATCCTCAACTAATAAGGTCATGAATATTTTAATTTAATTAAAGAAATGAAATATTAACTCTCTAGCATATTCTTTATGAAAGACTTTTTAACTTAAAATTTATTCATTTCCATTATTTTTCATGCTGATTTTTTTTAAAATAATAACTGAAAGAATGAGACTTATAATCATTTGATAATAAAAATTATGATATAATGTTAATTAACTTTCTCAGATTAAAAATTTAAATTATTAAGAGATAATTAAATAATGATTTCAAATCTCCTATGTATAATGCGCCAAAGATAGATGGATGTATTAACATGATATGGCCCATTATTATATATTTCTTTGTGATGATATGTATTAAGTCCCGTACTTTAGCAGTAGCATGGATATTTTGGTGGATGCATTAAAAAATCAAGGGAGTGTTTGTTTTTATAGTTTAAATTGATTTTGGCGCGAAAAAGTATGAAAATGATGATTTTTATGTTTTTTTTCTATAGTTTATGTGTTAATATTAAAAATAAAAAAATATTATTTTAATTAACAAATATTTTTACAAAAACACCTTAAGTAAACACATTCTTAGTAATAATATTAACAAGAAGGACGGCAGACACTACTCTTCCAGAAGAGTATAAAAGTGCAGGAGATAGGAATTGTGGTGGTGGGTGTCCATGAATGCATGAAAGTGATAGTAAAAACACATACTTTATAGCTGAGAAGTGGCTTTTAAGAATCACAATGCTTGAAGAAAGCATTAGGAATGGGTTTGAACAGCTCAACCTGTCTGTCAACTTCCAAATCCAGCACCCGCTTCACCTTTCAAACCCACACTGTATTTATTTTTCATCAGGCCATCTCTTTAGTCCCTTTTTCACTTCTGGATAAGTTTTTTACCTTGCAAGGAATTCCTTGCAACTAAAGAAGAGGTAGAACATCGAAAAGAGCAAACCAGAAACCAGTAATAACCATGATATAAAATTTTGTTGGTGTGAAGCCTTTTTTACTTCACTCGATCTCGTCATAACCTTACATCTGCCAATTTTTTATAGACTAAAACAACTATACTGTGATTGTGATTTTCCGAGAATCAGTGGCTATGACGTCGATGATTATATATGTTGTGTTCATGCCTAATGGACATGGGTCTTCGGGCCTTGAAGAGAGCGCTTTCTAAAATGAACCAATCTGCAGTCACATCCAAGTCTGCCTCATTTGGGTGCCCCATGAAATTATCCCACACTCTATGTAAGGCCCAAGTAGAGAACCTATCGAAGCGCGTGTTTACACTAGTAAAAAAAACAGGGTACATTCACAGCAGAACGCAAGAGCTCGTCGTGGTGGGTAATGATCGTTAAATACCGAATTTTGAAGCTGAGAAATTGTTTTCATTGAAATGCTGATAACGTCACGGCAGATTTTAAAAAGTAAAGTACAAGTAGAAATGATGAAATATCTTTCCTTTTCCATTGGAATTTACTCCAAACAGTCAAAGAACACATTTTGGCAAACCAACACTGCACTTTGTTGGATAGTCTAGCGGTGACGGAACCCATGATATTAATCAAACTCCTATCGATGAAGCTTTAATAGCACCTTCAATCCTGTTAATGCCAGATTTATACAGAAATCCTAGATAATCTATTATGCTATCCTCGGAGGCGCCTTCCAAAGGGTCTATCTGAAATGACCAGTTAACTAGTGTGGAATCATCCCAATAATCAACAAGTTTTAATGTATTTATTGATCCATCCAAACCGACATTGCTGGCTTCCATTTTGTAAACATAGTTGCGAGATTTAGAATCCATAGAAACCAACCTCTCCTTGATCCATGATCTGTCACCATCTTGTTGAGGGAACATGAATCCTGTGTTATGTGTGTGGACACAAATGGACGGTGGCAGTCATGGTTGGTGGCAGCCATGGTTGAAGTCATAGTCAAATGGTAGGTGCCTAACTTGCCCACCATTGTTGAACAATCATCTCCCTCATCAGCTATAAATAGATGTGCATTGATAGCTGAGATAGAGCACGAAATAGAGAGAAACACAGAGAGAGAGCTAAGGGTGAGAGTTGAGTTGAGTTAAGTTGAGAAGTTTTCTCCTCCTCCTTGTTTTCTTGTTTGTATTGCTTTTGAGCTTGATTAATACAAACCAGTAGCTCCGTGGAGTAGGCAAGTTGCCGAACCACGTAAATTTGTGTGTGTTTGAATGTTTGGATCTCCTAACAACTGGTATCAGAGCTTGTTCTTGAAAGTTCTTGAAAAAGAGGGTGTTTGATTCAAACTCAAAAATCAAAGTTCTCAAAACGTGTTTTTGAAGATACCACCGTGAAGAGGACGACGAGAGGAATCCACTGGTGAAAACCCGACGAAAATCCGACGTCCTGCATGCCCGCACGCGCCACCACCAGAACTGTCTACGCGCACAGACGCGCCGAACGCGCGTCACGCGTCTTCCTCACTGTTTCCTGCAACTCGACTCCGCCACGTCATCAGCCACGTCATCCAATCGACACAGTCAGTAGCCACGTCACCTGCCACATCGGCCGTTTGACACGGTCAACTGCCACGTCATCACCGCCACGTCATCTACCATATCACCACTGCCACATCAGATGAAAATCTTCGTGGATCTGCCACGTCAAATTTGGTGGGCCCCACATTGTCTACGTGTCTGACACGTTATCTTGGCACGTCATCATAACTGGGTTTTGATCCGGTGTGGCGCAGCGACTATTCCGCCTGCCACGTGGCTTCATCTGCAGCGTCCAGTTATCCCAAACTTTGATTGCTTAAATCGGAGTCATCCGAAGTCCGATTTGGGTGATCTCAGTGTCATTTCCAGCATTTTTGACCATTCCGGACACATCTGTAAGGTCAGATTCTTGAGATTCAAATTGAAGAAGGAGTAAAAATGGCTGATGAAATAAAGGCTGCAGGTATTGAAAAATTTGATGGAACTGATTTTGGATATTGGAAAATGCAAATTGAAGATTATCTATATGGGAAGAAACTTCATCTTCCTCTGTTGGGGAGCAAGCCAGAAAACATGTCAGAAGAAGATTGGCAGATTCTTGATAGACAAGTCTTGGGCATTATCCGGCTATCATTATCAAGAAGAGTTGCTCATAATGTTACAAAAGAGAAATCCACAGCAAGATTGATGGAAGCCTTGTCTGGGATGTATGAGAAGCCATCAGCAAATAACAAAGTGCACTTGATGAAGAAGCTGTTCAACCTGAAGATGACGGAAAGCACCTCTGTTACACAGCATCTTAATAATTTCAATACCATCACAAATCAATTGTCATCTGTTGAAATTGAGTTTGATGATGAGATCCGAGCACTTATTTTGCTAGCTTCACTTCCAAGCAGTTGGGAAGGTATGAGAACAGCTGTAAGCAACTCAGCCGGAAAATCCAAATTAAAATATGATGACATTCGAGACCTGATTTTAGCAGAAGAAGTACGAAGGAAAGACTCGGGTGAAAGTTCAAGTTCAGGTTCAGCTTTCAACATCAACACTCGAGGAAGGAGACAAGACAGAGGCTTATCCAGAGGCAGATCAAAATCAAGGTACAGAAGCAAAAGCAAGTTTGGACCTAGGAAGCAGGTTGAATGTTGGAATTGTGGCAAACCTGGCCATTTCATGAGGAGTTGCACAAAACCAAAGAAACCTGAAGCTGACTCTGCAAATGCCGCTACAGACGAGGTACAGGATGCTTTGATCCTTGCAGTACATAGTCCTATTGATGATTGGGTTCTTGATTCTGGAGCTTCATTTCACTGTACACCACACCATGAAATGATGCAAAATTATACTGCTGGAAATTATGGGGTAGTCTATCTGGCCGATGGACAACCATTGAATATTGTGGGTATAGGAGATGTGCAAATCAAGACAATGAATGGATCTATATGGAACTTGCAAAATGTGAGGCATGTTCCTGAACTAAAGAAGAAGTTGATCTCGGTCGGACAACTTGATGATAGTGGCCATTCAATCCTTTTCTCTGGAGGAATGTGGAAGGTATCAAAGGGAGCAATGGTTTTGGCTCGTGGAAAGAAAACTGGCACTCTGTATATGACCACAAGATCAGCAGATATAATTGCCTCTACTGAAGCAGAAAATCAAGCGCAGCTATGGCATTGTAGACTCGGCCATATGAGTCAAAAGGGAATGAAGATACTTCAGTCAAAGGGAAAGCTGCCAGAGTTAAAAAATGTTGATCTAGACATTTGTGAAAGTTGTGTTCTCGGAAAACAGAAGAAGCTCAGTTTCTTAAAGGTTGGCAGGACCTTAAGACCAAGAAAACTAGAACTGGTGCACACAGATTTATGGGGACCAGCTCCAGTAGCATCTCTTGGCGGTTCTCGGTACTATGTCACTTTTATTGATGACTTTAGCAGAAAGGTATGGGTCTACTTTCTAAAAAATAAATCTGATGTGTTTGACACATTCAAGAAATGGAAGGCTATGGTTGAGACTGAATCAGGTTTGAAGCTGAAATGCTTACGATCTGATAATGGAGGAGAATACATTGATGGAGGTTTCAAGGAGTATTGCGCTGTCAACGGTATCAGAATGGAAAAGACAGTTCCAGGCACACCACAACAGAATGGTATTGCTGAACGGATGAACCGGACCATCAATGAACGAGCTAGAAGCATGAGGTTGCATTCTGGGCTACCTCAAACATTCTGGGCTGATGCAGTTCATACTGCAGTTTACTTGATCAACCGTGGACCATCAGTACCTTTGGAGTTCAGACTGCCCGAGGAAGTTTGGAGAGGTAAAGAAGTACAACTTGCTCATCTAAAAATCTTTGGGTGTGTTTCCTATGTGCATGTAGACTCTGATGCTCGCAACAAGCTGGATGCCAAATCAAAGAAATGTTTCTTTATTGGCTATGGAGATGAAGAATTTGGATTTCGGTTTTGGGATGATCAAAACAGGAAGATTATCAGAAGCAGGAACGTGATCTTCAACGAGAAAGTTTTGTACAAAGACAGATCAAGTACAGAACTAGAGATAACTGATTCAGATACGAGTCCACAGAAATCTGAATTCATACAATTAGAAGGGCTTCCTGATATTACCACTCAAGAGTCCATCCAAGACAGTGCAAACACTTCAGTACCCACCACTTCTTCACAAGATAGTGCAGAGCCAAGTGAACCAGCTGTTCGCAGGTCTTCAAGGACTATAAAGCCTCCACAACGGTTCACACTTCTACTGAATTATATCTTGTTGACAGATGGTGGTGAACCATTAACCTATGAAGAATCCTTACAAGATGGAAACTCGAGCAAGTGGGAGTTAGCCATGAAGGACGAGATGGAGTCATTGCTGAAGAACAAGACTTGGGAGTTAACCAAACTGCCTGAAGGAAAGAAGGCCTTGCAAAACAAGTGGGTTTACAGAGTAAAGACTGAGCATGATGGAAGCAAACGCTTCAAGGCAAGACTTGTTGTAAAAGGGTTTCAGCAAAAGAAAGGGATCGACTATTCTGAGATATTTTCTCCAGTTGTGAAGCTTACAACAATCAGAGTTGTCCTGGGGATAGTAGCTGCAGAAAATTTACATCTTGAACAATTAGATGTAAAAACAGCATTTCTTCATGGAGAATTGGAGGAAGACATTTACATGCAACAACCAGAGGGGTTTGCAATGCCAGGAAAGGAGAGTCAAGTTTGCAAGCTGAAGAAGAGCCTATATGGTCTGAAACAAGCTCCAAGACAGTGGTACAAGAAGTTTGACAACTTCATGTGTAGTACGGGATACACAAAATGTCAGGCTGATCATTGTTGCTATGTCAAACATTTTGACAACTCTTATATCATTCTACTGCTATATGTAGATGATATGTTGATTGCAGGATCCAGCATGGAAGAGATTGACAAGCTAAAGCAACAATTGTCAAAACAGTTTGAAATGAAGGATCTGGGAGCTGCTAAGCAAATACTTGGCATGAGAATCATCAGAGACAAAGACAAAGGCATACTAAAGCTTTCACAGGCAGAGTATGTCAAGAAGGTTCTTAGCAGGTTTAGTATGGATAATGCTAAGCCAGTATGTACACCTTTGGGGAATCATTTCAAGCTCAGTAAAGACCAGTCACCAAAAACTGAGCTAGAACGTGGATACATGGACCAGATTCCATACGCCTCAGCTATCGGCTCTTTGATGTATGCCATGGTCTGTACTAGACCAGATATTGCCCATGCAGTGGGAGTTGTAAGCCTGGAAAGCAGATTGAAACTTGAAGGCTTTGTAGATGCTGGAAAGCAGCATTGGGAGGCAGTGAAATGGATCATGAGATACTTAAAAGGCTCATCAGAGACATGTTTTACTTTCACAGCTAGCAGATTGAAACTTGAAGGCTTTGTAGATGCTGATCTAGCAGGAGATGTTGATAGCAGAAAGAGTACTACAGGTTACATATACACTCTAGGAGGCACTGCTGTTTCTTGGAGTTCTACCTTGCAAAAGATAGTTGCTCTTTCAACGACAGAAGCTGAATATGTCGCAGTTTCAGAATCTGCAAAAGAGATAGTATGGCTACAAAGTTTCCTGCAAGAATTGGGCAAGATGCATGAAAAAGGGACTTTGTATAGTGACAGTCAGAGTGCAATCTTCCTTGCCAAGAATCCAGCATTTCACTCCAGAACAAAGCACATACAGATCAAATATCACTTCATCAGGCAATTGCTCGACGATGAACAACTATTACTTGAAAAGATATGTGGAAGCAAGAATCCAGCCGACATGTTAACCAAAGGAGTTACTCTCGATAAACTGAAGCTGTGTAAAGCTTCAGTGGGTCTTGAAGATTAAAAGACAGACCTAACACCATTTGTGTCCAAGTGGGAGATTGTTATGTGTGTGGACACAAATGGACGGTGGCAGCCATGGTTGGTGGCAACCATGTTTGGTGGCAGCCATGGTTGGTGGCAGCCATGGTTGATGTCATAGTCAAATGGTAGGTGCCTAACTTGCCCACCATTGTTGAACAATCATCTCCCTCATCAGCTATAAATAGATGTGCATTGATAGCTGAGATAGAGCACGAAATAGAGAGAAACACAGAGAGAGAGCTAAGGGTGAGAGTTGAGTTGAGTTGAGAAGTTTTCTCCTCCTCCTTGTTTTCTTGTTTGTATTGCTTTTGAGCTTGATTAATACAAACCAGTAGCTCCGTGGAGTAGGCAAGTTGCCGAACCACGTAAATTTGTGTGTGTTTGAATGTTTGGATCTCCTAACATCCTGACACTAACCGAACATAACCTGGAACACCTTCTTCTCCAGCCAAGTCAGTGCATCTTTCCACCACTGGCATCCATTCTGCTAGTTTCTTGGTTTGAGAAACCATTGTCCAGACTTTGTCTATAGGTGCATCAACTATGCCTCCAACCGATCCACGCCATTTCACCACTTGTGCTTCGACCTCCTACATGGAAGGTAGCTGGTATGATTAGACTAAAACGAAGAGTCGTTGCTTGTAGGTTCCAAGGTTCACAAACAATTAATGAATAAAATAATAAAAAAGAACTTGTGCTTCCCATTGTTACATGTTGGTTTTAATGGAAAGAAAATTGAATGTAAAGAGCAGATCCATACCATGTTTACCAGTATCTTGTTTAGTATATGGCTCTGTCTCAACTCGTGTCAGCCAAAACCCTTTACCTTGCAATTTTCAAGAAATCAAATTTTAAGGTTCGCTCTAAATAGAGTACATGCGAATGTCCTTAGGATTATGATAATCTTGAGCTGACAAATAGAATACGTTAACTATAAGAAAGCCAGGTTATGCTGTAAAGGAATCCTAAGAAGTACCAAAGTAAAGACTGGCATGGTCTGAGAATTAAGACAAAGAAATAGGGATAATTCCAAGACCAACCATCTTTATTGCCGCTCAAGTGACAGTAACTTGTGTAATTACCCAATTTTCCACATAGATTTCTGAGAAAACAAACACTCAAAAAAATTTGACTCTGAATTTACCAAAATTCGAAAATAAATATTAGAAAAATGAGCAGAGCTGAAACAAAGGATGCAAATTCCCTTTAACAGCAGCAGAAACTTCAATATAACCCGGTACAAAATTATGATCACATGACTTTAAAAGGGAAAAAAATTATATGTACTTTCCCTTAAAGAGTGGTTATATATTTTCAACTTCCAATCACACGTATCAGAGAAGAAAACATGCCAAGGAAAGAGAAGTCATCATTCCTGCTAAATTTTCATGATCACACAAATCTAATCTTTTAATTGTAGAGGTCTCCATTATTTGAATGTTCCACGCACTACTGCACAAATCCGTATACATGATAGCTTCGATTTTGGTCAAAACAAATAAATTAAGGCATGAGAAGCTAGCACTTTCTCTTAAGCAGCAGCTCCAACAGGAACACCCTCGGCCTTGAGCCTTGATTTCCCATACAGAGTTTCCTCAAATCGGATAATCTCATTCTTGGATCCATATGCAACTTGAGTTCTGTCATCAAGATTTTTTATTTCTTTGTCTAGCACAGACTGATGACCATCACTACTGTAACCCCCAGCTTTTTCAACCAATAACCCCAAAGGAGCAACCTCAAATAACAATCTCAGCTTGGCTTTGGAAGATGGAGAAATCACGTTGGTGAAGACACCCTTCTCTTTAACTATGATCTGTGGATAATGGATAACACACTCCGTTAGACATCTATGGAATCAGCCTCGAAAAGAAAATATGGGAGTAACATTTCTTGGGGAAAGTTATAATCACCTGATTGACATCTGGCACCATCCCTCCTGTGTATCTCAAGGTGTACTTCTCTTTTACGTAGTAGTTGATCAACTGTTGAGTGAGAAATAAAGGCATTGGTAAGAGACAGAACAGCTTGTGTTTTACAAATAATGATAATTAGTGAAACATCTCCTCCTCCTCCATTCAATAGAAAAGGGAAAAGGTAAAATAAAAACCTTTTCATATTCAGGGTTGTCAAATGTGGCCCTCAGATTTCCAGGGGAGAAAAGTTTCCCTTCACCAACCTCTGTTGTCTCTTTGACATGTTGCCATTTTCCTGAAAAAATAAACAAACAGATTCTTTCAGAGAGAAATGTATAGATTTAGGCACCCAGTAACTTTGGTGAAACCTGATTTCTCTGCAGTATAGAACGGAACTACTGAACAAGGCAAGAGGGTACAGCAACTGCTGTTCTGAATATGAGATGATCATAACAGTCATAAAAAAATTGCCCCTTGTCTAGGTTGATCATTTGATGATAGTATCGAAGCCACACCTTCATCAAGAAGAAGAAACTCATGGGTGCCAGGGTAGTCTTTAAGAGCAAGAACGTATGTAGTTCGAGGACCGTAAACCCCCATGGCTGCAGCCACTTGATCTCTCCCCGTTACCCCAATTAATTTTTCTCCTGGCCACACTCCGAAGATGGTGCCCACAGAGAAATTTGTGTCGACAATGCTGGAACCATCAAGTGGATCAAAAGCAACACTGAATCCACCTGTTCATATCATCAAAATCATGTAAGGCTACTTTCCTTCCTAGACAGGGTAAAAAGTTAATGATTTCCGGTCAAAATTGATTGTTTTAGACTAGATGTATATACGCAGACCTTCAACGGGACCACCCATGTCTTGCAGTTCAGGGACCTCCTCGGAGCAAGCATATTTGCAGAAATGCGAGTGAGTCAAAGCCTACGCATCAAAATCACTAGTCGTTATTTATAAATGAAAGAACTGTGTTCAAAAGGTGATCACCAAATTGAATCAGAATGTAACCGCTAGACCTAGTGTATCCATTTAAGCCACTCAAAATCATGTAACAAATCTTTTCAATGATGAAGTTTTTCTCATGGATCCAGTGTCCCTTCTCAATTGTCCTATGCTATCTAGCAAAGTTTAGCTATAGTCCATCATTAAGCAAAGCTTAAATTAGTGACAAATCAATTTTTTTCTCAAATCAAACCTCAAAAAGAAGGTTGTTGGCAAGCATATCCACAGCAAGCTGCTCATCTCCAAAGGAGTTCACACAAGCCGTTCCTCCACAGGAAGCAGTCCTGACTTTGAAGGCAATGGTCCTCAATGCCTCTCCCATGCACATCATCACCCTAATCAGTCCCTTATCTGGAGTTGCCTTTGCAAGGAATTCTTCCTACAGTCGGAAAAGGAAGAAAAAAACTTTAGCTATTACGATCATAGCTAGAACTGTATGCAACAAAATTACAAAAAATGTCATGTCGCTTACCAGGCTATCACCAATCTCACATCTGGTCACAAGGGAAGAGGTCTTAGCTTTTGAAACCCTTAGTGATGATCTTGGTATGAAGCGCAACGTCTCCCCAAACAGCGAGCTTGATTTCAGACTCTGCAATGTATTTTAGACATCCTTTTACAACTTTTTTTCCCACAAATGTTGTTACGCATGAAAAATAGACATTCATGCAAAACTCTCATTTCCGCATCTCCAAGTCTACCTGGAAATACTGAAACATGCAGAACATTTCTATATGCAATTAGTAATACACAGATGTTATTTGATAGATATATATACCCTCGTAGCGAAGGACGGAGAAATGGACCGTGGAGACATTGAAGCTTTTGATTGCTGAGAAACACCAGGTAAGTAAGCCCCTCGAGCACAGCATGCTATACCAGTCTCCATTTTAGCTGGTTGTCCAAGTTAGAAGGAAAAACAGAAAAAGAGTGCGAAAGCTTTGCTTTTCTTGAAATGTTGCTAGCAGAATATTTGAGTATTGGGCATGGAACCTTGGAATGGAGTGTAAACTAGATAAGCAGTTAACTGCGTAATGCCACGTGGATTGTGCAGAGTAGATAGGATGATCCAGTGGCTTTCGGGTCAGGTTAATTACCATCTCCCAAATATATGTGGCTCTGCTCTTATCAATGAGATATGGTCACAGCAAGCCCAACATTTTTGTCGTCTTATACTTTAACAGCCTGCTGTTTGCATTACGTATTGAGCTCATGAGGTCTGTAGTTTGTTGCAGCAGGAAAGGAATACCAGAATCCCCATGCTCTATTGGACACAGTGCCACTAAATTTTCACATTGGAGGCCCATTCGCCAGCTTCTTATCGTATTCTATACAGACATTTGACCGGGACAGATGATAATTTACGATGGTTAACAGGGATCTGATATAAGATATCGCGAGGTTGGGCAAGATTACCTCGATTATCACTAATTCCAAACCAAAGAATTGTTAGTTCTGCAGAATTTTTGTTATACCCTCAAAAGTAACCAAGAAAACTTGCTCGAAAAAAAATATTCAGGTCTCGACTGATGTTATTGCTTCATTCACTAATTCCTTCTTTGGAAGTGGATAAGTGTAGCCAATTAGGTTTCACTCAAAAAATGATCCGCTTCAAGATCATCATTCCCAGCAGAAAGAACTTGACCAAATTTCCCAGAGACCTCCTAGTTTGGGAGATTAAAAAAGGGGGAACAGTAAAATCAGGCCAGATAAATTGATCATAAGGTCAATAAGACCGGCTGCAAAATTCCCACCTCGAGTTTTCTTAATAGGCTTACAAGACACGATCATTTCAATAGCAATTTTACAATATTCAAGCAGGAAATCTAGTTTCTCCCCCCCCCCCCATCAAAACATATCGTGAATCATATTGTACCCGGTCAAAACTGAAGTTGGACTACATATACCTGATTCTTTGGTACAACAATATGATAGCTGGTGATCCTTAACATCTTTCCACCATCATCTTATAAAGTTGTCACCCCATTTACCAAGTTGATAGCAATATCTACAGTCTGACCCAATTCAATGGCCGCTCCAACATAGGTGTGGGGTGTCATCTCCGAAAGATAATCCTTTGCTTTTTCGGGTAATTCCAGGCCTTCAGTAAACTCCTTTATGCTATCTTTGGTAACTGCTCTTCCCCTGGTTAGCTCATTCAGCTTCTCGTATGGCTCTGGAACACCAAATCGGCGCATCACCAGTGCAGAATTTGTCTTTCCAAAGGATTAGGAATGATTTAAGAATACGATGGGACCCAAAACAAGTAAACAGTATTGGAGGTAGAAAACTTTGAGCTTAGATAGAAAAGACTAAAGATTCATCAATCTAAAGAATCATTGAGAAACGACATTTTGTACAAGTGAGACAAGAAAATGAAAGATCGATAAAAGGAAATGTACATACAGTCTGCATTGGTTCAGCAAGCACCTCCCATGATTGATTCAAGTCTTCACTCAAGCGAGTTTCATTAACCTAAATGAGATATTTAGTTCAATCAGAACAAAAGCTGAATGTAGAAGCAATCAAAGCATTCTACAGCAATCACGATATCTTAATCAGCTAACCCTCAATGGAAGCTTCATTGTCAAGAAGAAGGAGGAGTTGGGGGAGGAGGAGAACTCAATTCTACTGCAAAGAAGCACAACAATGAACTGCTTTGCATGCACTTCTTAGGAGAGAAGGCGCATTACATGTGTTATATCACATACCTGAAGCTTTGCTATTCCCTGCAATGCACTTTTGTAGGTGAGAAGAGAATGTCCTAAGCCTTCGCCCATATTCCTCAGAACAGTTGAATCTGTCAAGTCACACTGCAAATAGAATACAAGGCAACAAAACTTTTAAAAAACTACCTAAATACCTGTGGCCTATATATAGACGCATACAACTAGAACAGCTGCACAAGTACCTTGCTACTTCTCAAGACCAAACTTATGCTAGAATAAAATGAATTTAAGGAATTTGAAAACAAAAGAAACCTCACTTCGAGGTCTATGATGATATGGAGGAATAAATTCAGAAGGTTCATTTATGAAGGATCTCAACACAATTCTTTAACTTGGTATACCATATGAACTCAAAGCAACAACTTAATACTATAGACAAGTATCTGAATAAGCTTCTCACCGAGATGAGATAAGCTTCATTTGGCTTTACCAAGATTGCCTGCACTGTTTCAAAATCAATAGATTTACTTTGTGAGGCATGGTCGAGGACCCAATCTCACCAGCCTTGGTTGTCTGTTTCAAAATCTAGAGCAAATAACTACTCTAGTGTGAGGATAACTACTTCAAAATTCACAGTGTCGATTCAACACCAGATCGTTTGCCTGCTTAAAGTATGCCAAGGATATATAGCCCCATTTATCTCTATCAAAATCAATCAATATAGTATTGAAAACAATAATTGCATAGAAAAGTCTTGCCATGTAGTCATGTGGCTCAATCTGCAAAGCAGCACAAAGCCACATAGGTAGCAGGAAGACCAGATGCATTAAACATGGGACAAAAATATCAAGAGAAAGAAAAGCTAGAGGAAAAGAAGTGATGCTAGTGCAGCCTTCATCGCATCTTCCTTCAACAAGGAGTTTCCATGTAACTACTCACAAATTTTATATCATCAATCAATGAAAACTTATCACCCTCCATGCTCTCATTCCTTCAAGTTCCTATATTTAAGCACTGATGTAGGCAGTGAAGCAACTAAGCTAGTTACAGATGATGTTTCGAATGAATTTAAATGTTATTATGAACTAGTTGACTAGCTTTTAATGTGGAAACTGAGCAGGATTGATAAGCACAAAAATTATAGCTGAGCAACATAGGGGTTAAAAAACAATCCACGAGATTCAACAAACTCTCTTGCAATTTGAGGCCACTTAACACTGGGATGTGCTGAAAGGTGGGCGTTGCAGTTTCCAACAGCACCAGCATGCTTCCCCTTTATCTTAACTTAAGAAATTCCGTGCCTTCGTTCGCTTAGCCTGGCCGCAAAAATTGTCATTTCCTTTCCCAAAGTTGTTGGTGAAGCTGGCTACAGATAATGAAAGCAACAAAGTCACCACTTTATGAACAAACAAGTCCTAGAGTAAGCCATAGGTATAAATACCGCACCGATCATAAACAAACAGCAATTTTGACAGCAAGGATAAGAACCAAATTGATAGGATCAACAAAGATGTGATTAATTTTCTGTTTAAAATAGTTTTGTAAATCAAGGCATATCATTGCATGCTAGAGGTAGCCATATCACCTGTCCATGAGAGCGAGAAAGCATCGGAATGCAAGCGTGATGTTAGCCAATTTACATCTGGCTTTGGTCAATTTATCCATGACCGGAAATACGACTACATTCATTGCTTCTTTCAGCATCAATGCATGGGCAAGATTATTGATATCCTCAGATGTGCAAGCAAAATGGAAAAATTCAAGCACCTGAGGTAAATTTTCAAGAGAAAGATGTTGAAATACTGTTTATAAATGGAAACCAATAAAGAATCGGCTCAGAGTAGCGTCGCAATGTTGTTTTAATTAAATTGTTTATTTATAGATAACATTTTAGTGATATAACTAAGTTTATTAAAAATAAATTAAAAATAATATATATATATTCTTTATGAAATAATAAGTTTATTAAATATTATGATGTTTAATGAAACTTGATTATTAATAAAATAATTATGTTGTAGATTAAATTAAATAGTTACTATTCAGTTTTATTTTAATCATTGTAAGTATCAAAGTTAATTAAAAAAATTAAAAAACAAATTAATACACATTAAATATCAAATGTTATTTTTAATATTATAAATACTTCTACAATAAGATTAGAAATTCAATAAAAAAGTTCATCCTCGTAACTTTTATTTAATTTATTATACAATAAAAAAATATATCTATAAATATTTAAGAGAAAATGTTTCTTTGAAATATAAGATACACATTTTGTTTTGTTTTCAAACTACACCAGCAAAAGAATCATCATTAGGCAATCGCAAAATAACGTGGCAAGCTATCTCTGGCGAGTAAGATAGGATTTTTAACCTTGGAAATCTCCGGGCATTTCTTTTTAAAGAAATATTCAACTGCTTTTACATCATGGTTAGCCACTTCCTCGATTTTCTAACTTCCAACGCGTCATCCATGCTATATCCATCAACTAACCCTTCCAAATAAGCCTTGACTTCTTCACTCAAGTTCGGGACCTAGCTTCAGGGATTTGTGAAAGCTTCTGCAACCATTTAATATGAGAAATAATACTTAAATTAAATCAAATTTATGAGAGAAAAAAAAGTTAAGAGGTAAAAATAATAAAATTACATGTGATAATAAAGTTCTCATTGGAATATCCACAGTTGATTTAAAAAATATATATTGCTAATAAAACCTGAAAATTAAAATATAAAAAAATGTAAAAACCTCAGGGGAAAAGTATCAATATTCAAAAAATACTTCACAATAAAATTGATGTGTTAAAATTTTATTAATATTTTAATTTAAATATTTTAATTTATTTTTTATAATTAAAATATTTGATAATATGATTTGACAAGTCTAGAATGTTGTTAACTAGTAGCATGCAATACTTAATAAGTTAAGGTAACAGTAGCTATGACAATAGATATGATAATAGAGACGGTGTCTAGGAAGTTAGGTAATAAATAATTAACACCTAACATCTCAAAAAAGCATATAATAATATTTTAAAAAAATAAATTTTAAAAATAAATATATTTAAAATAATAAAAAATAAAAAGATTTTTATTTTTTTATTTAAAAAATTCATAATGTATTTGTAGCTTATAATTCTCGTCTTTTGTAAAGAAAAGTAGCTGAATTGTAATTTTAATATTATGATATTTTAAATTATACTATAGTTAGATAATATATATTGAGTAATTTGCTTGAGGTTGAAAAAAAGTTCTCTACTATTTATAAATATTAGGCTCAATGCCAATTAAAAATGAAATTGAATTTAAATAAGCTGCCCGAACTCAAATATACTGGGCTTGGGCGTGATAACCCAGGCCCACAGGAGTGATAAAGATACAAACCTAGCACCCTTGGTGACGGTGGGCGAGAACCCTATATGGATATGCACCTAGTGTGGATGCCCAATGCCTGTGCTCATGCTTCTTGGGTACTAGGTTCACGACATGACGCTTGATGTATTCCTTTTTCTTTCTTTTTTTGGATTTTTTTTAAAATAAAATCTATTTTGGAGGGGTTTTATGGTGCTGGATCCATCAGAAACAAAAAGTACCTCGACAGGAACACGATAATAAATGAGACCGTATTCACTCACGAGGAGACAAATGCTTCTTGACTTTATTCCAGTAACGACCGTCTAGAGGAGATAGCGCCGTCGAATTTGATAGCACAAAATCACGAAGGCCGTCTCCAGCCATCTTCAACAACAACCAATAACAAAACAAGACTTTTTTAATATGAAATTTTTTTCCCAAGAGATATATAAAATTAAATTAAGATTAGAGGAAGTGATAAGACTACCCGAGGAGTGGCCATGCTGACGGTGGCGTCTTTGATAATGGATTTGCAGGACAGGTCTCTAGGAGAAAACGACATCGTTGAGAAGCGAGGAACGGCATTTAGAGAAGGATTGAGGAGAATGCTGGATTTTTTACTCTGGGGCGGGGTTCTGTTGAAAACCTTGGAATCCAGCGGCACCGGCGGCAGCACCCAACTCCATTAACAAATGTGAGTTTCTTAAAATATTTAAAAATACATATATTAAAAAATTATTTTAAAAAATTATTTTTAATATGAAGACATTAAAACAAATAATTCAAAAAAACTAAAAAAATAATTAAAAATAAATAAATTTAATTTTTTAAAAAAAACTACAAAATCAAATTCCACCAAAGACTACGGGTTCGAGCTCAAGTGTGCGTGGCTTTGTGCTTCGCAGTCTTTTTTTTCTTTCTATGGCGTCGACCTAAGCCTGGGAAACCTTACACCTTCTTCATTTCTTGTTTTTTTTTTTTTTGTCTATTTTTGAATTTGAGGTGATGAGGTCTCAGGTCTGGACTTCGGGTTCTGGTTTGTAATTGGGCCGTCAGTTGAGTAGATTTGACGGGAATTTTAGAATTTTTTTTTTTTAATGCCAGCAGAGCTATATTGTTGGTATTATTATTGTTATTATTGTTATCCGGCCCTAGTAAGTAGTAACTCTCCAGCGAGATATGACAATTGGTCAGGGATAGGTTGATTTTGATTGAGTTGTGTCGTAATTTATATTTGATCCCACTAGGTCCTAATGGATAAACGTGGGTTAATTCGTGGATTTGAGAGTTTTTTTTTCCTGAAAAATAAAATACCCAGCTGCTTTTATAGAATAGAATTTACCCACGTCTCATAAATTTATAATTTTATAAACAATGAACAAGTAAATTTAATAAAAATAAACACATGGATTACAAGATATTAAAATAATTAAAATAGAACATTCAAGTTTTAATACTAAAAAATAATTATAGAGTGGATTTTCATGGACTAGATCATAAAGGTATAATATCAAATTTATTTAAATTTCTCATGAATTCACTGTACAAATTAAAGATGGACATATATTTTTTATTTTAAATCAATATAAATATTATACTTGCAGGGATCGTATTCAAAGAGGATATTTACATATTTGTATATCAAACACCCTTCTAATTTAATTTAGATATAAGAATTTTTTAAAAAAATAAACTCTAAATACTGGATTTTTTTATTTAAAAAAAATTATATTTCATGAGTTCAAGTAAGCGATTAAAACTCTATTATTACAAACTTTTACAAAAAACATATAATTTAATTTAAATTTAAAATTTATTATGTAAATTTCAAACTCTTTGTTATTATATTTTTTTTAAACAAACTCTAAATATTGGATTCTTCACGAGGAAAATCTGGATTTATTGTAACTTGTATCCCCATCTATTTTTTTGATAAAATACATCTGTTATATCGTGTTGATAATATAAATTATTTTTTTATAAAATAATAAATCATTTTAAAAAAAATCAGAAACTGCAAACAAAAATGATTTTAATTTTGATTTTTTTTTGAAAAAAAAATAAAAGACAAAACAGAAGATGGTAAGAAACATTTGCCCAGTCTCCGATGACTGGTGCCAGGTGAATGGTCATCAAGTGACAAGCCGACCAGATTACTTTCCGTGCTCCTGAGCAATAAAAGTTTTACCGTCTCTGATTAATTATAGGCATGCGTGCTCTGCCATGTGAAGGTGTCGCCGTGAGAATTTGCAAATTTGACATGGATATCCTCCTCACTCTTCAATGCCCAGATTTCTTCGTTGTGCGTCACTGACAAATTTTCACAAGAAAATTAAACTGTGTTTCAATGTACAGGCATGTGGACGTCAATATTACCTCCTGCATAAAAAACAGAAGAAAAATTAAGAGTGTCAACCCACCTTCTTCAAGAGGTGACTTCTTTTTATTCTCTTAATATTTTTTAAAAATTTAAATTTCATATTTATAGATTATTTTAATTTACTTTTCATGGTATTGTTATTGCAGTCATGAACAAACTTTTTTATATTTAATTTGTATTTAATTTTATAAATATCCAATTTTATTATTTTCTAGGCAAATAAAATTTAGAATGCCAACTTGTCATTTTAATATTCAACTTGTATTTAAATTTACAAATATTTATTTTTATTTTTGTATAGCTAAATAAAATTTAGAATGCCAACTCATTTCATTTGCTGTTTACATGAATAACGGTGGAGGTGATCTCATTTTTTTTTTCATCCCTCTGTTTTCCGTCTTTGAGTCTTGTTTTTTATATTTTATTAACATTTGTTGTGTAAGTTATTTTAGTTTATTTTCATGATGTTATTATAGTCTGAAATAAAATTTACACTATTTGACTTGTCATTTATTTTTTATTGCATAATTAAAAAAATAATCCTAGAAAAATTTTTAAATCTGGTATTAGAAGTGATTATTTTCAGTCTAGTTTGATTTTTACCTATAAAAATAACCAAAAAATATCTTGTAAAAAAATCAAAATTTGTTTCAACCAATTGGTTTCAATCTAGTTTGATTATTTTAATTTAAAAACTAAAATTTAACCGGCCGGTTCTGGTTTTGATTTATTTATTTTGGTTTTATTTAATTATTTTATATTAAAAACTAAAAATTTTATAGTTGTTTTCAGGGTTTTTTGGACCTTCTAATGAGGTATTTTGGTATAGTTTGGTTTTTTTGCTTTAGGCTTATGAAATCAAAATTAAATCGAATTAATTTTTTTAAATATTTTATTTAGTTTAATCGGTTTTTTTAATGGTTTGATTTTTTCACCTACCTTTTTATTTTATTTATTTAATTATTTTTTAACTCCTACCTGGTATAGTTTGTTACTCGAAGAATGAATTTGATAGATTAAATCATGAAGCCTGAGTAAATATAATAAATTAACATCTTAATATTTTTTTAAAAAACCCCCCTAAATTTTTTAAAATTAAACCATGATATTTATCAATTATTTTGATTGTCTTTGGACCTATTAAATTAACTGACTAGGTCATTAATTGATTTTAAATATTTTTCATAGTGATCACCTTGTTTTTTATATTTTTTTACCTGTATAAAAATATAATTGTAATTATTTTTTAAAATATTTTTATATTTAAATAATATATTTTTTATTTTTTTAAAAATATTTTTTAAATTAACATAGCAAAGCATAAAAAGTTAATTTTTAACTAAAAAAATTTAAATTTTTTAAAATACGTACAATCACGCTCTCACTTAAACAAATGAATCTCTTAATGTAGCCCCTCGTTTAATTAAATATCAGCTAATCACCAAATCTCAGCCTCTGTCCATTTAATTATTGTTTGAAATTAAAAAAAAAAATAGTTTGGATCTGGGAAATTAGGTAACATCAAATTAGATGGAGAATTGGGAAACCTTTTGTCAGGAGAATTGATCAAGAATAGGGGACATACTTGTCCTTTCCCATTATTTTAACCACGCGCGGCATTATCAGGGTAACTTAAAAAAAAAAAAAAAAAAGGGGTCACCTTGTAATTTCAGCCCACCAAAAAGATTAGGAGACAAAAAAAAAAAAACGCGCGTGATGGAGTTCGTCGAACCAGACAAACAAAAAGTGTTTGTGGAGCCTGTAAGTGCTTCCAGCGAAGAAGATATTTTTCACCTCTCTCTACTCTTTCTGTCTTCTAATATTTTTTATAACCTCTGAAATTCTCTCTCCCTCTATCATCATCACCATCCACTTCGTCGCATCCCGGTCCGCTACAAAAAAGCGCCCAATCCCCGCTCCCTTCACTTTCCTCGACCCTTCCACTATCATTTCAATTCCCTCCACCCACCTCCCTTGACCCTCAGATCGAACAATCCCGTCTTCTCCTATTCAAATCTCAATTTGGTACGCGCCTCCTCTTTGCGTCCTTGGGAAAACGGATTTGACTGCATTTCAGTTTATGTTTTCATGCTACTGTTCTCTATTTCCTCTTGTTAATTAGCTCGCATTTATTTTTATTGAAGTCCTCGCATTCCTCCGAAGTCTCAGATCGGTTACCAATCTTGAAACCTAAAGTTTGCATTCATTATTATATATTCTCTGATCTATTGTGCTTCTTTTGAAGTTTAAACTTTATTTTCCACGAGTCTTGACTGATTCTAATTAATCTGCAAAGGTTCAATCTTTTTTATCCATTTGATACTTAGTTGATCTGTGGGTTTGTGGACCGGCAGGTGATCCGAGACAGGTAAGCAGCACACAGTCATCAGATCTAAAGGGTATAATACATTTCGCTCGAAACGATGTCGTTTACTGGTACCCAACAGAAATGCAAGGCTTGTGAGAAGACCGTGTATCCCATGGAACTTCTATCAGCAGATGGGGTTGCTTACCATAAATCTTGCTTCAAGTGTTTTCACTGCAAAGGCACGTTAAAGGTGCTTATACCGTCTTAATATTTTCCGTACCCTATTTTCTTCTCTTGTTCTGTTAATCCAGTCAAGAATGTAGCTGGCAATGCTTAAATTTGCAACTGTTAGGGTTGTCGTTCACTTGTTAGACATGGCATCAAAGACAAATTTACCCAAGTGATTCGTCTTAGCTGTTAGGTAATGGATTGTTTAACAAATTGACCTGTTAAATATGTTTAAGCAGCATTTCTTAGAACTCTTTCATATAAAAACCAGTAGTATATTATAGAGTGATATTAGGTATAATCGCTCATGACCAACAGATGATTTTATATGTATTTTCCCGGATTTTGTTAGAGGGAAATATCCACACACTATGTTCCCAGATTTTAATGGATGACTAGTAGATTTTGTTTAATTTATGTTTTTTCAGCTAAGCAATTATTCATCAATGGAGGGTGTATTGTACTGTAAGCCTCACTTTGACCAGCTGTTTAAGGAGACCGGTAACTTCAACAAGAACTTTCAGTCGCGTATGCCTCTCATTCTCGCTGGGATCAATTACTTTTATTTGATATCCATAAATTTTTTATCTGTTTTTAAATTTTCAATTAATTTGGTTCTCAACAGCTGCAAAGTCAGCTGAGAAGTTAACTCCTGAACTGGTACATATTCCCTACAAAGACTTTGTTTTTGGCATTTATTTACTTTTAGTGAATTTCGTGAATTTCATTTGTGGATTGATGTGTTGCTGGAGATGTCTCTGATCCTCTATTGATGTTCTGTTTTCAGACAAGGTCACCTAGCAAAGCTGCTGGTATGTTTTCAGGGACACAAGAGAAGTGTGCTACTTGCGGTAAAACCGCTTATCCGCTTGAGAAGGTAGGAGTCAAATATTTTGTGATATACAGGCATATAAGGCTGGTTGATAGAACTCCTTTCATTGATTTTGATCGCTTGGCTCGGTTGAGTTTTTCTCTGGTCGAATGAGGCTGTCTTGTTAATACTTGTTTATGGGCTCCATATAAACAAATAAAACGTGAATAGAAGTATTCTCACAAGAAGTTGGGGCTTATTTGACAAGTCAAAGCAGTGGGGCCACAGATTTCTGCAGTGTTTGGGAATGCGCAGCTGAAACTGCTTTTCCCCAAAATTTGAATTTTTTCCCTTTCTTTTAATTATTTATTTTTATATTTTTAGGTGATTTTGTTATGATAATATTAAAAATAATTTTTACAAAATAATAATAAAATATTATCTTGATATATTTTCAATAAAAAAGGGCATTAAATTTCTTCCATTACCACTGTCGTCTTTCCAAACACCTTTTTAGAGAGCTAGGAAAGAAGATTCATGTAACTTAATACATGACTTACGCCTGGGCTATTTTATCCACATTAATTTGAACGTGATGAATTCAAGGAGGTTTCTTTTCAGCAGCCGCTTCTTCTTCTTCTTCTTCTTCTTGTGGACATGGATTGAATAGCTTGTGATGACAACAGCATTGATGGAATACATTTCCAAGTGACATATCCATGTCGGAAGGCTGTGTCATCTTAATTGACTATTTTAAGTTGTTTAGCATCCAATAAATCACAACTAACCCTAACCCTAACCCTAACCCTAACCCTATCTACTAGCTTGGATAGCTGGATGCTTATAGTTACCGTTCCCCCATTCTTTTCTGCTGAGAAGTGCATAGTTCTTTCTTGGTAGATGGTTTGATGGTCATGATGCTATTTCTACCAGTATTGTTATCATTATCGGTTTACCTCCCAATCCAAGGTTTTAGAAACTAGGCCGTTAGTATCCAATATTGGTTTAATTTAAAGTTTAGGCCTCTCAACTACCCTTCTTTGCATGCTATTATTGCCAATTTGGTTTAATTTAAAGTTTCCATGAAAATAAATTGCATCTCTCTTTGCGTGGAAGCTATTTATTTTCCTTTTTAGCGAGTTCTCTCAGTCTGGGCTAAAAAAAACCCAGGGATCATGGTAATGGTCTGTTCTTCCAAAAACTACAGGTAACAGTGGAGAGCCAAGCCTACCACAAGTCATGTTTCAAGTGCTCTCACGGTGGCTGTGCTATAACACCATCAAACTATGCAGCGCTTGAGGGTGTATTATATTGCAAGCATCACTTTTCCCAACTTTTCAAGGAAAAGGGCAGCTACAACCATCTGATAAAGTCCGCATCAATGAAGCGAGCAGCTGCTCCTGTGCCGGAGGCTTAAACATCTCTTCCTTAATTTGATATCTACTCGTGTGGCTTTATCTACTGTTCAGTGTGTTTTCCTTCCAAACCCTTCGATTTCCATTGGAAGGGGTAGGCAAAACTTGGTTCTGCCTTCTTTTTTTTTTTTTTTAACTTTCTCCCTTAAGCTCTCAGCGAGCATGTTTGTTGTGTTTGATTGATAGATGGGTTTCAAACTCCCAAAAATTGTAAAATGACTGGAGGAATTTCAATTGCAAATATTGGATGCTATTAGTGCTTCTTACTTGTGTATCTGGTTTTATTACCACATATTACGAGGGAAAATTTCTCATAATATGATAAGCGTCTGCTCTGTCCGAAATGCCTCGTCTTCCTCATTCTTCCTATTCTCAATCATGATTTACGCGTGGATTGAACTGAAGGGCTTTCCATGGTGGTTGGCAGCAATCATAAACACGAGATTAGTAATTCGCTCGACCCAAAAAGAAAGAAAGAGAAATAATTAACCACAGTACAGTGCTAACTAGGGTTTTTTTTTCAAAAAAAAAATGTTATTAAATATATTTTCAAATAAAAAGTGATTTTAAGAAATAATTATTACTATATTTTTTTAATATTTTTATATAATTTTCTTTTTCAGATTTACTTTGAAAAAATAATTGTTACTATATTTTCAAATATTTTTATATAATTTTTTCCCAAATTTAATTTAGGTTCTCATTCAAATAATTTTATTTACTTTCATGTTAAAATAAATAAATAAAAAGAAATCACGTTTTGAATTCTGAAGTTATTTAGATTTGGATTTTGAAAAAAAAATTATTCATATAAGAATATCTGTACAGAGATAATATTTATAAAAATATCCGTAGAAATTACTTTTTAAAATATCGTTTAAGCAAATTTTTGTATTGAATGCACAAAATACTGTTTATATACTTCAATGTCAAATAGAAGTCATTGAAGAAAAAAAAAGAAATTGTTTTGGGATGAAGCTTGAAAGATGCTTATCTGTTAACAAGAAAAAGAAAAGGACTCTTTTCCCTGGCAAAATCTGTCATTCACCAAAAACGACTCCCTTTTCCCACCGTTTTAACACTGTGTTAGCCTGGCTATATAAGAAAGATTCAAATATGAAAAATAAAAGACAGAATGTGGAATTCACTCTCAGCTCTCCATGCCCATCTAATTCAGTAAGCTCTCTCTGTCTCTCTCTCTCTCCCCGTATTTGCAAACCCTAAATAATTTTCAGTCTCTAATTTATTTGTTCTTAATTCAGGTTGTCAGAGACCATTCTAAACCCTCTCTCTCAAATCCCGTACACACCGCCTGAAGGCACGCCTTTCTCTCCAAAATCCACTCTCGAATCTCTTCTCTCAATCAAAAACTCTAACCCTAACCCCAACAATAATGCCATCACCGAAACCCAACTTCTCAATTCAATCAAAGACTTCACTTTAGCATGTGCATTATTATCCTCCTCTCAATCCTCCACCCACGAATTGCTCTCTTGGATCCCTAAGAACCTCGCAATTGAAGCTAACTCGGCTTTCAAGGAGCTATCCAATGCTTATGCTGAGAGTGATCTTGGTGGCAGAAATGAGAGGAGGATTAGTGAGTTGTTGGGAATGATGTCTGTTGGTGACGGTGATGGTTTACTGAATGCAGAGAAGAGATTGGTGATTGAATTGATGCCTGAGGTGTTGCCTTTATTGAAAGATGGAATCAAAGAGAGTTCAATTGATAAGAGTGCTGACGGAGATGAGATTTCTGCCGCGTCCGCCAGGGCTCCTGTTGGGTCTGCGATTGTTGCTGCTTATCAGTTTAGATGGTTTGTTACTCAGGTTTGTGTTCTTGGGTTATTTTGTTCTTTAATTTTTAGGATTTTTTTTTCTGCTTTTTCATTTTCATCTTTTTGTTGGTAGGTTGATTATCCGCATCTGGGAAAGTTGTGTAATTTCGTGATTCCATGTGCGTTGACTGCTCTTGATCATTGGTCACCGCAAGTGAAAGTATGCGATCATCTATTATTTTGTACAATTGCTTCGGTTTTGATTGCTGGTTTGCTTCAAATTGACGTAGACTTCGGTCTTTTCAATGCTTTTTCATGATGGTTAAGTTGTAAATTCTGTAATCCGAAGTTCTTTCCTTTTATGAAATATCCAGATCTCCTATTTTGTGTTTACGTCGTATACGTTGTGGCATGTTTATGAAGCAGATAATAAGCATTCTGCCCCCTTCCATTTCAGCCATTTTAGTTATAGAGTGACAAATAATGGATAGCTTTTGGGTTTCATTGATGACCTTAAAAGTGCTTGGAACTGCTCAATCTTTTTGTTTCTGCATCTGCTTCACTGCATGTGAATTTTTTGGATAGTATTTCAAAAGAATGTGTAACAATATAAATACAAGGGGTGGAGTGTTTATAGTTGAGTAGGAGAGGAAATAGATCTACTATTTCAAAGCAGTCATGTTCTTCAATATTGAACCATTGCAAACCCTTTACCTTTCCACATGTCAAGTTACTGTGACATGCCTAAGCATTTCAATCTTTAAAATTTTTGTCTTTATGTATGCTGGGATTTATGATAATGGAAAGGGATAATGTGGAGACAATATAGAATGAGTAACGTACGTGTTATGGTTGATTCCATGACAGGACTCTTTTTCCTCCTGTTTTAGGGACAAGGCATGATAAGTTTCACACATCTTGCAAAAAACGTGAATGCTGCTGAACTTAGTCGGTATGAAGATGTGATTCTTGATGCATGCTGTCAGAATATTGCTTCTGATGATGAGATATGGTGCCATGTAGTTGAGATGTCTGTACTCCTTGTGACCTGTATACAGAGGAGCGATCCTCGCAGCCCTTGGTAGCCACCTTCTCCACTATTGTATCTTTTCTTTTATTTTTTCCTGGTTAAGCTATAACCTTTCTAACTATATTTACCATTACCATTACCATTGCTTTCTATAAACTGGGTGGGCAGAAGGCTACACAATCTGAATGTTATAACTGGCAGTAGTTGATTTTGATGTCTTCTTGGGACGGTGTAGATATGTATAAAGTTTATTAGCTATAGCACTGGGGTTCAAACCTCAGAAGAAATAGATATTGGACTTGGAAGCATTTTGGTTTTTAGTGGGGGCTGCATTTGTAATACTATTTTTCCTGGTTTCAGGTCACTAAGCAGGCCATGTCTATTTTGCATTTTGTTTGGTTATTGTAATGTTTCTTGTTGATAAAAAATAACTAAACTGCTATGCAATAAATTATCGCATATTATCTTTTTTCTTTTTAAACATGCTTCCTCAATGCATGTAATATTTTTGTCAATCACTTGATAAACCAATGTTATATACTTATTCTATTGACCAATGTTTCCCGTTGCCATACTTTATTTTCAGGTTTGAGAAGATGCTAAATGAGATGCTAGGTCACTTGGAGCGTCAACCAAGGAACAAGGATCGCTGTGTTGCATGGCTTAAATTTGTAGAACCGCTTTTACATGGTATTGGCCTTGTGTTGGTAGCTCATTTTAGTCGAATTTTTCCACTTTTCTTTAAGTGGCTGCATGCTGATGATGATGAAACCGTTCTGCTGGTAAGAGTGCATGCCTACCCATGATAATTCTTTTGGGCTTGATATTGCAATTAGTGTGAAATTAGATTTTACGCAGATTAATATTTGCTATATAGATATTCCCCAAGTTGTTCTTGTTTTGTAGAAGTTTCTAGTGAATTACCAGCTTAGAAAATAAATTTTCATGTTATCCATTGAAATTGTAGTTCTTTTATCATGTTGATTTTTTCTAATTCATTCTCTTAGTTCAAGTTTGTTTTGTGATTTTCATGAGTAATTCCTGGGAGAATGGATGACTATGTGCAGGTTCTTAAACGAGTCCATACAGTTATGTGGTTGACGTGGATAAGGAACACACCATATTTAGAAAGGTGAACCAATGACTATCTTTTAATCAGGACCGAACACTAAATGCCATAAATACACTTAAATGTGTCATTACACTGGGATGGCCAAAAGTTGTTATTTAACGCACTTCTAGATTTTTTTAATCAGTCTTAGCTTTTCATTAGTCTATCATTTTGGAATCTTTAGCTAGAATCGGAAGATTTTTTTTTTCTTTTTTAACCTTCAATTGATTTAAGCAGTCTGATGGTCATGTCCTGCATTCCTCCAAGACATGAATAACTGTGATTTCCATTTCTTCTCTGGAACCAAACCGTGACTCCAAGCATATGAAACTTTCATTAGATGAGCGAGCAGTTTTTGCTACTGATTTTATAACTCACTGTCCTGGTCTCAGATTGGTGGATGAACTTGCTTTGCTGTACAAGGAAGCAGCATTAAGAGTAGCTCGGGAACAAATCAGATCAAGTGTTCTTGAGATACTGATCTTGCTCCAGCAGTAAGGATTATTAGATTTTTCTACTTAAGAGTGTACTCTGCAATAATTATCTATTTGCTTTAGCTGCTTACATTTTATTTTTTCCTGGTATCCGAAGATGCAAGGGCCTGCAATTCAAAGCAGCTTGGGACAAGCACAGCAATGATCTGAATTTGACAAGTCTTAGTCTATCATTAAGTGGAAACACAACAAACAATGTTGGTGCACATGTAGATCAGTTTCATGGTGATTCCCTTCAAAGAAGCTCACAGCCATTGAAACCTCAATGAGCTTGTATGAATTGCAGGCTGCCTAGTCCAAAGAGGTGAGTTTAAACGTGTTGCATGAAATATGCAGCATATAATCAGTTCTGTCTCTTCCTGGAAGGACATAATTGGGGTTTGGCAGATGTGCAAATGAGTTGTATCAAGGCTGTTTGAGTTCCTGTCACTTCACATTGTCTGTTTAACAATCTTGTTGTGATTTTGGCATAGCTGTCTGTGTTTGTCTTTCTTTATCAGTACAATCAGCAGCAATGAGCTGTGGATGGCTCCTGCAGTAATTATGTATCAAATCTCTAAATCCTAGGCTAGGCTAGAGGGGCTGCTGGTATGGGAAGAGATCAATTAGATCTTGATAGTATTCCCTTTCCATGTATTTCCTATGTTTTTGTCATGCTATGAAACACCTGCTTGTAGATGTGTGTGCCTGGAAGCGTCAAAATCCAGACAGGAGCCCTTTAGGGCTGTCTGTTTTTCAAGAAGCATGCTGCTTCGTTTTGGATCAGAGCGCCATTGAGAAGACTACCCTCATTTTCTTTCCGGTTGATCGAGATTTGATTGGGTGTAGATTCAGGCTGCCGTTGTGTTGGTCATCTCATGTTTTTTTAAAAAATATTTTTTTATTAAAAATTAATTTTTTATGTACTTTGTATCATTTTGATATGCTAATTTCTAAAGTATTTTTTTAAAATAAAAAAAATCATTTTAATGGTTTTTATTTTTGGATTTTTTAAAAAAAAATTAACCTAAAAAATAAAATTAATGTTTTTTATATAATTTTTATATACTGATATTAAAAATAAAAAATATTTAAATATATTTTTAAATAAAAAAATTATATTAAAAATCATCTACATTACACTCTAAGACATCTTCTAAACCACCATCGCTTTCTGAACGGTAAGGATTTTGACTTTTATTCTCTGAGGCTCAACATGACAAGCTCAATCCTTACGTGGAAACCAGTATTGCTGCGAACCCTGAACCTGGCCAGGTTTTTGTTGACCCGGAAACTGCAGGACGTTGTCTTCTTCAACGAGAAAGAGAAACAAGAAATGAATATCACGATGGTTCTAGAGGACCTGCCTGATAAACTAACGGAGTTCATTATTCCTTTTCGCCTGCCTGATTGAAGCACGTTTCGGACTTGGTGCAACCTGATAACCGGTTGCACCTAATAACTGGTCTCGATCTCTCCCTCCCGATCACACCTCTAACCAACTCACTCCTGCAGCATCGTCTTTCTTTTCACTTATGCATTACTGGATCTCGTTGTCATCCAATTATTAGTTTCTTTGGATCATAGTTGGGAATGGAATCCACAAATTCTATGGTGTTCTCATTGATAATTTGAGAAAACGACAGAGATTTATGTCTAATTCCGTGAGTGTTCAATATCCAGCCCATCGTTGCGGTCCCCTATGTGCCAACATCTTGTTTCTTGTTTCATGTCTATGATTGGCTGGAAGAAGATTTGAAGATAATATATTTCCACATAAAAGACGACCTTATTGCATGGCCCAACCATATTCATTCATCGAATAATGGTAATTAAGAGGAACCCATCCTCTACCCGACTGTTCTTGTTATTCCAAGTCTGGCCATTATTGCTTTCGATGCGAGTGTTTGGAGATTCCCATGTCCACTGGGGCTTCCTTGTTGAAACCAGGACAGGGGCTCAAGGTTTAGAAAAATGAAGAATGTTAGTCGATTTAGCCTATCACTTGTACTGTAGACTAGATTAATAAACATAAAACAGACGTTATGAAAATGCATTTATCGCCAGCGAGTAACATTGTATTTTATCTATATATCTTATATTTATATTTATTGTTATAATTTATAAATGATATGGTAGATTGATTCTGCAAAACAGTTTTTATAGAAAAATTGACTCACAGTGGCGGAGGCTTTTCTCAGAAAGGTATATAGAAGAACTTGCGCGCAGTTCTAAACATGAGACTATGAGAGAGAAGGCGTAAAAGCTCAATTATCTCAGACTTCATTAAAAAAAAAATCTTGAACGAAAAATGATTGTATTATTATGATGGAAAGAGGGACTTCTCCAAGGCCATCCTACTAATAACGGGTTTCTGCATTTAGTGTCAAGAATCTTATGCTCTTTATAATGCCTCCATTATTGTTAAGCAAGGTTGGCGGATGAAAAAAAAAAAAAGAACAACAACAAATGATGTCAAGCACAAGTTGCTGTCTAAGAAGAAATGTTTCTATTTACTCTTTAACTATTTCTTTTCTACAAAGTAGTTATTGATAACTACTCATTTAGCCCTTTAAAATTTCTCATCCTAGTGGCTCTAGATGCTCGAGTTACTATTCCCAATCCGTGCTGTTAAAATAGAAACTAGTTACAACGAAGAATTGCTTCAGTTTGGGGGTTCGGGAACAAAAATCTCGATGCCTTCGAGGATAACTTGCAGAGTTGAAGGCACTGTATCTAAAGACGTCAGATGCTATCTTTTAGTGTACTTAGCTTCGAGACTCCAACATGAATAATGGTTAATTATGTTAGTCGGTTAGTTTAAGACACTTCTTAACAAATTTACACCTCTCTGCTGCGTGTATATTTTTCGAAAACGCAGCACATTCCCCAAACATTCATCTCCGAACGAGACCCTTTCGTGCTATATATCCCTTCATATCCAGCTCCATCAATTTGCAGTTTCCGACGAATAAGTGGATGTGATGTGACCATCGAGTGGTCTAAGGACATCAGTGATCGGTTAATTTAAGAGTTTCAGGAGTTTATGAACACGGTAAGATTGGCTGCAACAGGTCTCCGTGTAATAATTATTTGATTTATTTCCAACAGGAGTTAAGCCGCACTGTATTCGAAAGCAAAGGCGTCCAGTGATGATTGATGAGTCGATAAGCGATTGAAAATCAGCAAAAATCGACTTAAGGTTATACGCATCAATTACAACACAAACCAAGCCCCACTTGTGCGAAAAGTATTCTCTATCTCCACTTGCAATATGCAAACAAGCAGTATTATATACGAACCAAAGAAAGAAACAAAACAAAAGAATCCCGCTGTGCCTCACTTTCTGAGCGGCCAAACAGGAAAGAACATACTCGGCTGTAATAGATGGAAAAAGGGCTTTGAAACATGAAAGTGACAGAATCGCCGCCATCATCCACCTTGAAGGTGACAATATCATCGTTATTAGCGCATTTCAACATCTTGTCCATGTTAGCCAGGTTCACGTCCATGGAGAAGTTGCGATCGCAGCGTTAATGCTGGATGCCATCAGATTGGAGGAGGAAGACGAGTGGCGGCTAAAATCCACGGCTTGGGGAGACAATCCAATGGAGGAAAAGTCAAGATCGGCATCATTGACCAGGTCTTTGATTGATTCCTGAACTTTCTTCAATAAACTTCCCTGCACTAGCGTTGGTTTCAACATTATTGTTCTGATTAAGAGCAATGAGTAATTATCGTTTTTTTAATATTTATTTTTGGGATAGGGTTTAGGAAATCCTGTAATGGTTATTTAAAATATATATATATATTAAAATAATATTATTATTATTATTATTAAAAAATTATTTTTAATATTAATACATCAAACTAATAAAAAAACACTAAAACAAATTTAAGTAAAAAAGTATAAAAATATATTATTTTAAATATTTTTAGAATTTATTTAAAAAAAAAACATGTAGAAAAAATATTCAAATAGATTTTTTTATTTTCTATATTCTATTTTGGTGTCTGCAGTGGATCTAAGAGAATAATTAGTAAGATTACCACTTCTCCCGGGTGAATGGGTTGTACTGTAGTTGTGTTCATCTGCAAATTGCGCCCCCCCAACACAGAATTAAGGATGGCAACGGTGTCGTGTTTAGGTCTCGATGTAATGCCATATTATTATATAATTTTATCAATTTTTAAAACGTAATGAAATCCTCGGCTCGGCTCGGCTCAATCAGACAATGTTATGGTTAGCAACAAATTATAATCTCATCCGATATAACGAGCGAGCTGTATCGCCCACCATTTGATCATTCCTTTCTGAAAAAGCTGAAACCCTAGGAGAACGAAACACGGCAACCCTCACCACCACTCATCCATTGGAGACCTCAATCACAGAGGATACAAAAGCATAAATAGTGAAGTTTTTGGGTGTTCCTTTCATTAATTGATCAATATGACAAATGTTAATGACAAACTGATGGTGTAGCGACCCGATTCTACAATCTTTTTCCTGAAAGAATATAAAAGATAAAAATGATATTTCTCCACAGCCCCAAGCTGGAATAGTACAGATTAACCAATCAATTATTTGAGTATTCTACTTCTGCCTAATCCTGCTCTTGCTGCTGATACAAAAGTAAACCAATCAATCAGGGTTTCCCGAGCACAAAAATTGAATCCGGAGATCCAAAATCCACGGCACCAACCACAGCCCAAACTTGCCCCTAGGAATGTTGTTGCCGTCTGGCACTGGCATAAACAGAGTGTGAAAATGGCACTCCAAGCTTTTCTAGAATCACGCATCATTTGCTTCGTTTCTTGGCTTCGCTGTAGAGGATTACTCCGAAGACTGTAAGCGAGTAACCAAGCATCCCGGTAACAGACACAGGATTTCTGAATATTAAAATTGAGACCACAACAGCCACGGCCCCTTTTGCATTACCTAGAACCTGGAAGAACAAGAGCTCTTTGTTAGCTCAAACCTCATAGCCTCTCAAAATTATGCTAAAAGGTGAGGCAGAAATGTCAGCAATTCAACAGAAGAAAACATGGGTACAAATATCAAAATTCATTGACAGTACAAACCCAAAATGAGAGATAGCACCTAAACAGTTCAACTCAGCAAAACCTTCTTTATTATTATTAGTTTTTAAGGAAATCATGATATCAAACTAGTTGGAATCTTCGATGAAGTTATGTTATAGCCAAGCTTTCTGTGAGCTGATGATATTGAATCATTTTTACTACTTTAACCTGCATCATTCTTTGTCTATCGCTCCTTGCTCAATCCTAAAGCTTCAATCTTTATTTTTAAAGGAAGATCGTTTTATCAAATCTAATCATTCTACTATACATCAACATAGTACATGCAGCAATAATAAAGATCGAAGCATGCACTCAAATGACATTTGAAGTTTATAAAGCACGGGCACTTAGTTTATACCTATTCAGCCAAGCAAATATTGATCTACCCTCCAAGATTTACAGTGAGAAACTCCTTTTGTTGATTTCAGTCTCATGTTTAGTTTTTCTAAAATAAATATTTTTACCAGTCGGTGTGCTCTTCTTGTAACTGCAACGTGAATTATCTCAGCATCTCTGTTTGAATTGACAGATATTCCACTAGTACTAAAATTCAATAACTTTATTCACTATAATTAGCAATAAAAACAGAGGCAATCAAGTAATCTAATTAAATCTTCCAGTTAGTGAGCCCCTCCTAACAACCTGCAACTCTATGTACAAAGTCAAATCTTGTTCTTTGGATCTGGCAGTCTATCATCTACATGAAAATACAGAGAAATATAATTGAAAGGCTGAACAATTGTATGTCAACAACTATTTCTAGAGTAAAAATAAGGACAGATCTTGAGCTGATAGCTTCTGGAAAGAAACTCACAGAAAAACAGCCAAAAAAGAAACTCATTACATTGAATTGAACCTAACACGTTTAGAAGCCAAAGATTCCGCACATTCTAAAAGCTTAAAAGGCAACACCATGAACTAAACCATCTCATTTCTGTTGGCCTTTCACTAGAATAAATAATAGTTTCATCAAACTGACTCACCAGGGCATGCATGAGTATTATATGATAATTTCAAAAGGCATAAAGAAAATAATTAAAAGTTCACAAATCTGCAAAATCAAAGATGTACCTGGAGAGTAAGAGCACTGGTGTGTTTTGTAACCAAGAAGTTGGTCAGGTTCACAAAATATGCAAGTGCCGAATTGAATAGCAAGTACCAGATGATCTTACTGTCATCTCTGGCGAGAGCCACTGTGATACCTACCACATTTTCTTCCATGACAAGTGTTACTGGGAGTAAAATTACAACAGCTATCGGAGCCATGTATAGGAGGAGGTTCATAGAATTCAGCTTCTCCCTTGAAGAGGAAAAAAAAAGAGAAAAAAGAAGCAGACTCAAAATTCTCAGCATACAAAGAACCTGGCCATCACCTTCAGTTGCAAAAGTGCATACAAGTATACTTACCCTTCAGAAGAAAGTAAAATCCCTTGCAGCACTGATTTCAGTGCCCTTGCAGCCGTGGCAGAAATACACATTATAAACCCAAATAGATGAAAGCTTGGTTCACCCTGTTCCATGTAACGAAGATAAATCAGAGTTAAAACACTTCGATCCAACGTAATCACTTCCATGACACAAAACACCACAGACACCAACTATTTTCGAAATGGAAATAAAGTCAAAGAGAAGGAATAACACTGACCACATGCCGAGCATGTTTATCTATCTACTAAAGTTCAAAACCAAAATAAATAACGGAAAACTTCCTAAAAATCAAATAGAAAACTGAACTTCCGAAGAGCTGCCAGAGAAATTGCTAACACAGAAAAAAAAGTCAAAGCAGCATACCACACGGAAAACAAAATGCGTTAGAAAAATCTGGATGCCGACAATCCATTTTATTTTCACAACGGCGAATCCTAGATTTCTAAATTCAAACAATGTAAACTAGATCCTGTAGAGCACTGAGATAATAGAAAACCAAATCCCATTCCTTCCCAGGCTAGCATAAAACACACGAAAAAAAAATCAGCTAAAACAGCTAGAAACCAATCAAAAGGGAACCCACTTCCGAAACATAACAAAACACAAAAAAGACAGTAAAAACTCAAGAAACCCTTATCAATAATGGAAACAAAACCCCCAATTGACATAAATAAGAAAAAAAACAGGCAACTTACCCCACTAGCAATAACAACCCCGGTAACAACAGGAACCAAGGTAGCGTAGGTAAGCCAAGCCTCTCTCTTAAGAGTCGTCAAATAAGCGAAAACAGCCGTAAAAAACGGCGTAGTAGCACCAACAGCCTGATTAAAAGAGACAGGCAAGAACCTCAAAGAAATATTACCAAACACAACCGACACACAAAACACTAAACTTAAAGCCGAGATCTTCAAGAATTGTGTTTTAGACCGAATCGTCTGCATAGGTACCATCTTCATCCACGCAATTGCGACGTAACTTAACAAACTACAAGCTGTCATGTGACACATGGTCAAGAAGATCGGGTACTTGAACCCGTAATTGCTTAACAGGTATTTGTTAAGCAGCAGAACTCCTATGTTTGAGCAGTACCATGATGCCACTAGACTGATCGTGAATAATCGTGATGTGCTCTTCATCGTGGGTCTTCTCGGGATCGGACGGTGGAGATTTGCGGAGGGGCTGTCGGTTCCCGGTGTTCAAATCAGGCGGGGTGAGGTGTAGGGGAATGATGAGGATCTAATGAAGATTATTGGAGGGCCTTCTCCCATGGATCTGTGACATGATAATAATAATGATGATGATAGGAGAGGATTTATTTATTTATTCTCAAAGGGAAGGGATATGGAAGGATTGGGAGGTAAATGAAGGAATGTGGTTTTCCTTCGCAAATGAGGCTTAGGAAGGAGAGGGAAACGAGGTGGTGGTGGTAAACGCGTTCGTGGCTGGGGTGGGCGGGGCGTTTCGTTTTGGCTTCCGTTTATTTTCCGCTCTCTTTTCTCTGTGCGGTGTTATTTTATCTTTTGGGTTTTGTACGCCGAAAACAAAAGGAGATATACGGTGCTTGTATTTTATTTATTGTTTTGTGTGCATTATAAGGAAAGGTGATAGCTTTGACTTTTCATGCAATTAAGAGGGTACAGTTTCTTTAACCCCCCTCTCTTTGCTTAGATTCATTGTTCTTATTTTCATTTTCAATGTGAAGTATCATTAAGTCAGCCCGCATATTAGGTTATAATTTATATTCAATTGAATATTAAGAATACAAAAACTAATGTGTTCTTGAGAAATTACTCTTTTCGAACCTTTCAAGTCATGGAGGCAGTAGCTAGTAAAAATTATGGGGTAGGAAGATAGTGTCCTCTACAATTTGATTTCCCAATTCAATTGATTCCTGACCTCTCAAAAATCCTCAAGTGAATCCTTTTTATTTAAAACAATCTCGGCTTTTTAATTTTAAAAAACTTTTTGTGTCCTCCAAATGACTTCCTATTCCTGTGATTAACATTGATGATTTAAGTAATTTGATGTTTATTGTTTTTAAAATAAGATTTTGAATTCAAGTTTTATATACCAAACATATTATTATTATCAAGAGAGCTTTATTTTTTAATGGTTTAAGCCAATCTAATCAGATTAGTCAGAATACAATGGACTTTCAGATACCAGGATTAAAAAAATAATTGTTATAATTGATAAAATAGTTTTTTGTCCAAACCCATACAACATCAATATCTTGTTTATTTGATAAAAAATAATTCTAGTAAAAAATAAATTATTTTTTGATGTTTAGTAGTATCATTAAAAATCATTTGAAAAACACTTTTTAATTTTTAATTATGTCAAGAAAATAAGTTAGAAAATAACTTATTAATATTTTTTCAAGTTTATTAAAATAACAAGGAATAAATTTTACAAATTATAAAGTTGAATGGAAATGAGATTGAATTTTTTTTAAGAAAATCACCTCAAATAAAATAAATAATAATCAAAATAATAGAGATTAAATTTAACCGATAAAAAAATTAAAAGATAATAAAATTAAATTAATAATAATTACAATTATATAAATTATTTTAAATAAATAAGTAACAATCAAAAAAGTGATGATCAAATTTAATAT
>SRLM01000058.1:534314-604687 GCA_015708895.1 Populus ilicifolia
ATATATATATATATATATATATATATAGTTTTGAGCGTTTTCATATTATTTTAACATTCGGAGGATCAAAAATAATTTTTAAGAAATAAAAATATATATTTTAATAAAATAAAAAATATTTTTAAAAATAATTATCACCATACTTTCAAATATTATATAAAAATAACATTAAACACTTAATTTGAACATATCATTTTAAGTTGTGTATTGTTGAATAGAGGGAAAAAAATATTAAAAAATAATTATCAATATAATAATTATTATTTTTTATTTATTATAATTTCCCTATGTTTATAGATTTGTACAAGGTTTTTCAAGAAATCTTCTATATTTATTGTCTTATTAATAATACATAAGAAGATTTTTTAACTCTTATTAATACCATCGAAAATAAATAATTATTTTTAATATAAAAACAATAAAATTTAAATAATATAAATACTATTTAAACTATTCAATGGCTAAGATCCCCAGTATAAAAAGAACTCAGAAGTCAAGAAAAAGGATATTTTTTGACTCCCGGAATTGAACACTTTTAGTCCAGAGAAATGATGTTGAACTCGCAGTTTGAACATGCCATTTCAAGTTGTGTAATGTTCAATGAAGAAAAAAACAGAGGATATATTAAAAGAATGTTGAAGACATGGTAATACTTATTTTTATATTCATAAGTTTATTCAAGGTTTTTTAAGAAACTTTTTTATATTTATTGTCTTATTAATAATATATAAAAAGATTTTCTGCCTCTCATTAATATCCTCTAAATAAAATTATTTTTCAACTTTCTTTTTTAATATAGATACAATAAAGTTATGCCATATATCTTAACCATTAGGTAAGGCTCAAAGACTGCCGTAATATGAAAACAACTAAAAAGTCAAGAAAAATAATATTATTTGATCCCTAGAATCAAACACTCTTTGAAGTTATCTTTATTACTTTGAGTCATTTAATATATTTATTAGAAAAGGATATTAATTTCAGCATTGAAGTATCTTTTAAGTCCCCAATTAAAAACTGTTTTATTACTAGTATTTGAGACTTTCTTAATAAATTGGGAGTTCTGAAGAAATCCAAGTTCTTTTATACCAAATAATCTTTTATTGGATTGAGCACCTTTCACAACAAAACAAGCATCGTTCCAAGATAACAAGGGTGGCATGTGGAGTCTAGTCTGACTGAACAAGGACATATTTTCCGTTTGTTTCAAGAAAACAGCGGCCGTCGAACTAGGTAACTAATTTCGGGTTTCATTATTTTATTACAATATTACATGCTTGGGAAAATACCGTCCAAAATCACCCTGGAGTCTCTATGAATTCATCAGTCTCAAAAAAAACATTTGTTTGTTCATTGAATTCAATGACTTAAATTTAATGAATATAATACAAGAAATTAACGTGAAATGATCCCAGCTCAAAAAATTGATGCAATGTATCAATAACCATCGAACTTGTAACTCAATTATGTGGATGCAGATATAAGAAATAAGATCCTGATTTCAGATCACATGTGAAAAATGAAGAAGAAGAAGAAGTGGAAGAGCGAATCTTATAAATTTTTTAATACAAAGCACATGGTCGGAGACAAGTTTTTACGCTAATAAATCCACGCGCATTTAAAAGTCTACTCCCCGTTTTTATTTTCCTTCAAAAAATCAACGCACCCTTTTAGAATCAAGTTTAGCTGCCCTTCATGTTTTCTCATCTATTCAATCCTCACTCTACATGCCGAGCTCCAGCCTGTGGCAATGCGTTACGCCAGCTTAATCGTGCATGATCTGTGTGAAGAAGTGTACTTATCCTCGAGGAAAGCAACATGTCATGTTGCTTGTTGCGTCCTTCGATTCGACGCAAGGTTCTCTCGTTTTCTCGGTGAAATTCAAAACCAAAAGCTTTCTATTTTTCTTTCATAACAAAGGGAACAGAAACTGGGGGGACATAAAAGCTTCACTTCGTATTGCATAGATGCTAATGATTATAAATATCAATGCGTTCATAGCTCAATAAAAACTTTAATGGACTAAAATTCAACAGATATTAACTCTCTCATTTTGTTTAAAAACCTTTCTTTTGTAAAGAAGAAGAAGAAGAAGAAGAAGATGATGATACTCTAGCAAAATAAGAGAGGTTCAAATCTCACGTTTGTCTGGAAAAACAAGAATGGTCAAAGAAAGGTTTTTGTAATCTAAGTCATCTTGAAGGCACTGACAAGATATTCTGTCGGAAACATCTGTAATTTTCTGGATCTCTGCACGTTATTGTTTACAAGTTCAAGCAAAAAGCCGGGATTGGTCATTGGTTACCTTAAAAGAAAGAGGAAACAGCATACCCAACACTGAGAATTAACTTTCGAGTAATGCAAGAAATGAGTATGTTACTAAGTAAATATTTGCTCCTTGAAAAACAATTTTTGAAAAATTATTTTTTAATTTTTTTTATATTTATTTATCATTAGAAAAGTTGGTTAACAAAAAATATTTTCTGATTAATAAAAAATACTTTCTAATTAATGAAAAATATTTTTTTGTCAATGAAAATATTTTTTAACATAAAAAATTAGCTTGATTTTTAAGAAATTGTTTTTCTTTTTAGCTATGTTTGTTTTTCGAAAAGTGATTTCCAGAAAAACACTTTCTAAACTTTCTTATGTTTATTTTTCAAAAAGTGATTTCTGGAAAAGCATTTTTCAAACTTTCTTGTGTTTATTTGCTGTTAGAAAAATTGGTAAATACAAAATACTTCTAGTCAAAGAAAAATTTAGCTTAATTTTCAGGAAAATGTTTTCTTGAAAAATTTAAAGGAAAACACTTTCCGGAAGCTGTGAAAAATTTAGAAATATTATTATTTGCTAATTATATCAATTTTGATCCTCAAACTTTTGATTGCTAAATATATTTTATTTTGAATATTTATTTTTCAAATTTATTTCTTAAAATTTAATTTTTATATTAATTTTGGTCCTCATTTTTATAATTGTTATTTGCTTTTCTTCTATTATTTTTTTATTGAAATTTTTTTCTATCAAATTTAATACTCATTTTTTTTATTGTTATTTATTTTATTTGAAATACTTTATGAAATATTAATTATTATTATTTTAATTTCTTCATTTTTTTAGATTTGATCTTTAATATTTTGATTATTATTTATTTTATTTGAGATAATTTATGATTTTTTTTAATTTCAGTATTATTCAACCTTTTAATTTATAAGATTTATTTTTTATTATTTTAATAAACTTGAAAAAAATAAAATATTAATAAATTATTTTTCAGTTTATTTTCTATAATATAACTAAACACTAGAAAGTGTTTTTCAATTTATTTTTCATAACATTACTAAATTTCAAAAAATACTTTACCTTTTAGAAATTTATTTTTTTAAAATTTATTTCTCTAAAATTTATTTTTTCAAAAAAATAATTTTTTACAAACAAACAGAACGAAAATGTGAAGTACAGCAACTGTTATTCTTAACAAATCACTATGCAAAGCAAGTGATCAAAGATGTAACGCCTGCAAGTTCATTGGATCCTGGAAACAAGATGCAAGGATGTGTCGGTGATAGTGCTTTAATCGTAGTTCAGGAGAGGACTCTGAAGTATGAACACAACATGAGGTGGGCAAGACGACGTTTTAAAACAACCAGCCACATACATTTCATCAAAAATCACTTAAAAAAAGGCCAATTGAATCAAAGTACATTTCCCAGGTGGCCAGATCCCACCAATCATGTACTGATTCAAGAACTCTCAGTGCTCTCAAACCCGAAACTAGAACAATTTCGGGTTGTTGGGAAGGTAAGGTTCAACTCCACCCCCAAGTTGCACCTCTTGCCTGCAAGAGTTACCTACGACTGGAACCAATAGGCCCATTGGTAATTAGCGTGAAATTTTCATCAAACTGCTGGCTAAGTTCGGATTTCATCTTCTTATTTCACTTGATGAGTGGTGGTAAATCTGGGCACCCCAAACATGATCAGAAACTAGCCTGAATAGATGGGCACCGTGATGGCTGCTTTGGCTAGGAGAGAAAAACAACCACTAGGACCCAAGATGGAGAAGATAAACAAATGTCCACACAAGGGAAGCAAAACTAGCCTAGCACATGTGCAGTAAAAAAACAAAACGAAAAGTACCGGGACTCCTTGGAAAGGAAGATCTATCCCAGTCATTCAAAGCTATAGTTATGTGGAAAAAAGTCATCCACAAATCAGCTGTAACAGGTCCATTGTTTACAAAGAAAGATGCCCATTTTGAACAGTACTTGTAAGGCATTCCGTACTATGCTACGGGATTACTTCTTAAAAATCTAAAACCTAAGAGAATTAAATTCTGCCAAAGAAAAAAAAAGGGGGGGGGGCTTGATGTAGAATTTATTAGGCTTACGTCCTGATCAAATGACTTATTAGTTTTGGATTTTAATAACATATACAAGAAATAAATTTTTAATATTTAATTTAAGAGAATTAGATAATGAAGTAGGACTTGTTAACTTTACATGTTGCTACTGGACTCCAAAGAATTGAGTTATGATGCTTGATTTATTATTCTTGAGTAATGAAACTTGATTTGTAAGTCTTAAACTAGATGCATGAGAATTGTATTTCAACGCATCACCTGTTAAAAATAAATTTCTATAGAGGATACATGGTTTTAGGTCAAGTATAGCTACACAATCTAAAAAATTTAGGTTTGCACTCATAATATATCTAAGAAATTTAGATGAGACATCTCTTTCAAGGTCAAAGATTATTAGGTCAGAAAGGAATGTCTAACCGAGTTACTAATAATAATAATAATTGATTTTACTTTTTAAATCAATTCTATATATTTTTTATAGTAATAATATTTATTTTAAATATAAAAATATTAATAAATATAATAATATTTTTAATAATATTAAACTTGTATGATCAAAGTTCTTATAGTTTTTAATTCATTTAGATCAAATATATGGTTTTTAATAATAATAATATATTTTTAAATTTAATAATAATAATAATAGTTTTTTATTTTACCCTTTAAATCAAATCTATGGTCATTTTTCAATATTGATAGTATTTTTTTTAAAAAATTATTACTTATTTTATTAATAATATTAATTATAATAAAAATAATTATATTTATAACAAAAATAATTATATTCAAAAACTCAAGATCTAAGAGCCTTGAATCCCGATACTGAATTCAAGAGAAATAGACCTTAAAACAAGACTCATTAATCTTGAGTCCCCGAATTAAGTTTTGATGCAAAATCCAGATGAATTAGATGCAAATGCATGATTCATTAGCTTTGGATCTTTGAGAATTGAATCCTTATGCATGATACATAATCTTGAGCTAAATGGGGCTACAAAACCTAAAGAATTTGTATCCGTGCTTCTACCACACCCAAGCAATTTAAATGAAGTATCCTTTTTATATCCAAGTTTCTTGAGTGTTGAAAGGGATGCTTGATCCAGGTTAATAATAATTGATTTTATCATTTAAATCAATTTTATTTTTTATAGTAATAATATTTATTTTAAATTTAATAATATTAGTGAATTTAATAATATTTATAATAATAATAAACTTAAATGACCTAAATTCTCATAGCTTTTATTCATTTTAAATTAAATTTATAGTTTTTTCAATAGCAATAATATTAATGATAATAATGATGATGATAATTTTTAATTTTACCCTTCAAATAAAATCTATTTTCAACTTTAATAATATTTTTTCAAATTTAATAAGTATTATATTGATAATTTTAACTATAATAATATTTATAACACAAATAATAGTATTTTTAATATTAATTATAAGAAAAATAATAGCTATAAAAAAAATAACAATATTTTTAATATTAATACTTTTAATTATAATATAAATAATTATATTTAAAACTTAAGATTGAAAAACCTTGGATCCCAGACAGAACCCAAAAGAATTGAATCTTAACATAGAACCTAATGCACCGTTCTACAGACCTTAGACTAGCAAGTGGGTCTCCAGACTAACTTGTTACATCTAAGGCGAGGCAACTCCAATATCAAGTGTTTGTAGTCTAGAGTTGTAGCTAGGTGTGCATATTTGGTCCTACAACCAAGGGCTTGGGAGCTTAGTATCGGGTGTCTGCAGCTACCTAAATCCTGAAATAATTATTTTTTTTAATAAAAAAAACAACCAACTTTATTTCCTGTTGTTGTTTCAATTTTTTATAGTAAATGTAACTTTGCTATCATATTGTTCAAATCTACAATATTTTTAGTAAAGAACAAACCTTTACAGTAAAATATCAAGTCCTTTTAATTACAGTTAATTAATGCTATGTATATTGAGACTTTCCAAGATCTATAGCATATTAATCTATTAAAAAATAAAAAATAGGCATGATAGAAAGCATCAAGATTATTGTGATCACAGAGCTAGACATGACATTTATTTTATATTATGTTTGTTTTTATATTTTTAAAATATTTTTTTATTTCAAGTTATATATATTTTTAGGAAATTCTGGTGTATTGATAATAAAAATAATTTTTATAAAATAAAAAATATTTTAATATATTCTTAAATAAAAACACTTTACAAAAAATAATTAGTTAGATTTCTACCTCACAACCAAAATAAAAATATTTAAATCCCTGAGCTAATAATCCACACATAACATAAATAATCCTCCATTTCATTTTCAGTGAAAAACAATATTCATTTTCTAATAAAAAAAGGAGAGGAAGAATAATTGCTTTACATCTTATAAATCTTAATATTGTTATTTTTTATTTTAAAATATATTAAATAATATTTTTATATTTTTAAAAATTATTTTTAATATCAACACATCAAAAAAATTTAATAACATTAAAAAATATTAATTTAAAATAAATAAATAATTTTTTAAAAATAATTTTAAAATACAAGAACAAACAGTATCATGTCTCAATTATAGTCATTCTCCAGAACGTATCAATTACCACGGTCGACTACATTCCAAAATTGATCTAATATTACAAATAGTACAATAAATCCAATGCAAGAGCCTCTAAATAGCCTAACCCATGTTTCAAGTCACCTTATTTCGCTCTTCCCTGTTCAACTTTCTCGAACACCAAACACAATCTAGAAAACTCAAATAAATAAAGAAACTAAAGCCACGGTACAAGGGAGGCTTTATTACCTCTTGTAGCAGAAGTTCGCCCCCTGGCGTAGAGTCCCAGGACAGAAGGAAAGTGTAACAGAGGGAAACGAAAGCATTTATTACCTGAAATCTATAAGCTTTCTGCAAAAAAAAAAGAAGGAAAAGAAGAAAAGAAACAAACGAAGGCTTAAACTCGAATTCTTGACTGCAGAGTGAATACAGGTCACAAGCCATCCGTTTTCTGGCCCGTGAAAAATTAATCATTCTGGGCTTGTGGGCAGAGGTGATTTTTCATTCCGAAATTCTCAGCTGAAATTGTCATATCGTGAATTGGAATCTTGATCTGTTGAACATTTATTGATTAACTTCTTCTGCATGGAGATGTGTATGATGCCGGGACGTTAACTGATTATCATAGCCTCGTGGGCTCATTGTCGTCGTTTTCTACTTTCTACAATCTAACTTGACATTTCGCTGATTAGGTAACTATTGTCACTGCCTTTTGGTAGGTTTGGGCACCTAAGATTTTGTGATTGATACCACCACCAGCGAATGTTATCAACCCAGTTTGGCTAGCTGGCCTAATCATCTGGTTTTTGATTGGATAAGCTGGTCCAGTCAGATTTCGACAACACTGCTAGGAGGTCCATTATTCAACTCAATTTTAAATAATTTGTGAATTTCAAACTCTAGCATGCTGTCAGACATAAGATGGGCCCTCGTATTAACAGCTTGTGACTTCGTGCAGCTCTAGAAGTCATAAAAAAACAAAGAGGTGGGTCCTCATCATCAGATCAAGTATGATTCGACACAACAAATATAGAATATAAATATATAATAAAGGGTTTAATACATGAATAGTAGAGGCTGTATCCTTAACAGGCAAAGAGCATGACCACGGTACATTTAAGGAGACGGTGTCATTGTGTCAGTGTACTAACTGCATCTTTCTTAGATACCCCAAGTATAAGTTTTATATTATGAACACTTAAATATGTTTCGACGTGGGGTATGTTTTGGAGTGGGTTTTTTTTTTTAATATTAAAATAATTTTTGAAATTAACATTTAAAAAATATAAAAAATTTATTTTTAACAATTTTTTTTAATTTTTTAAAAATACGATTTTCACCTCACCTCAACTCAACTACAATAATTGTTATGATTAAAAATATTTTTTATTTTAAAAAATATTTAAATAATATATTTTTTAATTTTAAGAATATTTTTTTAATTTTTTTAAAATCAATATTTCAAAATAATTTAAAAATATAAAAAAATAATTTAACTAAAAAAACTAAATTTTTTAAAAATCCCATGTTCCCAACATGTCACCCACTACCATCCACGTTCACTGGGAATGGCTCAAATAAAACTGCTCCAGCATGACCTCAAGCACGAGAATTTACCCCGTCACAATACCAAAAACATGCAACAACTCCCTTTCACACTCCTTGCAATGATGTGGCAACAAGTGATTTGCGTTAAAGATGATGAAAGAGGAATGACAGGATAAGATCATAGATACACATGCGGTTGAAAACATCACAATAGCTAGTCCCCGTGCTTCTTCTTCTCCCTCTCTTTTTTTTTAAATATGATGTCATTAAAAATAAATTCTTAAAAACTAAAAACATTATTATTTTAATACCTTTCAAACAAAAACCATTTTAAAATAAATATTTTAAAAGTTATTTTTAAAATAAGAACACAAATAATTTAAAACAAAAACAAATTTGTTTTTTCAACTACAGTTAAAAACACAAGATGAACCATCCCGTTTTCAACTACAGTTAAAAACACAAGATGAACCATCCCATCCATTCCTAACCTTCTCCATTCCTAGCCGTCTGCCTAATTGTCTAATTATAATTATTTTTTAAAATACCTTCTATGTTAAAATATATTAAAACATTTTTTTATTTTTAAAAAATTATTTTTAATACAAATTCATCATAACAATCTAAAATATATAAAAAAATTTAAATTTTTGTAAATTATAATTTTCACCACGTTCCAGACGTGCCTAAATGATTGGTGGCTGTCTCAGGTTCACTGATCTAATTCTATTGAAAAGCAAACATGGACTGCATTCCCAAACAGGCACAACAGCCACCATTCATCAAATATTGGTCCCTCCGAGGTTCACTGATCTAATTATACTGCCCGGACTCAAAACTCCCACCAACACCTTTTAGGATCAAGGTTTGCATTTTGCGCGCCAACAAACACTTAGCAGGCGGGCATACTGCAGAAGCAATCTGTTTATTTCAGACACAAGCATCATCCACCACAAAACCTGAAGACAACAGTAGTGTACCTTCGGCTACAGGCAGGAAATGAACTCGGATCAGGATCGCAAAAATTCCGTAATCGCCCAGATGCTAAATACACAATAAGGTCAATAGGAAGACCGCCCTAGACACACCCTGGTCGGAAAAAAAAACCCAGACTCCCTCTACAAGAAAAGCTAAAAAATCAAGAATTAACTTCATCTTGGCAAATCCAGTGGAAATTATGGAAAATCCCCACAAATAAGTTGTATACAAGACACTCAATATTTCAAAGACAGATGAGTTCATATAAAAAAACTTGTTTAAATTAAGGAAAAGGTGATCACTCAACCAAATGAAGAACAAATTGGTGGAAAACACCCCGACTGATACAAAAGTCCCTTGATTGATTGACTACAAAAATCCTCTCTGCCAGCTACAAAAATCCTGAGTAACTGCAAGAGTAAAAAACAACAGTATCATAAACAAAGTCAAAGATAAGTCTCCAGCACAACGCTCCAAAAACAAGAGCAGGCACTGAAAATTGTGGTCGCGATGACAGAGAGAGGGATCATATAGGGTGGACGGGTTAAAACACACTTCTATTATCCAAACCTGATTGGCCATGACGTAAACACGATGTTAAACCATCCAAAACAATTGCATACACCAAGCTTTGTCAGTATTACAGTGACAACTGTAACCTAAAAAGACGGCACTTGGTTTTTTGAAAAGTAGAGATTAATATAGGACAGGAAAGTGATAGTTAAATTACAAACTGAAAGAAACAGTCAAAGCGCTTTTATTTTATAATATTGATTCATACATGCAATAGTAAAGCACGGTTTACAGACCAATTTGGACAAAAAAACATCTTGGCAGTTTTGAGTGAAAATAAAGGCTCCCCTTCATTTTGTAAAAAATTGTAATCCACCTTGCATCCAGCTTCCAGAAGAAACCATTTGCAATACATGATTTTAAAATTAGTCGAAAACAAACATACATCAACAGTAACCATTTACCAAAACCATCACAATCATTTCCCACAGATTACAATCCACAAGACAATCAAAGCAGTCTGTTCTATCACAAAAAATTATCCACCAAACTTACACATTAGATCCTGATCTTATAGAGGCAAAATTCAAATTAAAGTGACAAGGTCAGGGCAGGAATGCAGTTCTATTACAACCATAAACAATCCTACATAAAGAAAGCACTAGAAGCAGGAAGCAAAACATAAATGAGCTATTGGCAATGATCGTAGGGCAAAGTGTTCCTCAGATAACTGTACCTCAGATATTGCTGGGATACATGAAAACCCGTACTCGAGCTCCCTGCAAATAAACCAAAAATTAATTAGACAGAGCCAAATAGGCAGAAACTATGGCCTGTCTATAATAATAGCTTTGTTTATCATTATTTTCTAACAATACCATTGACTTTGGAGGCAGATTGGATTTGAACTTGGCTCTTACTACACCACTATTACCATGGGGCCTAGTGACCTTGCCCCAAATGCAGCGGTAATGGGATCCATCCCTTTTCACCTTGGCCTTGTAGATGTATGCCATCCGCTTCCCTGCATACCATGCAACCTCTTCTTTTGTGTTGACACCCTCAATCTGGATCAGTGATGTGTTGGGATACTGGTTGGACTTCGACCTGCAACAAAAAAATATTTTAATCTCCAAACTAATCCACGCAGCATGTCCATACTCTGTTTCATTTCTTGTCACATACTATTCATTTTCCGAAGCTCACACAAAAGAATCAAATTACTAGAAGTAAATCCACTATATTAGTTGCACTAATTAGTCAATTAAATACAGTTCATTAATAAAAAATGTAAAACTTGTTTTTTAACAAAACAAAATTCTCTAGCAACTAGCTCATAGAGCATTTGCTTTTGATGAAAAGCATTTACTATAGATATAAAAAGGAAGCTAAAATTCAATTAGCACAACAGAATCACACACAATAGCCTCTACAGAACCTAACCCGTGATTCAAATACCCTAATTTCTTATTTTTCTCATTCAATGTTCTATGTAACCAAAAACAATCATAAAATACAAATTAGTAGATTAAAACCAGAGTACTAAAGTCAAGTTTCGGTTATTACCTCTTATATCCCAAGACTGTTCCCCGTACATAAAGCCTAACAAGAGAAACAGAAGAATCGTCACGAAAGTAATTACTAGCTTAAATCTGCAAATTCTTAAAAAATGAAAACGGAATACTTTTATCCTATAAACATTTGCGTATAAGGAAGGGCGTGCGATTATAGATCGCAGACCTGACTCGCTCTCCTTGACGTCCCTTCACCATTTCAATTCGCCGAGTCCAAACTCCCTCGCATAAAGCGGCTCACACTCCGTAGCGGCACCGTGTATACCAGAAAACCCTAGATTCTAGTTCTTCAGTGTGTTTATATAGAGGAAGGAGAGTTCGGAGGCCGTTCGTATGGACTATAAGAGTAGGCTTTTATTTGGGCCCATGGCCCATGTTAATTTTATTCAAGAAATACGTTTGTGTCAGCTATGCTTTTTTTTATATGTACATATCAGGCCTTCTGGTCCGTGGAAATTATCAGTTCCTGATGCTCCTAATCTTTCGGCGAGAGGTCCTTATAATTTATTTTTGGGCTCTCATGAAACCCATCACGGTTGGATAGCATCCAAATTTCAGGATCCTAGAAATAAACAAATGATGGTAACAACAATTATCGGCAAAACTGCTAAACAAAACCAAGCAAGGTTTTTTTTTTTAATTGTTGAAAAGTGTTTTTGTAAAATTTTAATATTTTTTATTTTAAATTATTGTTTTTAATTTTTTAGATTATTTTAATGTAATATTTTCAAAAATAAATTTTTAAAAAATAACCATCACTGTAATCCATGCGACACAACGATAAAGAACAGATGCTGATGTCCGTTCTCCTTGCAGATGTTGCCTTAATTTGATGCTAGAGCCGATGAAATTAGCATTTTTTGCTATGGCATCAATGACGATGCTCATTCCAACGATGGATTGAACCAAACGAAAAAAAAAAGAAAAAGAAGCTTTTGAATTGTTAATTTGAGTGGTTATACAGTCTGATTGTTATAGAAATGTTACTCCTTTCCAACTAAAAAAAAAAACATAATGTGATCAGCTCTACACAGTCAGATTCTCGCCTTGCTAGCAATGGTAATGGCCTTGCAATCCAAAGACTTCGTTGTCGTGCGAAGAACTAGGATTTACAGAAGAGATTGAAAAGCTACAAGTTGGTCTATGGACTCAAGAATGATGGTCTACTGTTCATAGCTCTTCCCTTGAGGTACCTGGAAAAAATAACATGCCACGATAACTTTGCTAGATCTTGCTAACTAAGCAGCACCAATTGCAGATATGACAAAGACGTGCTGGCTTTTACAGGTTGCCATCACATTCTTACAGAAACCGAGAATAAGGAGTTAAAAGGGACACATAGTGTAGCATACTGGAGAACAAAATTATCAAAGGCACAAAGCAGTGATTTGAAGGGTTTTGCCTCATGACTACAACAGAGATTAGTTCCAGTGTTTCTTGACGCAATGGGATTTACTTTAGCTGCGGGGAAAAATTATAGTCATGACAAAATTAAATCACTCATAGCTAAGTACCTAAATATATACACTCAGCTCTCTCTGGCAAAGGAAGAAGAATTGAAGCCAGTTATAGACTACCAAAACCAGCTAGACTATGTTGTAGCTGTCGAGAGTGGTGTTTTTGTTCCATCTATGATGGTAATATGGCCAAGGCAGTTACAGGTAACTGAAAATATGAAGGAATTTTGTTGATTTGCCAGATGAGACTTCCTAAGTCGAAAAATCTAGCTTCAATGAAAATGAATGGTTGCATAACAAATTCTTCTAGGTCTCCAAAAGCATGTCTCTGATTCAGCTTAAGACGGAGAGGTTTTTTATTTCAACAGCTCAAAACTCAATTTGCTCAAATGTTGATATAATAAATCTACAATTTTTCCCATCCCGCAATCAAATTTACAAGGAAAATTGTACTCGCAACAGTCAACGTACTATCAGAAATTCAACTATACCAATCCAGAAAGAGGATTGAAAAAGTAAGAACAAAAAGGAAAAGCAAGAGAAAAGTCCTGCTACTGCTATTCCGCTGTATGGCCTGAGACAACTCTTTGTTTCCAAGCTCTACGTTCTTTGTAGCTTCAACTGCCTTCAGGACAACGCAGAGAAAGGTGTGAGAATGGATTACAAAACAAAGAGACAATAAAAAAAAAAAACACTGAAAATGATTATCAGCTCAACAGGAAGACCAAAAACACAGGCAATTTTGTTCCTCCTTTTTCCTCCTCCCTCTTCCTCTTCTTCTAGTTTTTTTTTTCTTTTTTCTTTTTTGGATGCAGAGGCTCTGTTGTACCCAAAGCACTGCAATAAATTTACCCACTAGCCCAGAAATTAATTGATATACTATAAGCTTAGATAATACAATCCGAATGCAATCGGGTATAAAAGAGAAATGAACAAGAACGTCATAGGATATTTCTTTTTTGCTCTCAGAGTTTAAAATGCAAAGGAGCATTCTGCTTGCAGTTTATTCTTCGTGATGCAGGCTAGAACTAACATTCAAAGCAGATTTTTACTTGACAGAACCCAACCATGCAGCCTCACATACGCATTAATTTTCCATCCAAAGATATAGGAGGTTCAAAGAAATGTAAGTGTTCAAGCTAGACATGCTGACCTGCTCATACAGAAGCTCTATTTGTTGTGCTTGTTGCAGAACATGCGTTGACATTAGGTGATTCAATGCAGACATTTCTAGCATCTTAGTTTCGGTTTCTTGAACTGCTTCTAGAAGACTCGTCAATTCCACCTGCATAGCTCAAATTGTATCAACCTCAAAGACCCATCTGAACAATTGAAGAATCCCATACTGGAAAAGGTTGTGAGAAGCTCATCAATAGATATTCTTATAACCTGCAGGGCACGAGTCTCATCATCCAACACCTGCTGCTGCACTCTAAGAGACTCTGGCTGAATGTCATCAGGTTCACTGAATTCTAAATTGTTTGTTTTAGAGGAATCAACAGTAGTTGTATTTGTATGTGTATTTGCAGCCCGGTTAAGTTTTCTTCTTGGTATCCTTTTATTAATAGCATCTTGGAAGCGTATAGCTCTTAGCTGATCAAACCGTGCAGTGACAGAATGAAGTTTCTCACTTAAAATCAAAACCTGCAAATTTAAAAGCAGCAGCATGGCGAATTAATTCTGCAAAACAATGCCTTAAAATTTCATTTCAGCCCAAAAGAAAAAAGTGAATCCTATGCTGGGATTTCAATACAGAAAGTGAAGTTATTAGCAAATCCTGAATCTACAAAGAATGAAATTTGTATTAAGACTAAACAAAGACAACTGACTCTCTCTCCACCACCACTGTGATAGCAACAGAAAGGGTTTGCATCACAATACTTGCATGAAGCATCAAAACACCGTTCGTAGTTATAATATCTAATACAGCTGAGAATTGTGACAATTTACAATTAGAGTTGCAAGGTCCCTAATTGATTTAATATTCGTACTATGCTACATGTTTAGAAGAATAGATCTATATTAAATAACAAACTTCAATCACAATCTATACCATGGAGATTAGGAAGAGAGAAAGGTGATTCAGTCAAGGAAGGATACTGTTCCAGCAAGCTGAGTATTTTATCCCCAGACAAATTTAGCATGCAATGAATAAGCTCGGTTAAAACTAAAGAAGAGAATAACCATACCACCCCATGTTTGTGTGCTATAGTATCAGCGTTGGAGGTATGAGCCTTGATGCCAAGCCACCCCTTTGTGTTTGCTGCTTCATCGTTTATGCTATTCTTGAGAATATCAATTTGTTCTTTGCATGCTTTAATAAATGCAGTAACCTGCAGAAATTGTTGTTACAGAAAATGCTCAGGAAAAATAGTCCCATATAGAGATAAAGAAGATCAGATGGCCAGAAGGACAATCCAAGTTATTTTCAATTGCTGCTTTAATGAACATACATGGAATTTGTGATCCCTCCAACAGAATAGAAAAGACAATAAATAGTTCATTAAGACATACAATTAAACTTAGGTGTCTATCACAGCAAGGTTCATTAAGATATTACCCATATGGAAGGCCAATGCTTAACTTCCAGGCATCAAAAACAAGATAAGCTAGTTAAAAACAACACCCGATGAAAAACCAATAACATAAATAATACTAACATTTACTTCCTCTATCAATCACAGCTAATTGAAAGATGGATTATTTCTACACTGTCTCCAACTATTTAGGAGACATTGACCCAACAGATTATAATACCCCACAACTTACCTCTTGTTCAATACTATCCCTCTCCTGTTCAGTGGTACGATGCAGATCAACATAATCCTTCCTATGCTTCAACATAAATTGTTCTAATGCTCCAATGCTTTCAAGCTAATACATACACCAAATGAACCAACCAAAAAAAAGAGTCAGCCAGCCAGTCATATATAACTTGTATGTGCATCCCAAAATGCTCCTTTTGTTTAAAAGACAACAAAAAAATTCGAAACTTCAGCCTCAAATAAATAAAATAAAAAACAAGGTTAACATAAACAAGCAGTGTGAGCAGAGTGGCAGCATCAAACATACCGTTTTAAGAGCAGCTATAGTAAACGGTGATCTTTGCCGTGGTTTATGAATAATAAAAGACGCCATAATAGCTGCCAATCTGGACTGTCAAAAAACAACCACAACTCTAAATTCAGCACCATTGATATAAGAAGGAAACTGTAATTTGAAGAAGCAAATGAGTAAAGTAATAAAAGAAAAATTAAAATTTTTACCTCATTATAACCTAAAGATATAGCACTGTTCCTCAATGCGTCTTTGAAGTCATCTGTTCTATCTCTAATTTTCACCATACTGTCTTTATACCATCACCATTAACTTACTTTCAAAAACCAGAAAAAAAGATCAAGCTTAAATGGGCGAACTGTATTGAACCGAATCGAAAGGCTCCAGACAGTGTCAGTGAAAAGGAATTTAACTATGATTAAGCTGAAGTTGCAGAATTGTTTCGAATACGAGACGAGGGAGATCGCGAGAGAGGAGAATCGGAGACACAGAAAAAATCTATACTCAAAAGAGAGAGGCCAAGAACGTAACGCTTCTCTTTCCTTTCTAATTTTTTAATAAATAGACTTGGTTGAGTCCATCAAAATAAAAAAATTAAACGGCCCATCAAATTTACAGCCCGTTGTCGTGTATAATTATTTCATGACTAAAACCAAACGTCCCCTTGATAAATATCAATTTTCAAATTTGCTTGACAAAACAATAGGCTTCAACCTGAACGCTCTAATTGTGGCTAAGCAATTCAAGTATCAAAGAAGCAGCTTTGCCTTTACAGGTTATTTTACAAGTACAAATTAAGCATTTTACTCTTCTGTTCACTGAAGTTCCGTTCTATATTTTGTTGTCATCGTTTTGGTATTCTCTGTTTGATCTGCTTGATTTGTATGACTAGCCCTCTTTAATTCGCGACATTTTGAAAAAAAAAATTACATTTATTTATGTTGCCAACGAAGGCATTGTATGATTTCGTGTTCAATGCCTCAGATTCTCTTTATGAATTTTTCTCTATGAATTTCATTATTTTAAAGCAGTTTCTATCATTTGAAATTAATGATCACATTTTTATAACTTGCACATTTTTATATCTTTGGATCAAAACAAAACGTAGATAACTGAGATTTATGTTCACGATTTATAGGCTAGCACAGGGTTGATAGAGTGATAAATCCCATTTTTACACGCATGAGGTTACCTTGTCTGTAACAATTGCTGGTTGCCGCTTGATTGTGTACCTTTTCCCTCTTCATTATTTGGAATTTTGTTGATTCTTGGAACACGAAATTTGGGTTTTGTGTAGTTAACTAGGGTTTTCTTGATAATGTAGGAAATGGGTTTGTGGACGTTATTGGAGGGATTTCTGCTCCTTGCAAATGCATTTGCAATATTAAACGAAGATCGTTTTCTTGCACCTAGAGGATGGAGCTTCTCTGAACACTCTGTAGGTCGAACAAAGTCTTTGAAAGGGCAGCTTATAGGTCTCATTTATGCAACCCAATACATGAGAGTTCCACTTGTAATACTCAATTCCATTTGCATCTTTGTAAAGCTGGTGTCTGGATGATGCCGCTGAGGTTAGTTAAAACCGTATGTATATGGTTGTTTCTATGTGTGATTGGTGGTATAGATTTGTTTTTTGTCAAGTAACGATGCCCTTTCCATAACGGTTAGGCCTTACCATTGATTTGGACTTTTTGTTAAACGTAAAATGGATAGAAACTGAGTTCTTTGATTATGATGCTGTTGTGGTGACATGGATTTGGTGAGAGATGAGGTAGAAACTTGGGATTGGCGGCCTTTGTCACTAGTTAACTTTAATCATTGTATGTATGATTTGAAAGATTCAACTGTTTAGACAAGGCCTCATGTAGAATAAGGGTTCAATTGTGTTACTGCTGGGAATGGTTTTCTTTTCTCTTTCCTTCCCTTTTAAAAGACAACAGAAGTCATGGGTCATTTTGTAATCTACGCTTACACAGTGTGTCAAGTCAGTAACAAGGATCTCAGAAGTTTGTGGATGAGGATAGCAAATAGTACTTGAAACGATTTTCTTTCCCTTAAAATTAGCCAGTTGGGAAGAGAACAGCATGTTGTACCTTTGGATCGACTTTATACTGGAGCTGCCAAAGGAAAAATTGATATCAAATATTATAGTAAGACGACTGGATGTGATGTCTCTCTTCTCCAATCTGGTATTGATTGAATATGAAACCCACATATTCCTTTGCTTTGCGCATACATTGGTTGTTGTCTAGTCTTTGATTTTTGTTGCTTCAACTCATAAGGTGACTAGTTTTGAGGAGGATTCCTTTAACAAAAAAATGTTGTGAATGCTTAAAGTTCTTTGGTGGGAGACCTATACGTTCCTTCAGCTTCACTTGATACCTTCTCTTTCATTGCTTCTTATCCTTCTCTCTCTCTCTCTCTTAATTAACACAGAGTTCAGGAGTTTTCATTTGAACTTGAATCTAGGTTATGGATTTTTGTTTATAGCTATTTTTGTGTGATTAATTGAGTTCCTTTTCTTTTCTGTGGCAGCAGCATTCATGGAGTTTGGCTAGTAGGATTGTAAACAATATTTTATTTTAGAAAGGCTGAGGAGGCATGTGACTCAGACTATCAAAGGCACGCTTATTTTGGAATATCCTTTATCACAATTGGTGATTTTAAGGTTCTTTCTGTTGCTTAAAAAACCACGATGAGATGGGATGAAAATGGCGTCGATTTTGCTCAATTTTATAATTTGTGTTTGTATTGTTTCGACAAGTTTCAAAAGCAACTAACCTTCTATGGCACTATTATTGTTTTGTTATCAACCTAATTATTCTTCATGATTTGATATGGTAATAATGTTTTTCGTTCATCACTTTATATGTATGGTAATGTGATGAACACTTCTAATGATGGTGGAGTGGATGTATTCTACACTTGTTATGCTTGTGTGTGAAAATAATTAGGACTCGACCTTTTGGTTCTTAGGAACATTTGGTGTTCATTTCATCAGTGAGGCGAGTGGCTTGATGTGATTCTGCATGGAACCAGGTGTTGAAATAGCGATGCTGGTCCCTTTTTTTTGGCTTAATGCTGATATTAATAAGCTAAGTCTGATGCTTGCCCAAAAGATTTCATGAAACTAGAGGAAAGAAAGCACTCTTTTCATCTCTTCTTGTTTCCCATCAAATTATCGAGCTCCCACTCTCCACTATAGGATTCTACAACCTCCGGGCTATACTGTGATGGAGAGCACAGGTCCAGGCCAGAAAATCGTTTAGTTGATTTAACCAAGCTAGTTACTACATCGGGTTGAACTGTGTTGGATAACTGTTTTAGCTATCAGTATGTGCTGGCATCTAATTTTTGCAGACTTTATCAGAATATCAATTGGAATAATGAGTTCTTCCAGGTTATTGTAATGCTTCTGGATATAATCGGGCTATCATATATCTGATCAGACAACCATTCTCCTGCGTTTTTATGCAGAGAATTGGCTCAGTGGATAAACTAACCGTTTCCTTTATTATGGAGGCAGCTATGCAAGGAGTATTTTGAAGCTATGCTCGCAGCTCGCCCTCCACAATATATTTGAACATATTGAGAGACTTCCAGGGCACTTTTTTTCTTTTCTTTACTCAACCATTTTATGAGCAGTTGATTTCATCTGCATTTTCTTTCTCGACAGTTGCAGTTAAAGAAAAACACTTGTCCGGATGAAGATGTGAAGCTTTACTGATTGCAGAAAATAAATTCACATAACTAAGAAAAATACAAAAAAAAAAGTCGAATGCTAAAAAAAACCAATGGGGACGAGGTCTAAATCAAGTAGATTCCAGTCTTCCCTATATATCTGCAAATACACTGTATGTTTTGGAATCTACAGCAATAAGCCTCAGAGCTGAAACTGCTGCTGCAATTGACATGAGGCCGAAGAAACAAACATTGAGCCAATGCCAAAGCTTTTGTAGAGAAGTCAATTTGTTATGCTTTGCTTTTAGGTACATGTGGTTAGCAAGAATAAATGTCAGTGGAAAGGTGCTGATGGCGCCAGTAAGGCTCATAAAATCTCCAAGGAAGGGCAGAAGAGCAGCCACCAGTGTGTTTATAGTTAGGTAGCCACCTCTTACACCGATCCTAAACGACAAGTTGCGAATTGCAAATGGACTTCCTTTAATCCCAAACTTCGTATCCAAATACTCATACATTGGGCTTGCGAATATCTACAAGAAGCATGTGTGAGTTAGCGCAGCAGTCAACAAAAAGATAAATGAGGTTTTCAGAAAGCACAAGTCTTGAATCATTTACATGCAAAGCAATGACTGTTTGCAGGAATGCAGATATGTTGGCCAATGCCTTCACCCAAACCGGACCATTGACGCTGCTAAGCAAATAGGTTGATGTCGAACTTCCATAAGCCCAATATCCAATGAATGTCACTGCATACATTGGTAAAACTCCAGCCGTGAATTGGAAGTAAAGTGCTTTCATCATGTTACTGACAACGGGCCGTTTTATTGTTGCCTGTGGCAAATTAATTAAGAAAAGACATGATAAGTTTTGAAGGCAGAGCAGAGAAAACAAGAGAAAAAGGCAGAAGCAGAAATAACCATCCATAGCCTACATCCCGTGAAAAATACTACCGTCAACTGGCGCCTCAATAAAAATGCATAAATCCCCAGACCACAATTACATGACTTCATTTTTATTTTATTTAGATGAGGCAAAAGAACACTCCCAAGTTATGTGAAAAGTCCACACACTTGAATCCCTCGCCTACCTGTATTTCTGGAAGCATTCCTGTATTAAATGCAAAAACCAGATTAGCAGATGCTCCAATTGTTGTAAAGATTTTGCTTGTTGTTGTTCCTGGAATGTTGTAATCCCTGGATGGTGCTTCAATTCCTGCAACAGCATAGATATTAACGCAAATTCAGAACTAGAAAAACAATGGCCAGGGCTTGAAAAATTAGCAAAACAGGAAAAAATTATGTAAATTACTGTCGAACTCAAATTCCAAGTAGCAAGCAAATATGACAGGAAACAAATTAGTAAAAAAACTGAAGGAAAATGAAATTTAAAAAAATGGCAGAAAAACCTCCAGGAAGCAATATGATCGATAAGTCGTTAATTCTGACGATCCAGGGACAGCATACAGTATGAAAACAGCAGTCAAAATCATACAAAAACAAAATGCACAGTCGAGTTCAATGAAAATCAAGAATTATATCGAACTGCGTGTCAAATCTACTATTGATGTGCATGTCAGACAGCGTACAGCATTAAAGGAAAAGCATTTAAGACCACTGTGTGTCAAATTTACTATTGCTGTGCATGTCAGACAGCATACAGCATCAAAGGAAAAGCAGTTATGACCAGGCATTTACCAGTTGGTTGCAAAGAGAACAATCAAAGAACTGTGGATGTCCCGAAGAAGAAAAGCAGGGATCATATATATTTCACATTTACACATTTGGTTTACTACATAAAGAATTGCTTTGTGCAAAGGATGTATTTTCCATCTTGCTTGAAAACATATTGCACTTACGGACTCAGCACAAAGGTTTGCAATATCCCCTTCATAGAAATCTTCGTTTATTCAACACAGTAAAATACTAAAAGGGAAAGAGTGCATGAAGTACAGTACATGGAATTACTGGAATGAAATGCAAACAACAGAGTCTACTATGGCACAAAAAATTCACGCATGTAAACTTGCCATCTTTAACAGAGAGCACAAAAGCCACAACTATATATATCAGGCTGAGAACCGTGGAAACTCCCAGCCAAAGTCTGAGAGCTGACAAGTGGGGAATTGATATGCCAAACAAGGCACATACAAACCCAGAAATGGCAATGAAGTATGGAAGTTTCATGACCTCGTCATCGCTAAAAAGAATATAGAAGGCCTGCATAGCAAATGTATAGAATTAGAAAAAAGAAATCCGGAAAAATAGAAAAGAGAAACCTGGAAGTAACTTCATATCATCATGCAAATGAACTTGTTACACCCAGTAAGAAGAATTCAAATCAATGTTCCTCTTATAGGCTGTAGCTTGTTCATGATTGATTAATTCATTGATATAAAAGAAACGAAGATGACAAGATGCATAATTTTTAATGAAAAACTGAGAAATCAAACTTTATTGACAAAAGCAAGTAGAAGAAAAAATTTCCTCCCGAAAAGAACATAATGAACTGCAAAAAAGATTCCCAGTCAGACCAGACATGTTAATCTTGCGGTGACAAGGAAACCAATACGACTAAAGTAATGTTACCTTTAAGGCTGATCCAGCCAAAATGATGTATCCAGTGTTAATCATAAAAAGATTAACATACTGCAATGCCCAGGTAATAGAATAAGCTTTCCTGCCTGCAGCAAAGAGGCCCCATCAAACACAAGGAAGTGGTGATAAATTAATGTACATAACTAAATAAAATAAAATATATATATGTATAATAGATCCTTATTCATTTCCTTTTCACATACCATAGATAAAGCCTGCGAGGTCTCTGTATCTGATATGTCTCCTCCCACCAAATTCATGGAGCTTGGCAACAAGAGAATTTGCATACAGTGATATTGCAGTGGCTATAATCAAACCTATTACTCCAGGTATCCAACCCAGGGGAACCATAATGGTACCAGAATATCCCAATACATAGGCACTGTTGATACCGGTGGTGAGCACAAAACCAACTTGAAACCATGAATCTGTAAATTACAGCACAGAAAGATCAAACGACCTGAAAAGTACAATTCAGCACTCAGACAAGAAACACCCTCTCATCAAAAATCTATTTTCCAAGCGTTGAAAAATCAATCAGAAAAAAAGGGTATCATAAAAGAAAATACCAATTATAAATCAATCAGAAACCATTAAGAACATAGAACTCTTTCTAACCCAAAATTTCTTTTTCAAAAAAGTAACAGCCTTACTAACATTCAAAGGAATCGAAACCGAACTGACGTGTTATGTTTTTACTCAGACAACCGCTTTCATATTAACCGATAGAAGATACCAAAAAAACACAAAACCAGACACAAAATCCCAAGAAATGGAAAAGACAGATTCATTATGCCAGAAGAAAAAGGGAACAAACCACTGCTAATCTGATGGGCAGTCTCAGGAATCACAACTGTTGACTTTTCCTCGTCAATAACTTTTCGAGACATGTTAGAATTCCCAACTCCATCTCCATTATTCACTTCCATTATAAAGCTTGGCTCTTGGCGATGATTGTCCCTTGACTCTTGTCTCTTGTCCTCCTACCAAGAGCGGCTGGTCCTCAGCCTCTTGAATTGTAATGTGTGTAACAGCCGGATTGTAGAATGACTATCTGCTTTCTATTTATATATATAGAAATTATAGTTGTCTATCTTGAGGCAGAGAGTTAATCGCAGCCAGTAAAGCGAGACTTTAATTTTGGTCCTAAATTGTTGGTATGAAAGAGGCTCATTTTTACTGCTGTTTCTCCATGTGCTTTTCGTATTGGATCCGCGGCCGTTGTGTTCAGTTAAAAGATCCCATGATTGGCCAGCTTGGATGGCTTGAATCTTTTCCTTCAAATTGCGTGCCACTACAAGACATTGAAGATTAATAGGAGAAAGACCTGGTGCCCTGTTCACAATCTTGTTCAGACGCTAAATGTTACTTCACAATGAGCGAAGCTGTAATTATTAAATAATTATAATAAGAGAGAGAGAGAGAGAGAGATGCATTACAGAACGAGGAAAAAAATTAACAAATAAAAGAATTTTTATATTTTTTTATAAGTTTACTTAGCATCGTAATTTTTTTAATAAAATCATCGCAATAATTGATATTTTATTTAATATTTCTCTCGAGTCTTTTTTTTATATATATATACAAGAGAAGTTAATAACAAATTGTGGATGGTCTTTCTTGACGTGAAAAAACATAACTAGAAAATTGGAATATTATAAACGAGGTTTTCTATTAATTAAGATCCTGTATTATTATTTTTTTCAGTCAAAAGATCTGTAGTGGCAGCTCTCAAGTAGTTGGAAGACGAGTATTTCTATTTTTTTTATGTTTTAAAAAGTTAATTATTTTTATTTTAAATTATTTTTTTATAATTTTAAATTGTTTTAATTTATTGATAGTTAAAAATTATTTTAAATAAAAATAGTTAAAAAATAAATTCAAGGACGGAGAAGGAAAGGGTCAAACCAATACCTAATGGTATTCAAGAAAAGGTGACCACTATTTGATAAAATTCAAAAATGTCTGCAGAATAAGGAGGGGGAGATTGGATCGAAGAGACACGACGGCGCACTGCCCCTCGATGTCACGTCGGTGAACATAAAATGATTGTCCGCGGTTTTCTCTTTTATGTCAAACCAGTCCTCAAATTTGAATTGTGATGTTAGGGTTCATTGTCGATTTGGATTTTATGTCAAGAGAGATCGGTATTTTCCTCTTTTAATGCACGCGATGGAGATTAAAAACATGTTTTTTATTTATTTTTGTTTTAACCCGTGAGATCTAATTAATTTATGGTGTTCGAAGGCACGTCAGAGAATAATTAAAGAAGGTAAATAAAATACTGACGAAGACAGGGCGACTACTATGTTTTCCTTCTAAAATATGATTAGTTATAGAATCCCTTTCGGTACAATTGATCCAAAACTCGTGGTCAAAATCATGAAAAATATATAGGAGAATTTTCCCATTTATTAAAAAAATAAAAATCAATCGTTATTAATGGGTTAAAAAAACACATGGAGCATGGGGATGCTGCGGTACGAGGTGACAGGAACACGAACATCTGGTGCCGAGGGTGTTAGCTGGGATTAGAATTAGAATATTCAAACTGTACTTTTCTTCGTGTTCTTTTATTCCTAGTTCACAGTTTGTACGGCACATGAGGGCTTGGAGAAGGATAATAACGTGTTTTTTGCGCCCTCTTTCCCACGGAATAAACACGTGCATGAAATGCCCATGATTTCTTTGAGTTCTCTGTCTATGGACCCTGGACCTTGCTGATCTTTATTTTTCGGTAAGGTAATTCGATGAAATTATTCAGTGTATGCAACTAATTCATTCGAGCAAGATGCTTCGTTCAACAGGATAATAGAAAGAATTTGCTGATCTTTATCTTCATTTCTTTTGCTTCATTATACTAAAAATATATATATATATATATATATTGTCTCGATGAAGGATGATAATGAATATTTGCAGGTTGATTTTCTTGATATATATGTTATACCCGTTATTTATTAGATAGAAAAATTAAATATCCTAAAATAATTCATTAGATTTCTTGCATTTAATGGATGTTCATTATCCACTATTATTTATTAATTAATAAAAAATAAAATTGTTAATATATGTGTGTGTGAATATTAAAATATAAAATGGTAAATATTATTCTTATATGTGAATTTTAGTTCAATATTAGGACACACATATATTATATTGCATTGAAAAAATCTAAATATTCTACAATTATATTTATATAATATAATATATATTTCGAGGTAATCTAAGACATGTTTTAGATGGGATTTAATAATATTTATATTTTATCTATTATTTATTAAATCTAAAATACACAAACCTATTCAGGTCAAGTTGATGAAATTAACGTCTCTAGTTTTGACAAGTAAGCGAATAGTTGATGGAAGAAATTAAAGAAAAAACCACTTGTTTTAAACACACCGGTTCATGGAATTGGAAGATCCACGGGCACTCGGATCTGAGTTCTCTACTTCCAAACCATTGTATTCCTTTGATAGAAATAACAAATTGAGAGAAAATGAAATCAAAAGCAATTGCAATGGTGAGAATGCAATCGATGGTCCAAACAGAAGGTGAAAGGTATTACAAGGACCAACCGGGGGAGAGTTTTTCTTCCGTTCCGTTCCCAAGATAACATCCATTTCTTTTTATAGATAGATAGATCGATACGGAATCTCGGGTCAACTCTTCCCCGTTGCAGAACTAAATTTTTATACCTGAACAAAATTTATACAACGGGACTTACGATGTGTGGTTCATGATTGTTAAAAAAGTCAAACTAATGACCACATATAAAAAAAAATATATTTGTATTTTAAATCTATCTGGCATTGTATCTTAAAAATATTTATTTTTATTTAAAATTAATAAATTTTTGATATTTTTAAATTAGTGTCAACCGTGCTGATTTTAAAAATATTATCAATAGATTTTTATAAATAAAAAATATTCACAATTGCTCTTGCAATCACGCAATTTATCAGCTCACGTCCACCAGTCAGTAGTTCTGTCAACACGGTCTTTCTCAGTGCCAGATTAATGCAAGAAGAGTGGTTTCGTGAAGATTTTTATAAACACCCAGGACGGTAATTTCACGATTGCTTGGTATGCGATCCCTTCAAAACAAAATAAATGCTAAACATCATTCGCAGGTTGCATTGTTAATTGGAGAGAGAAATGGTACTTAGTAATGCTGTGGCTTATTTAACAATGTTAATCCCAGAGTCCTTCCGTTATCAAATAAAAGATGTTGATGGATTGCTTTTCGACGATGTTTGAGCAACTACTTTTTACAAAGGACTCGCAACTATTTCCCATATGAGACTTTTTTTAGCCTCCTTTTTCAAAGGATATAATGATGCCAAAGAATATCCGGTCATGGTTACCGATGATTAACATGGACTGTTTATTTGTTTTATAAAGTAATTTTTATTTTGAAATATATTGTAATGTATATTTTTTATTTTTTATATCAATACATAAAAACAACCATTAAAACTCTTAGAAAATTAATTTTAAAAAATAATAATTCAACCATGCCAATAAAATAGCAAAGGTTTATATACACCCACACACATTTGGATCTGGACTTTTTCATTGAAAATGTTAGATGCATTAATTTTCACTGCCTTCACGGCTCTCTATCTTCCTCGTTCTGTGAGGTGACAAAAAAAGAACTCCCTTTATACACGTTGTTGCTAGATTAAGATTATTCTCCCTTGCATTCTTGGTCCAGTGGTGAAAGAGGCTGGTCTCCTTTCACTGCACTTGAGTTCGAGTCCTGACGTGCACGTCTGTCATCCTCGTGGTGCCTTACATGCCTACTAGGTTTGCAGGGTATTCAGTGGGCCGTGAGGATTAGTCGTGGTGCGCGTAAGCTGGCCCGGACACCCCATATAAATAAAAAAAAAAGATTATTCTCCCTTGAACCCATCGTACAAGAGAGATCGATGCATGGTGACTATATTACTGGGTATATTTTATGTTTTTAAAAAATTATTTTTTATTAATTTTAAATTAATATATTTTTAATATTTTTAAATCATTTAAATATATTTATATTAAAATAATTTTTTTAAAAAAAATATTATTGATATATATTTTCATATGAAAATTTATTTTAAAAAAGGTCATAACTATACTACTAAATAACCTAGATTCACCATGCTATTTTTCATCAGCTACCTGTGTGATAATTATTATAGGATATTGTTGTTTTTGTATTTTAATAATTTTTTAAAAAAATTAAAATTTTTATTGAAAATTATTTTTTTATATTTTCAGATATTTTAATATGTTATACTACAGATAATTTTAAAAAATATTTTTTAATATATTTTTTTTAAAAAAAAATTTAAAAAATCAATCATAGAAACACTTTGTTATCCGATTTGTTTTTGTATGGCATAACGAGAGGCCACATTGTGAGGTTGCCATGATTGCGTCAAAAGCTAGTGGGTGCTTTTTTCTTGGTCTACCATCGGTATCTCCAAGATAGACCCCGCCCCGAGCCAATAAATGAGGAGTTTAGTGCTTTGTTATTTTATAATAAGGTTTGTCTTGACCATTTCTTTTTCGAAAAGCAAGCGTCTAAGGTTCTTGAACAGGGTTTCCATACAAAATATAGTATGATTGATATTTTAGCAAAAGCATGTTAAAAAAGAAAAAGAAAAAAAAGCGTGAATTATAAACACCGCACAATTTCTTATACCGCACTGCTAGTAAGTGGTCAGGGGCATCAGAACAGCTTGGAAAGTAAATGACTACTAAAATACCAAAAGTAAAATCAAATCAGCGCCTTATATCTATGCTTTGGCATCTCTTCAACACAGATAATCTAATTCATCATTTTTATAATACAACATTGGAATAAATCAGTTTTAATAATATTTGCGAAAGGGACATAAACCACTAACCAATTTATAATATCTTTATGCTTAAACCAAAAAATACTTATAAGCAATACATTTTTAAAGTAAGGCCACATGAAGATTATGACTGTAGTGCTCTAAAAAGGTACACCACATAAATTAATTCCGTGGAAAAAATTCTCAATTTGTTTGAAAGTCTTTTTTTAATGAGTCTTTTTTGGTAATATCAACTAAAATTATTTTTAGTTAGAGATTTAATAAAATAATATTATTTTTTATATTTTTCACATCAAAACATTAAAATCATAGAAAAGTATATAAAAAAATAAATTTAATATTTTTTAAAATAAAAAAAATTCTCAATTTGGTTTAAAGTCTTTTTTTTAATGAGTATTTTTGGTAATATCAACTAAAATTATTTTTAGTTAGAGATTTATTAAAATAATTTTTTTATATTTTTCAAATCAAAACATTAAAATCATAGAAAAATATATAAAAAAATAATTTTAGTATTTTTTAAAATAAAAAAATACTTTAAAAAACAAGTTCAAACACACACACAAAAAAAAAAGCATTCCCTATATAATTTATAGTTATTATATGGAAATAAAGGAGATAAAAATAGTACAAATTCTACCTTCTATTTAAAAATAACCAAAAAAAATTCATAAATTATTCTGCATACAAATTTATTTTATATTTTTTACGGTAGTTACATCAACTAAGCATGTTTTTGTATCTCTTCAATCCTGAATACTAAATTAAAGGCACCCTTGAAGATCAAGGGTAAAGATTGTGTAGTAGCTAGTAAACATTCAGGGCAACACACTTGACCTTTTGCCGACCATCAAAAGGCAGAAACGTGGACCCCTGATCATCCGCTCCAAAGCCTCCTGGCCCGAGGAAGCTCCAAGCCTGCTAAGCGCTAACTAGCTATTTGGTCCAGCAAATCACTACATGACTGGTTTCACTAATCCTGGATACGAATTTACCGCCTCGAGACTAAGTTTAGAATGTGCTCGAATACCATCAGCCCAACCGACGGTGGGCGATCCTAAAAGAGATCATGATTCTTTTCCCCATATATATATATATATATATATATATAAAGATGTATATATATATATATACGTGTGTGTGTACACATACCTATATTTATACATATGTATACATACATACAAACATATAACGTCTCTCAGTATTCAATTACTCTTTATGTAAGTTTTTTTTTTTAAATAATATAACACCAAAAAAAATAATACAGAGTAAACATTAAAGTAATCAAAGAAAATTATTTTTATTTTTTATAATAAAATTTATGTAAATTGTTCAATTAGGTACATAACACAATATTTACTAATATTTTGCCATGCATCAGATTTCATAGATTTAAAACAACGGGTACTTCTGCAACAATGTTTAGTTTGATAACTTCTTTGAAAAACGATCAATTTGGGGTGATTTTACCGCAGTGGTTGTAGATTTGTTATTTTACATTTAATTACATTATTGAAAAGTAACTTAACTTATAAGTTTGTATATAGTATCATAGTTAATGTAAATTAACAAGGTATTCTTTATACCTTTAGATAAGTAGAACTTCTTTGAAGTTTGTATCTTATTAGTTTTATAAATATAAATCAACTATTATTACCGTGAAAATATAATTTATTTGAGTTTTTTCTACTGTTAACATTACCAACGCTATTATGAAATTAATTATAATTACAATTATCTTATTCATGGTAAAAGATGCTTCAACCACAACCAAATAAAAATTAAAGCATATAATAAAATATTACCTCACTCAAATTAAATATTACTGAAATAAAATATTAATATTTTTTATTGTTTCTAGAATTAAAAATAAAATATAAAAATCATATAGTATTGATATTTCAAAGACACTATAAAAAGTCTATCTGATTAAAAATAATCCATAAGCTACATTTTTAATGCAGTTCATATGATATATATTTTTAAAAAAATTCTTGAGATATTGGTTCTAGCTTCTAATGAACGAGTTTTTCTTTTTTTCTCAACATACTCTTGACATAATCATATCAATTATTTACAAGAAGATATTGTAAATATAGTTATTTCAAGTTAATATTGTTTAAATAAAGAGAAGGCAAAGTTCTTACCCTTGAGCATTAACATAAGACTGTCGAGCCTTTGCGTTAAGTTGCTAGCGATTCAAATAAGATTTTACGGGGTTCGGGCTAGCAATTAGTATACTGCAGGTTTAATCTATGAGCATCAATGGAAGTTTAAAGTCGATCAGCAAAGGCAATGATGAAGTTGAACCGAATTGCCTCTGCATCAAAGCAAGTGAGCAAGAATAACACTGTTCGCTGTTGAACAAGTACTTTGCAGGCCTTCTAAACGAAAAGGATGATCAAAGAGCCAGTCAAACGGTTCTCACTTCTCGTTATGTTTCCATGTTACTCGATGACTCTACAACTCTATGTGAAATCAGGCCTTGACATTCTCCTTCCATCTCAAAACAAGATTCCACTTACCAGAGGACTGGTAAAATCTTAAGGTTACTACTCATTCCTGCAATTATTGGAGAGATAACCCTTACCATTCTTTTGAGCCTTGACAGAAAATCTTTTATGATCTGCCTCAATTCTAGACCTTCTCCAAACGGCTACATATGTATAGGAAGTACACACATGCATATTATAGCTAGCTACCTGGACAAAAAAAAACAAGAAAAAACAGGAGGAAAGAAAAGAAAAGATGGAAGTACTGGACCTGCGATATCTCGTTTACTTGGAAAAAATTCCTCTGATCCTCGTCTGGTCATAAGAACACTCTTCACACAGTTTCACTATTCCTGCGATAAAAACTTTTAACCGACAAGTTTAGTGAGTAGAAAAAAACAAATATATGTAGAAGTTGTTGTTGAACCAAAGGAGAAAAGCACCACTGTGATTGTAAAAGGACTTACAGTTGTCTAATTACAGCGACTCTTAAAGAGGAGCCTTGAAAAATGGAGATACCCAAGAGATAATTAAGGAAAACCACTATAAATTCCTGGCTTGATAATCTTGTCCATTTCTCCTTTAATTGCCGCACAGAGATCCTTGATTGCGATATGAATTAAATTTGCGCAAATTGCTTGTGTTCTTCTATCAATTCACATGCCAAAAATTAAGTGCATGACTCGCTTAGGACAACATGGACCTCCAAGAGCTCTCAAAACATTCGCATGCTTCATGTTCTGTGAATGCAAGGTAAAGCACCAAAGCTCCTCTATAGCATTGCCAGTTCAAGGAAATTAGATTAGCATATTTATAGCACCGTATTTAGAGGGCAACCATCGGACCGGCATTAATTTCTATTCAACAAATAAAAAAGAAACCAAAATTAGTGATAACTAATTTTTTGTTGTCAAAAAGGGTTAGAAAATTCTTCGTGTGACGAACTTTAATATTCGTCATTCTGAGGTTCTGACTCGCCCATTTATTGTCTAGCTGACACAAGGGCTCGCCAACAATCTTCAGAACAAGGCCGCGTGCCACTACTTTAGATGGGGTACTTGTCTCAAAACAACCTTACATAAATCTGACCAAATTCAAACATTTAAAACAGCAAGAGTTGGCTATGAACACATGGCATACATTTAAAACAGGAAACCTAACAACAAGAACATTACACTAGATATATACAAATGTAAAGTGACTTTTTTTTAATTAGAATGTTCTAACCAGTTTGCCCTCACCTCAATTAAATTTTCAAGCTCTTATACTTGTGCTGTGTTTATAGAAATTTTCCACACAAAAATAGAATAAATCACTAATTTTTTTATATAGGAGGCATGACCTCAAACAAGCATTGAAAGGGAGCATTCTATTGATGACGCTGCAACATAAATAACAGTAAGACAATCCATTTGCACCCAGCTTGTCATCGAGACAGAAAATAAGAAATCACAATATTCAATCGCATAGGTTAGTAACAACATGCAGAAAAACAACTTAAATTCACAGCAGAAGTTTAAACAATACATGCTTTCAATAGCTTTGACTTTTTTTTTTTTTTAATGTGGTTAGTGATTTGATTTATTTTTTCAATAATCTCAATTTTAAGTTTTATATTTTTAAATTTGATTTTTTTCATCTTTTAATATGAAAATTATATACTCCAAGGTGTTTTTATATATAGTAGATTATTATTTTAATTTTTAATTGAATCATTTTTAAAATACGCTTTAAATTAGTAATTTATCATACACACACATGTATGTGGGGTGTGGGTCCCCTTTGCTTGTCCACGATGATTCTACATACCTTGGTGTCTTTTGATAATGTAGAGGGACCCTTTTTCAGGCAGTACACGATGGTTCTAAATAATATATTTTTTAAATTCAAATATTCTGTTAGATAAAATCTGGAATTTCCACTAGGTGCGAGTAAAACAAGAATAAAAACTTATAATGTGTTTTTAATTTACATTTAAAAAGCTTTTTTAATATTTTTAATATTTTTTGCTTCAAATTAATTTTTATTTATGATTTTGGATTCTTTTAATGTGTTGATGTTAAAAATAAATTTTAAAAAATAATAATATTATTATTTTAATATATTTCCAAACAAAAAATATTTTAAAAATTAATATTAAAACAATCTTAGACATAGGTGTACATGAAGTTATTAGATTGCTACATGATCTGCATCCTCCTGGAGCTCAACACAAGTTCGCATCCACACAGGTACTAGCTACATGCAATGGTGCCCTTTCAATAAAAATCAGATTATAGCACCCAGAAAATAGAAAGCATCTTGTATTGCTGGGAACAAAAGGTGCGGAGAGGTTGTGCGTCTAAGGACAATTCCTAAAATTGTATAATTCATAGAATCTGAATCTATTTTAATGTTGGAGGCAAAATGATACAGACTGGGTCTCATGTTGCCCGGACCTTGAATTTGCTCCCACAAAATCATCACTAGCAGCTTAAAGAGGCAGATGTATAGGGTAGCAGTTTAGTCAAATACAGCAATATCTTTTGATTCTTTGCACCAACGAAAGTGCAACCCACCACAAATTTGGCGATTTACATGTTACACCCACAGTACCCAACATCTTCAGCTGGCATGCGCAGCCCTATTTTTAATAAAACATGGTAATTAGCCGCTCTGTTTAAGCTAATTATCGTGCTATTTAAGTCTTGCTCATTGTTGCATTGACATTGGACGGCGTTGTTAGGACTTCCCAGGGTTAATTAGGAGCCTGATGATGTGCGTCATCTATCGATGGATGGAATATTGATGATAGTAACGGTATATATTTAAGAGGATAGAATATGGTTTAATAGAGACTTTTTAAGGTGTAAACGAAGTGTGGTTGATGTGGATGAGAATGTGAATAATAATTAATTTATTTGCAAGCAAACACCATAGGGTTAATCTGAACTTTACATCGGGTTAATCGCTTGTATTTTATCATTACCAGTGTCAACATCCTTCCACTCTTCCGACAAAAGAAAAAAGACGAGTACATGTAAAAAGGTGACCTTCTAACATCTCTGAATCAAATCGATAACGTGATTCATGGCAATAAATCAAGTTTCACGAAGTGCAAAGGAAAGAAATTGTAAGGGAGCACTAGTTTTTGAAGGGAAGTCAATGGGGTTTGGGTCCCAAGGCAAAGAGTATCCGATTCCCCTGAGGACTCGGAAAAAAACTCCCATCTAGGGTTTTTCTTTTGAATGTCCTTCATAAAATTTGTGTAATCCAGGAAGGGGACATTTAGGCTGCATATTTCACGTTTGAAGACATTTAATTTGCACATTCCCTGTCAGAATATGTGACTCGGAGTAATTATCTCCTATGATGGAATAATTGTCTTTCGTTATTAGAGATAGAATTATGTAATTATGATTAGTCAGATATAACAGTAGCATATGTTGTTGTTACAGTAATATAACCTTAGCAATATATATATATATATATTCTTTTGTGTGTGTGTGTGTCTCGGCAACATTGATCAATAAAATTATAGAAAATTATATCAACTATTAGTGATTTAACACCTGTTAAAGAACGGCAATGAATCTTTTCTGAGATAATACATCAATGGTAAAAATTGCCCACAATCTTATTCATCATAATAAGAGAAAAAAAATATCGAAGTTGATGGGAATTTCATTAAAGAAAAGCTTGAAGCCGGCATTGTCCATTTCTCTTATGTAAATTCGGAATTTCAACTCGTTGATGTGTTTATAAAAGTAGCATCCAACAAAATATCTGTAAGTTGTCTTGACAAGTTGAGACAACTTACAGATATTGTCCACTTCTGAAATCTTGTTTTTTTATTTTAATGAGCTGCAAATAATTTATTGCTCATGCTCTTGTGTCCGTGTCGTAATCAAACAGGATATTTTTGTTTTCCAATGTTCACAACTTGCATGTATATGTTGATCCAGTGCTTCTTCGTAATATTATTTTTATTAAATTTGTTAATTACTGGAAACCTCTTTTATCACAAGTGGAGCATTAATCTAGAGTGATGCTTTAGCCTATGCTTGTCTCTATTTTACTATACATTAAGATCAAGATGCAAACCTGTTTACTAGTAAGCTTACGTTATTGCAGAGCACACACACATAAAGATTTTGAACCAATCCTTCACCGATCTAGAGTGATTGGCTTATAGCAAAGCAGGTTTAGGTTTTAAAAAATCGTGTAATTACATAATTTGCTACCCATAATTTTAGAGTATCAAACCAACCATATATTCGAAAGAAACGTGTAAATCATAATACTACATTCAGCCATTCCCTTGTTTGCTCTGTAACGCTGATGGATAGTGAATCCAACTTGTAGATGTTGCCTAAATATTGTTTTTAAAGAGAAGGACTAAAGAGCCCAAGAAAAGAAAATTACAGGCAACGTTGATGAAGGATAGCAGCAACTCCAATCATATCCTTGATTAAACAATAACTTGAAAATTTTCAGAAGAATCAAAGTAACGAAACGAATAAAATAGGACAAGCATTGAGCACAAGGCTTTTGCTACTGTGATATTATATTGAAACATCTAATCACTTAATAACTTGGGAATGACAGATACCAGAATAAGCAACACTAGCTATACGTGTAATAATCCGGGGAAAACTTCACACGTAAATGAGGCTTTCATGCTATGCAAAATTGGATTTAAACTTGAAACATAGGTGAGTCGGGTTGTTGGTCTTCAATAGTGGTGGATGTTCACCCGAAAAACAAACTCTCATGGGATGAGAAGCTCTTCAATATTTAAGTCATAAGTATACAAGTGAAAATATATATAAAATAATTGTTAAAAAAAGAATATTGCTTCTGCGAACTTGTCTGTTTACTTGGTCACCCAAAACATGTATAAATCTTAACTATATCAGCTTATCTCAAATATGAAAAATTATATTACATTTGGTTGATGAAAATATCAGTTTTCATTATTGATTGTAGTGTCTGATACCGTTATATTTTGAGTAATTAGTGAATGTTAGTGATGCATTGATAAAGACTCTCTATTAGTCAAGAAAGAGACACCTGAATTGATTTATGTTTGCATTGTCAATTATTGACTGAAAAAATATGATGCTCAACCTCCATAAAAGTTTGTACACGTAAATGATTTATCAATAAAATATATTAGTTAACTATAGTAAATATTGTATGCATGGACTGTGCGTGGTATCATAGTATGACCTCTCAATACTCAAAAATTCAATAAGCGCGATAATAAAACAGAAAAAATAAGGATACATTTCGGACATGGATCACACCCCTTAGACATGGAGCAGCCTCACCATTTGCGGCTAGCCCAAACCGGTGAATTTCTTTTCTAATTTTATGCACCATCATGTGATCGTATATGGTAAAAAAAAAAAGAAGAAAAAAAAGGAGAGGCTAAGTATGTCTAGAAAAAGCTCAATTGCATGTGTTAGTGATGGTGTTTTTCTCATTTAAAATTAAAGTTGTCCTTGTATTAGTGCTTGAATGCTTGAGCTCGAGATCCGTAAATGCTTGGAGTTCGTGATAAAAAAGGGGACCTAATACAGAAAGGTTGGGGCCATGCGACAAAAGAGATAAAATGGGAAGTCATTACTAGAATGTTGGTGTCATGTGCTGGGAGGGATCACGTAAAGACCCTTCACTACAAAAAATTAGAGCAAATATAAAGGACTTTTTTAAGGTCTTATCACATGCGTACGATTCATTTTCCTTTAGGACACATTCTGAGGCCCAAAGTGGTAAAAAGAAGTCCTTTAATATATCATCTTTCACTGCCTTGGATTCTAATTAAAGTCCTCAAACCATGTGATTTGGACCTTGATACAGGGCCACATGGCATAAGGCCATACCATATGGTGGTTTAGGAACTTTAACCCATGTTTCATAGCTTTCTAGATATGGTTTAGGCAAGCAGAATATGTCAATAGGAGTTAGGTTGAGCAAGAACCTCTCGAAAGTTGTATAAACCTGCAGTTAGCTGTCGGTGTTTATGAGAAAAAGTCAACGTTTTGAAAAGGTGAAATCAATTTGTTGGGAGTTTGTAATGATCAGAAATTAAAAGAAATATCTAAAGAAATGGGGGTAAATCCTTGCCAAATCATTTTTATGAGTAGAAATTGATTGTATTATCTTCAATACGAGGGGCGCTGTTTTATTTGCAGTATTGTTGCAATTAGCTAGCTTCCACTTGGTTATCAAGTTGATGATTGTTCATGAAAAGGACCAAATTAATTGAAGCTCGCAGTTTGTAGGAGATGGAATGTACATATGCGTGTAATGGAACTGCAAGAGAAACTCTCCCTTCACCAGAACTTAACTTCTAATTCTTTCACTGAAAACAAGAGTTCTCGGTTGGAGATTGCGTAGGAGCTCCGCCAGAAAACCCCACACCTATTGAAGATCGGTACAGACTCCCTCGAACAATAAATAAATTTATCGTCTCACATGTTTTGAAAGAAGGAATAAATATTCGTCCTTGGTTACATGTTTACCATTTAATCTTGAAGGACTAAATGTGGGTATTATAAAATTACCAAATCACATTCATGACAACTGTAAGCAACAACAACAAGAAGATACTTACCCTCTTGGAAATTTTCTCGAAGCTAATGTCCATTTCTTTTTTTCTGGGGCAAGTAGACAGTAGTATGTAGCCTTATTAAAATCAGATCCAATGGCGTCGTGCCAAATTTGGAGTTTGGATTAATCCAATGGTTTGTAAGTGGCAATATTGCGAGGTTTCATTTAAAATCTAAAGAAATGGGTTCAATGTGTAATTAGATTAACCAAATGAAGCTTGGAAATTAGAGTTACTAAAAGAAAGAGACAAATATAAGATCTCAGGTAAGAGTTAGTCGCTGAAAGCAATTTTGACAAACTCTCTTCCACAAATATGTAATATGAGAGGAAAATTGATTTGTTAATTACCAGTAAAACCATATATTCAGAGCACTGGTCGTGCAAACTTTCAATATATATAGAAAGACTGAAGGAACAAAGAAAAACTGCTACATGCATGGTTGTACTCAGATTTGAAATAGTAAGCAGATTTAGACATGAAAAAAACGTATATGTGACTTACTTGATCTGTAGTTCTGTACCTTGATATAATAAAATTGTCTGTCTGAACAAACTTCAATACAAGGTTGGTTTTCTCGGTGAGCCATACTAAACTTGTTGGTGTTGATGATGCATGAGAAGGGCGAGTGTGTGGAGCATCACCACTGCTAAAACCCATTAATGTTATAGAAGCCACCAAAGGAGGAATCCAAAGAGATAGCATGATCCAAAATTATGGGGGACAGACACTTGGGATCAATGCGATCCCTTTGGATGCCTCCTCCAGTTGCAGTAAAAACATACAAAAACCTCCATAGAAGTCCCAGTCTCTCTGTGTGTGTAATATAGAGAGAAGTGGTTTGAGGGAAGCCTTGAGCCTTCAATATAAAAGAGACCAAGTGCCCCAACAACGACTAAAATCTTCTGTTTTTTTTTCTCCCTAAATTTACTTATTATTTATTTGTTTTTTTAGATTTAGCAGATCAGGACATGTTTTTCAAAGATATTTATTTAGTTGGAGACCCCATTCTCTAACATAATAAACCAGACACAGGAAAAAGGTTGTACCAGTAGTGGGTCATCTATCTATTCTGAGAAATACCCAACAAGTTGGGTGGCAATATTTATTCATTTCATTTTCGTTGTCTGCGTATTTTAATGAAGGTTTGTGGTCCCATCCATGTTCCCTTTCTTACACCAAACCTTTTTATGCTTCTTTCGCAAGGAATACATTCCCAAATTCCCATTACCTGTACAAATATAAAGGCATATAATCATGATCGAACCTTTTTTTTATCACGTAAATATTTTTATATATGGTCTCCGATACTAAATGGTCCAATTGTATAGATGTTTGTATACATTGGTCAATGATATGACCATACGATTGACTGAAAATTATATTTCATTGGCGGATACAAAGCTTACCAAGCTAGTCATAGGATTTAGGTTCACATCGGCGGGGTCAAAGATAGAACACATGACACGATGCATAATTTGGTGTGACTAATTCAATAATTTCTAGCCTCCTGATAAATTAATCAGAAACTATCCACCTTCTCAAATCATATGCATCCAAAGTCCATCTATAGGAAGACAGTGTTTATCTTTTTCCATTTCTTTTTTGTTCTGCATGGAGTCTATCCATTCAAGGGTAATATTCTAATTAAATTAGCTGGAAATTAGTCCAAACCAGACTATTTAGTCTTATATATATATATATAGACACATATCCTTTGAGTAAGAGACCACCATGAAATACACAGTAAAAAAAATAGCATATGGGAGGTCGGCGTTGGTTACTATATATTATGATGAAAATTGCGTCAGCAGAAAAGGTTGAGTGAATTTTAATTAAGTATATATATTTTTATTAAATTATTTTCTAGCCATTGAATTATCAAGACTTGGTTAAATTACATTATTAACTTTATTAGATAGTTATCTTCCTCCATAGGTTTTATTAATGAATTTGCATTGCTTTTGGATTTTTTAAAGCTATCGTTTTCAATAGAAAGTAGCCATTCCTATCCTTAAATTTCGTTTCATCTCCCAATCCTTCTTAGAATCCGAGCCTTAAAGTGAAAATCTTAATTCTTACAGCCATTGAGCTGTACAGCTCCGACTTTGAAAACACCATCACTCACAAACTAATAGATTTTTTTTCCAATAATGAGATCCCAGATATGGTCATATTAGGACGATTGAATGTTCACAAAAACACTATATATTGCCATTTAGAGTTGGATGTAAATAGTCCCTGCTAAATGCAAAGCAGTCGGACGGACATGACATTACCAAAAGCGATTTCAAAAGGTAGAAGCTATAATTTCATCACTTGATTGAGTTTGTTTATCTCACAACATCTTACATTTCACCGCATAATGACATTCTTAGGCGCAATTAAATTTGCAATAAAGCGCTCGAATGATGACTTTCGGTGAGAGGTCAAAGCGTGGACAGTCACTGAAAAGAAGACCTTCCAGTGTCATGATCGACTATAATGCACCCCAAAAAAAACAAAACCCAATAATTAAGTTGGTAATTAAGTGATTGATGGTCGGGGAGAGAAAATATTCTTGTGTAGAAAACCAGTATGATGAATCACAATTATGGGGCGCCATAGGCTATCTTTATTCACATTATTATAAAAGATTAGATTTTCATATAGTATAAATCATTGGTTTTCGACATGTCAAGTTTCTCAATTCACACTTCTTGCTTTTCTAGTGGGAACGATATGCTTGTCAGAGGAACAGTTATGATGATAGTTATGGATATTGAAAGCCTTTGCGATTTTAATATCGCTATGTGCATAAATCTTGGGACATCCATGGATTGATTCGATTATTCAAGATAAATAATGGATTGTCCAAACTCGTTTACAGAATTGACTAATTGAGCCTTAACATTTTGATAGATTTATTTTATTTTCTTTGTTTTTAAATTTAAAAAATATCTATTTATACATCATAGGTAGAAACAATATAATATAATCAAAATTAATTAACCATTGATTAATTAGAATATTAAAATGATATATGAATTATTCTTGGATAATTTTGTGTGCATCATCAACATAATAAAATCATATAAAAAAGACACGAAAAACACGTAATAACCTTAAATAGTAAATTTACGTTCAATCAAGTCAAAAATGAAAAAATTAATTGTCAGAAAAATGTATAGATAAAAAATATTATAGATTAAGAGCACACAAAAATATAAAAATAATAAATTTAACTCACCAAATCAAAAAAATAAAGAAATATATTAATTTCCAATATATTTTGATCGGTATAATAAAATATTATTAAAAAGTAAAAAACCATAATAAAAAACACAAAAATATAAAATGATAAATTAAAATTCAGTGTAAAAAATTAGTTGCAGAAAAGATTCAATGTTAAATGCTAAATATAATAAAATATCATTAATTTTTTAAAATATACTGTTTTTAAAGAATGATTATGTTTTTTTATTTTATCCAAAATATATATTTTTTTAAATGACAAATGAAGCGTTTATTAGTTTTATAGAGCATACTAGGTTATAGATCCATACTATATATTATGGGTATATAAAAAATAATTAAACTAAAAAAAATGTTAAGATTTGATATAATTATTTGATATTATTATTAAACTTAAAATATAACTATTTTAAATTTTTTTATCAAAAAAAACTTTTTCATCTTAGTAAATGCAATGTTTATAACTAGAATTGTTGGCTATATATATATATAATGACTTTTTAGGCAAGTTAATAAAATACATTAAGAAGATAGCATGTCCATATTTGATATGTGATTGAAAGTTAAAAAAATTATAAATATAGTAAAATTATGTTAAAATCTATCTAAAAATTTTAAGATTAAAAAATAATTTAATTTTAATTTTCATGAATATTTTATTACTAATATTGTTATTTTCATATCATATACAATATACATAATAATTAAAAAAATATCAAAATTCAGATAAAAATAACATTTAAGAATAATGAATAAACTTAATAATTTTTTTTTAAAAAAATTATATATATATAAAAAATACATCAAAGGATGAGGCCTGGTCCGCTAATAACAAAACCAAAAGAAGAATAAAGGAATCTGACATTTTTTTGTAGAAGCAATAATAAACCAAATAGAAAAATAAAAATACAGTAAAATGGTCAGGTCTAGCATCTGGCTAGCTAGTAGCTGTCAGGCCTGTAAGCGACGCAAGCACACCTAACCCATTGATTTCTTTTCTATTAACGGAGACAACGTGTCATTTTCTCTTTATATATTTTAAAAATATATTGGGTATAAAAATTAATAATTTATTTTTTTACGTTAACATATTAAAACTATTTTAAAAAATAAATTATTATTTTTTATATCCAATAAATTTTTTAAAATATATTAAAACAGGTTAAAATACAACGCAAAACATCCCAAAAATTCCCCTTCTCCATGGCGTGCTTCCTCTCCACTGTTTTCCAAGCTTATCATTTCTTGCTTGTTTCTAACCAAAAAGTGATAGAAGACAGTTTAATGCTAGTGATTTATCTCGTTCATGTATATGTGCAGGAATTATATAATTTTTTTTTATTATTAGATGATTAACCAATTTTTTTAAAAATCAAATAAAACTTAATAAAAAAAATGAAAAAATTAACCGTTTTTAACAAGGTCATAATTTAACCTATGTTCTTAAGATGAACTCTTCTACTTTTTACTTTTCTTTTAATAAAATCCAGCTTATGTCACCTCCTAGATTGATTTGCTAAATCAATTCGTGTCTTACAATAATAATTGAAATATGATAGCCAAGTAAAACAAAAAAAGGTATTTTAAACTAAACACAGGAACTAAATAACTTTCATGAATTCAACTCAAATATTTGTACGAGTATTTATAGAACTCTAAGTACATGTTATTAATCCTTACACACACACACACACACACACACACATGATTAGATAATGCAAGTTTATTTTCCAGCAGTGTGCGTGTATGTTCAAAACGAAAGTTCCATTATTCTCCTTTGCTGCCATTATAACCAAATACTAAAATTTTTGAAATTAGGAAAACGAAAGATGGTAGATGACTAGCACTCGGGTACACCATGATGGCATCCCAATGAGTTATATCAGCCAATGGATACAAGGGCCACCTCAAGATTTCTTAGTTGACCCTTTAGATTTCGATGTATGGTGCTAGATCTTGTCAACACTAGTGAAGCATAAATGGACCACAAGCACAGCGCAGGCTTTCGATGGTGCTATACAGACCCTACCCACGAAATATTTTTACTCTCTCGCATACATTGTAGTGGGCTAAAGTGGATGGCTGATACAGTCTGATATATTGTGATTTGAAAGTGTAGTTTTTGGTTGCATCCTGGTCTGTATACATCACAAGGGTTCACCTCTGGGAACTTCTGTATCTTCTTTGTAGGACATAGATTTTATATCCACCTAGTCCTTGTTACCCCTCTGGTAGAGCATAAGGACCTTGGAAGAACCCTGCCAAATTGCTGCCTATAGGAACATATCATAAACTTCCTCACATGGGATTTCTCTTTGTGCCAGCCTCCATACACCTCAGTGTTAGAATGGACTCTTCTGCGCAGTGGGCATTGATCATGCTAACATTATCGATCGCCACCCAGTATTTCACTGAGTTTTCATGTTATCATATGGTGAAGTGGTCACATGTATACAATTAATGTACTTTGTTGATGGTAAATTGTATTCTTCTTCTCATTGTTATCTTTTCCATTTTTAGTATTTTGGTTTTTTGCTCTTGTATCATTTTGAAATTATCATTTCGATCGGTGGTCCAACGTTGTCTAAGCCTTAGCAATTATTTCTTCGTTGGATCGATGTTTAAGGCTTTGGACCACAACCGCTGGCATCATTCTTTTTTTCAATTGACTCGAGAAATGAGGACAAAATTAAATAATCATGGAGGTAGATAACTCTCTGTATACAAGTGATAAACAGTCATGCTTTCCTGTCATATTTCGTTCCCATGCTAGCTAGTCCTAAGAGTACTAAACTTTATAACCCGCAATGACCATTGACCAGACCCTTATCTTCCTGGTGTTTTGAACCAAAAGTAATGGTTTCAACTAGCAAGTTTATATGGGTGCAACTTGCAAGCAATAAATAGAGCAGCCTAGCGACTGGTTAGCTTTCAGGGACCCAGATCCACACCGGTGAAGATAGCAACATTGCAGTAATTCATGCAGGAGGTAGGGAGAGAAATTCTCTGATGCCTCAAATATTAAACCGACAAAATCTGAAAGATTTACTCCAGTACGTAAATGCATGATGACATCAAAAAAAGGTTAGACGTACGTGGCCTTGAGGTTCTTTAATTTCTGCATGAAAATGACATAAAAATTGGTTGCCATATGAAATTAGATTTTCTTAATGGTAACAACACTTATTGACTGTAAAATAAGATCCTCTGGGGTTTTTTAACTTGAGGAGAGAGTCCCTAAAAACTAAAAATATCAATATTGCAATGATCAGGGATCCAATGATACAGATGATCATTAGTATCTGTCTATCGAGCACCAGAGTTTTTAATATCACATGGATTCAATCAGGACGGCCTCACCAAAGGAGAAGAACAACTCAATAAGTGCCGAGGACACACTATTACCCTGCCACCCTATGCCCTACTCCTAAGTTGTTTGGAGCGGCTTCTATAGGTTCCAGTCAGGTGTGCATTGGGAGTGGGGCATTGACAGTCTCGGCTACTTGAGTTCATATACAAAAATTCCCTTTGATTGACAACAGGACTAGAATCTTTTAAGATGACTTGAGTTATCGAAAAATTATTTCATATATTGACGTACGATATTAGCAATTTGTTTGGTACACAAGCAGTCTTTGGCATTTTTCCGTTGGAGTTTTGGAGAAATTGGCTAGTACTGTTGGGTCTGCAAGTGCGACTGGCTTCAACAAATTATGGAAGAACACTGGTTATATTAATTTTTTAATAAAAATTGATCGCGTTAATTAATAAAATGAAGCAGATTGTGGACATTTTTGCTTGATTTGAACCAAAACATATTCTAAACTCTTGGATTATGAAATGAGCAGTGCCTTCCTCTCTCCATTTCTATGAACCCACATGGATTAGCACAGGTAGTATGAGGATATTTAGTTTTGTGAATTTCAAGCTTGTCATTAGCTTTCAAAATACTCGTGCTCTCAGATTAGTACATACTAACTGTTCAAATCTTAGTCATCTCAAAGAGATCGAAACACAAAGTAATAATAGGTCCATTCTGCCGTCGCAAAGGCACCGGCGGGACGTTCCCATCCCTCCATAAAGGCGATATTGGCCCTTTGATTACCCTCGTTTTGGGTGTACGTGTGGTCCTGTTGGATTTGCATTTTTCGCAGAGAGAACTTGGTCCATGCACTTTGGCTGGTTGGAAAGCATGCACATCTATCTTCAGCTTTCGGTAGGAGTACTGTTCGCCATTCTTTTATCTCTTCATTGCTTGGTTTATCCAAAGCAAATTTCTCAGACTTTTGATCTTACTGCTTCATCTTTAACAATACATATGCTTTTCCATGTCACACGAGGCCCTGGCAAAGATCAATAAAGAATTTTAGAGTGAAAAGAAGCTTAAATCTAGTCAAATATAGTTTTTACACGCATAATATGTTAATTACCATGGCACGACAATGCTTGCTTGATTAACTTCTAATATAACACATGCTTATTAATTTTTATTAACCAATTAACATGCTGAAAGTACTACCATGGAACTTGTAACTCACGGGTGTCATTTGTTGACCAAAAGTTACAGGCGCCTGGGTGGTGTCAATCCAGCTGCAATGACCTTTCCCAGAAGGAAGATGATGCAAGTCTAGCATGCATTTTTGGTAACTTGTGAAGTTCATTACTTATTGTTATTCTCTTCTTATATGTACCAGAAACAGAAAAATTTCTTCTGTAACTTGACACGCATGCTTTATCAATATCCAGCAGCTGAAGTAATCATCTATATTCACTCGATCACACCTTGATCAATCCGTGAAAAGCCATGATTGCTCATCTTTTTTCCTTAATGTTTCCGCCTCGGATTTAAAAAGATAAAAGGAAAGAAGAGGACCTCTTAATTGAGTTTGCCTTTTTAAGGCTGGTTAGTTTTTATCAGTTTCCTTGTCTGTTGATGTTATACCAGCTTGAATTGTTCTCGAATGTGTTGCTTGACTTATGGCTAACCTCCTCGATTCCATTCATAAGTTGTGGCGCCTAAATAAAACTAGTCTCTCTTAAGTTTCTATCTTCTATTCTATTGATAAATGATCAAACATTCTCACTGCAAATGGGAACAGCTTGCAGGCAAATTTCCTTCCGATGAAATCATATAACCTTCAGTTTTGCAGTTCAAAAACTTAATAATTGACGTCCTTGCAGGGTAAGTCTTAGTCATACACTGAGGATCTACTAATTTCGTCGTGATATGTATATCTGGTGAAAGTGGGTTTTCATTGCCACAGTGTAAGTTCAAGACAAAGTAGATGCTATAGCTAGCTACTGTCGCGACCACAGAAAACTTTCATGCATAGTAATCAGCATGATCTCTTTGGTTAGTGGCGTGTATTATTTTTCAAACTTTCTTATTTAAGCAATTGATTAAAAGGAATAAATATCTGAGCATCCTCCATCAACAATGAAAAATGGGATGACAATCTAATGGAAAGATCAGTTATAATACCTCGTAAAGAGTTCTTTCACGTGTCCATTTTTTGCTCTTTCCCTTCAAGATGAAAGAGACTTCCATCACAGCCTCATGTCTGAGCATTAAAGCAAGCCAAGATTAAGATGTTAATTAACTACAGACAAAAATGAAAAGGAACTAAAGGCAATCACCTGGAAAGATGTACTCCCATTATTTTTTTTACATGAATAGGAACTATGATTATTATAGAGTATTAATTAGAAAAAAAATAATAAATTAAAGTTTTTTTTCTTAAAAATAGTTTCTTATTGAAAAGTGATTTTCTATAAATGAAGTTATTTTTTAATATTTGACATTGTCCCAAAAAAAAAGTTAAAAAAGAGTTTTCAATGTTTGACTATGTTATGAAAAATAACTTATTAAAATATTTTTTAATTTTATTAAAAAAATAAGGATGAAATGTTATAAATAAAAAAACTAGAGAATAAAATGGAAAACAAAATATAATTTTATAAATTATTTAAAATAAAATAAATAACAATTAAAATAATAAAAACTAAATTTGACAAATAAAAAAGATGAAAGATGATGAAATTTCAAAAAAATTATAATTTCATAAATTATTTCAAAGAAAAATAAATAGAAACCAAAAGAAGAAGGACCAAATATAAAAAAATATAATTTTTTAATTAAAAAAATAATAATAACAATGAGGATCAAAATTGATATAAAAAATCAAATTAAATTAAATTTTAAATGATAAAATTTAAAAAAATAATCACAATAAGATATATAGCAATAAAAAAATTAGAAACCAAATTTGAAATAAGCAATAAATAATAAAATATTTTTTTTTAATTTTTTTTAACTTTTTAAAAGTGTTATGCACAAAAAATATAAAAAAAATAAAAATGAAATCAAATTTTTATTTGATTAAAAAATATTTTATGTTGTTTAATTTTTTTAATAATAAATAAATAAAAAAATTTTAAAAATCATTTTTAATGGGAAAAAAAGGCGCATAGGATTCAAAGCCACCACGACAGTGACAGACCACGGTACCCTCTTACAAAAATAAATAAATAAAATAAAATAAAATAGCAGATGAATCATAACAATCGCAAAGTATAGAGCTGTCATTACTAGTGTACATTAGAGGGTGTTGATCTTCACAGGAGTAGTTTATTCCCTTGTTTAAAGGTGAAGGATTTGTATTTCAGAAGCTCTTATCAGTGGATGTGAAACCGTAGCATAAATGGGAATATGGTACGGCTGTTTCAACGCAGATGATCCCCTCATTTTCAAGAAAGCTTTAACCAGGCAAGACTTTATATATGAATGGACAAATAAGTGAATAATTGACAGTGTAGACATGCTTGCTGCCTTCATTAATTTTGAAGCTTACCAGGCCAACTTCATTCCACTAAGCGATTTTCTGGTATATCTAATGAAAGATTATACACTTGTCCTAGGTTTTCACGTCATCGATGGTCATAATAAATTCTAGCTAAAATTAAATATCCTTTTGTTTTATTGTGATAAATAGATCCATCATTAATATGAATCATTGTCGACATTGCATCTTATAGTTGATTGACATGGACTGTTCAACCCATTCATTCCGAATTTGAATTGGCAAATCAAAACTTATAATATGAAAAAAATCTATCTAATTTAAATATCAAGATTGAAAAGTTGTAAAAATTATAGGTTTAATTTAAATTAAATTGAATGTGATTATCAAATGATTATTTTAAACCAATAGCAGCTTATGTCCGGTAAAATTTTAAAATATAATTTATATTATTTTTTAATACACCCTCTTAACCAGATTTAAGAATATAATTTATATTATTTTATAACATACTCTCTTAAATAAAAGATATTTAGACTTAAAACTTGCATGAATACATATTTTTTTTATTCTATAAATATTATTTCTAGTAAAAGAACTTTAAACTTGAAATTTGCATAAACTCATATTTTACTGAGCCTAATTTTTATTAAATAAATAAAAATAATGAGATTCAAATTTATGATTATTTGATTATCAAGGTTTCAATACTACGTTAAAAAATTATTTTAATTAAATAATTTTAATTATTAAATAAAATTTTAAAATATAATTTATATTTTTCTTCAGTAATGATAATTTACATATATTTTAAGAATCAGGGAAGTGAAGGCCTAGAACTATCGACGGTTGATTGAATTAGAAATCAATTTGATATTATTATGTTCGAGTGTTGAACGTTGGTTGTTTGGGTATCGATTGGAGAGGGGGGGGGGGGGGGCNGGGGATCCCACAAATGAGAGCCTAATTGTATTTCTGATGTTATTAACTACTTGCAGTTGGTGATCTTCCTGAGGAATGGTATAGTTATAAATTTTTGTTCTGGGCTTTCTCAAAAAAAGAATCACGAGTAGCATATTTAGATTAAAAAAAAAGAGGGTTATGCAGGTACAATTACTTGAAAAAAGTTGATAAAATTATGGGACCGCAACATTAACCTTAGAGACATTTTTCTGAGCTGTGGGAGAGCCATGGCTCACCATGCCCCTCCTCTGCTCAATCTCCGCGTACGGATCCCATGGGCCGTGAGCAATTAAAGACAAATAAGGAAGAAATGTTATGGGCTCATCAATTTGATAGTAGGTCCTAATTTCAAAGCCCAATCCAAATAATATAACAAAACCTTGGGCCATCCCCCAAGACCATCTGAGGCACCTTCCTCATAAAGCTAACAAACAAGGGCAAGATCGTCACAAAACTCCCGCTCCCCATTTTTTCAAGAACTTCATAAAAATTGTAAAGGCGGGTCCTTTGGCCTCCTGAATAACAGAATCTGGTGTCACCCAAATCGCCATGACCATTCACTTATTTACACTAAAAACCCAGGAAAACAACCAGTAAATCAATAAAACATGAAAGGCAAAAGGGTAATTAGGTTCATCACTCCCGGGTCCACTTCCACCCTATTGCTCCGCTCACCCAATCCAAGTCAAACGAAGTCAAAACAACTACTTAACAGAAAACTCCAAACGGCGCCACTTCATCTGGTCTAAAAGGTGACAACGTCACCGTTTTAATGGTACACGCTGGTAATTTAAAGGAAACCGCTGTCTAAAACAGGAAAAAAAATCCGGAAAATCAGCCCCTATGTTACTGTTCGCATTTTGCAGTTAGGCAGGTCGGTATTTCACACACACAAAAAAAAGATCGTTTTCTATAGGGAGAGAGACACAAGAAAACAGAAACCTCAAAAAAATGCAAAATCAAACTGAAAACAACAATGAATCAATGAGAATAACAGAAGGGAACAGAGAGAATCAGACGAATTCGCCGACTGGGGGAGATGATGGAGCTGATTCAGGTGAGCTTGGTGGCGGAATCGGTGGTAACGGTCGGACTAATGGTAAAGTGAAAGGACCGTGGTCACCAGAGGAAGATGCAGTACTGAGTCAACTAGTGAGTAAGTTTGGAGCAAGGAATTGGAGTTTGATAGCACGAGGAATACCAGGGAGGTCTGGGAAATCTTGTAGGCTTAGATGGTGTAATCAGCTTGATCCTTGCCTAACGCGCAAACCTTTCACTGGTATAATTCCATAATCAAGTCACTCAATTTACTATTTCTTTCATCTCTTTGCGTTTGTTTCTGGGATTTTCTATTTTTCTTTTTTCTCTTTTCTATTTTTTTTTTTGGGGGGGGGGTGGTTCGAATGGTGATGTGCTGTTGTTTTTCTTTTTTTAATGATGACAGTAGGTTTTTTGGTCTTTTGTTCAAGGTTGGAAATTCGAACCGAACTCCAACTTGTCACAGGGATTTTGTTTTCATTTAAATTTGATTTTTTTTTTTGTGTGTGCGTGGATTGATATATTCTTTATAGGGGTTTCGACATTATGATTGATTTGTGAATTTTAAGCTTGTTTCAATAGTAGTTGTAGTGTGAAAGAGTGGATTTGAAAATCCCCGATGTTGAGCATTGATCATTTGGTTATTGTTGGATAGCTAGATTGGCTTTCTTATATATCTGAACATTGGGATCGAGTTGTATACATTCAAGTCTGATGTTTGGTTTTAGAAAGTGGTGGTCTTGGAGAGCAAAGTTTTATATAGGATTGAGGTTTACTAGTTTAAAGGATTGTCAACTTGGCCATCAAGTTTATGACATCTAGGTAGATGCAATGGCGGGTGCAAATGGGTCCCAGAACACTCAAAATCCGTTGTGAACTCTGCTAATCACTGTTTACATGGCGTAGGTGAATAGGCCCATCCCGTTGTATATATCATTTTGTTTGTCTGTGTTGTTCGATTAGATACATTGTAAAAGTATAACTGTGCACAGGTGATGGCATGGGTAAATTGTGAACTTGTCATGCATACTACTTGTAAATTGTGATGGCATGGGTATGGTATTGCTTTCCAACTGATTTTAAAGATGGTTTTGTTTTGTTTCTTTTTTTTCTTTTCTTTTCTTTTGTTTTAAATCCAGGTTGCTTTCCTGCAAGTTCTGATGATTTTTTTTCTTTTGCCGTGGCTTCTTCTCAGCTGCTGTATTCATAACATGAAAAGTATGCCTTGTCTCAGTGTGTAAATTATTTGAACTCAATGGCTCATTCATTTAAAGGCTCAATGGTAGAAGCAAAGGAATCATTTTAAGCCACTCAAAGTGCCTGGGATTTGATTATGAGACATGTTAAATAACAATATTCATTTAAGCTCCTGTTTAGGTAGTCCCCATTTCTTGGAGATACCATTTTCTTGATGTTGGTGTTTTGCGCAACCTGCATATGTTAGGTTCATCATAAGGAAATAAGGCAACATAATGTAACAGGATATCCTGGTGCATACAATTAGTTGTCTATGATATTTTCTTGTCATTTTCAAAGTTTTTCTGCTGTTGATATGGTGCTTAATTTTTCCCTTATTATGGAAGGTAAGGTATAGACAATTTATGGCTAGGTAATGTCTGGTCTCGGAAGTGAGTTAGAGCCTTAACCAGTAAGATCACCTAGTTAGGTTTTGATGGGATTATGCTTTTGGTTTTAAATCTGGAACTTAGCTGGAATATGATAGGATAGCAACCAAACAGGACGTAGCGTGGAATTCGTATCTTAAGGAAGTAATCCTGGTAATTATGTGGAGTCTTTTGGAAGATTTCAGGATCATTCTGAAGAACCATTTACCTAAGCACATTTATTATTAGTATTCGCTGTTTAGCAACGTTTTATCTGAATCATTTCCACAGGATACTTCTATGCAGAAGCACTCTCACATGCTTTTATTGTGCAATAGTTGATCACTTGGTGAAGTGTAGTGTGATAATGTCACAGGTTCACAGCATGGGTGAAACACTTGAACTCTAAAGGGATAGAATGGATTTGCTAATCTACTGTAACACACATAAGCTTTAGCTAACCTTTAGGATACAAGGAAGATTTCTTTAGCTTAGCTATTCTTGCATTCTGCTTTATTCATGTGTACTGGGATGATTATGCAAATTCCCAAGTCTCGTTCACAATTACACTCTATCCAAAATAGAAGTGATTAGTTTTTGGTTATATTTGAAAATGAGGGTAATTTGTTTTTATGTCCTAATATTTTGTGGTGGTTGCACGCAAATCTTCGTGTTCTTAAAATAAGTGCAGTGATGGTACCTATTCCATCCTTTGAAACTTTTGCCCCTCTGTATGCCATTATTCCCCACTAAAGCATGCTCCTCAAGAACTCTATTGTAGATTGTAGAAACTCGACTTGAGTTTGACCGTGTTAAAACCTCATACTTGAAAAAAAATTACCTTGAAATTATTGAATTTTAACATTTAGGTCTATCCAATTTTTCTCTCTTTCAAAATTTTATTGATGTTAGGGACTATCACTTGTCACAAGGGTGAAAACCTACAGGCTTAAAACCAGAAAACTGCAGGTGTAAGTGAATTGTAGGAATGTTCAAATGCTCTCCCTTGGGAATATGTCAGTGGAATGATGACTGTGTGATGACAATTTTGAGCACTCTTGATGTTCTTTGTTCATGTTTTTATATTCAACCTCCGTAACAACTCACTACAGAGCTTCCATATTTGCAAAGTAACTTGTTCATGTGAGGTTGTTTGAATTTCCTTCTTTTTTTTCTTTTTTTTTGGTGCGTGTCATTTGTAAATATTAACTTTCATGTGCTGCACATGTTGGCTATTGGTACAGAGGAAGAAGATCATATTATAATTGCAGCTCATGCAAAGCATGGAAACAAATGGGCAGCAATCGCAAGGCTCTTGCCAGGTAGAACTGACAATTCAATCAAGAACCATTGGAATTCTACTCTAAGGCGCCGATGGGCCGATCTGATAAGGTTGAAACCAGGAACCAGTGATGTGATGGAAGATGGTAGCATTGAAATAACAAGGGCATCATCAGAAGAAACCCTTTCAGTTTGTGACATCAGTTCATCACAGCCCCCAGAAGGGAGAGATGTCACAATCGATGACCAACCCAGCCAGCATGAAGACAAAGCTCAAACAGACACCATTCCTCAAACAAATGAGGTCACTGTTGCAACAGAACCACATGGAAATCTCACCCTTCCTCGTCCTGAGGCACGTGTTAGTGCATTTAAAGTTTATAATCCCCCCAGTGGTCTGAAAATGAGTTCTGGGCTTACAAGAACAGTTCCAGCTCATGGCCCTTCGGTTCAAACACCCAAACCAGACTTGGGGTCTTGCAAATTCCTTGAAGATGTTCATTGTGAGCCCATAATTCCTTCACGATGTGGGTATGGTTGCTGTGCGACCCCGAGCGGGGGTCATCCTTCAAGCTCTTTGCTGGGACCTGAGTTTGTTGAATATGAGGAGCCCCCTCCTTTCTCAAGTCAAGAATTGATCTCAATTGCTACAGATTTGAACAATATTGCATGGATGAAGAGTGGCCTGGAGAATAGCAGCACTGGGATAAGCGATGCTGCAAGCTATAGAATGTCTCAAGGGACTCCTGTTGACTCCCAAATGGGAATGTCTGAACAGAATTTAAGAAACGGCCATATGCATTTTGAGGAGGGGCGAAGCAGATTAATGGGCACAATGGCAGGTACCATATCAACCCAGATGCCTGCTTGACCTTTGGCAATGCTTGCCGAATTGGAGAGCCTGAACCAAACGTGCTACTGATTTCCTCTCGTGATATTGCTTCATCATAGGATGGTATAGGTGAAATCTATTCAGTTGTCATCAAGTATTTGTCTTTTTTAGAAGTGAAGAAATGATTTCATGTGGAGGCTCTTCATTCCTGGCGAAGAGATGATGTCATTTTGCTTATACAGCCACAAATATATTTCTTAAAGATATATTGAGTCTTGACTCAGTTGAAAAATGAAACTTTTTTTTTTTTTTTGACGTGTGATGTCCGGGCCAGCTTACGCGCACCACGACTAAACCACACGGCTCACTGAACATCCTGCAAGCCCAGTGAACATGTAAGGCACCACGGGGGTGACAGGCATGCATGGTGAGGTTCGAACCCCTGATGCAAAGGAAGGGGACAAGTCTCTTCCACCGCTAGACTAGAACCTCACTTGCAAAATGAAACTTGATTGTATCCGTTGTTATGGTGCTCGAGCTTCCCAGCATGATGCTTTCTTATGGCTGGTCTCTAGGCCCATGGCCATTAGAGTTACGGGCCATAAAGCTTTGCACTCTTCCTCGTCCAAAGGCACACGTCGGTGCATTTAAACTACGGTTACTTGTCCAAGCAGGACTTTGCTCGTGAGGCAAAGACTGACGGATCAACCTTGGCTTTGGCTGCGTAACTCGTGTCGCAGGAATAGTAATTCCAGAGGCTGCTTTTCAATAAGCAATAGTGCACGGGCCCTAATTTCAGTCATAGATTTCATCAGCATTTGGTGGTAAACCCACGACTTCATTAATCACAGATTCCTAGTTCCAGATTTCTCGAAAACTAGTGCTGGGCTAGGCTTGAAATCAGTTTAGAGTAACATTAGTTTCCTGGTGTATGCTCTGCGCGAGTTTGATAAAAAAAAAAAAACCCTGAAAAACATATTTAGATGAGAGGGAATTTTTTGATATTATTATTAAATTAAATATTGTGTATTAATTTTTTAAACTAATTTGGATTTTAAAATTAAATTGTATAAAAATTCTTTTGATATAATTAGATGGACTTAACATGTTTAAAGAATAATATGAATAACTAGTAAAAAATATGATTTAATTTTAAAAATATTAAAATGATATTTTTAATATATTAAGATTATAATATCTTATATCAATTTAGACTTTATAACCAGCTTCTTAGATCTATGATTTATGTTATAGACTATATTGGTTTTAAAAACTTTATTTTTAAAAACTATTTTCACTTAATGATATCATAATGAAAACAATTACTTGTAAAATTAAGTATTAATTAAATATTAAAATATTTATTCAAGGCTGTGATAATATTACAAAAAGCAAACTGAAATAAATTATGAATATTAATTCAAAATCATTCAAATATTAAAATAATTAAAATATAGAAAAAAAAACAAAAAAAGTATTCAATCAAAATATGAAATTTTTTAAAAAAATTATTTGATAGTTTTATTAAACACAATTCAAGAGGACAAGACAAACTTGACGCCTTTCTACTTGATTTCTTAAATTTAACTTACATGAGAGTTGATTCTAGGTATTTAATTGACTTGGAGAATATAAAGATAACTCAAATAATTAATAAAAGTGTGATTTAATTTTTTAAAATAATATTAAAATGATGATATATTAAATTAATTCAGGTTTAAGGATTTGACTTGTAAAAACTGTGATTTAAATAAAAAAATTTATTTTATTTTATTTTTAATTTTTTTATTTAATGATACTGTAATAAAATTAAATACTGAATTTTTATTTTAAATTATATTAATTTTATAAAATAAATTATTAATCTACAGAGATCAAATTAGAGAGAGAGAGGAAATTTAGAGGGTCGAATTTATTTTTTTTTTAAAAAAAGACCCTAAAAAACAGGGAACCGTGAACGCGTTCAATTATTTCGGGAGAGCTGTACTAGTGATAATGATAATAATTGCAGGAGGGTAGTTGGGATCTTTTGTTTTACAGTCAGCCCCAACTGTTCCACTGGCAGCCTCCTCCTGCACGATAGTACCTGACCAAACTGTAAACTTACTCTTAAGGCAATGTAAAAAATCTAAAGTGGCTAAAAACATCATTTTAGAATCATGAAACAGCAGCTGATACGCCGAACTCTCCATTTCACAGGAGATAAGACGGCACATGATAAATGGAAAGTCCACACTGCCCTTCTCACAACATCATCTATGTAAAAAAGGCATGGGCAATATTGGCCCCAGAAAAATCGGAGGGTGTACAGGTTCATGAGGCATTTAAAATACAATAAAAGCACCAAATAGGACAGATAAAAATCTTTCTCTAGACACCTCCACTATCCTATGCTGTCTGTGGAAAAATAGTAGTGTTTTAATGGGTAACTTCAACATCAAATCATCTTCTAGTATATCCCTTGTTGCCTTTGCAAACGGGCTCCTCTCGACCATTTTAGCTAGCTTCCCACGTTTTTCTTTGCACCAACCCTGCCACCTAATAAGTAAATAGATAATGAAAGCACACAGCCGCAAGGCCACGACTTTTACAAAGAAAAGCAATCAAATACATTCCAGTAGTATTTCTTGTACTTGCTGAATGATACTGTATTCTGTCCATAATATCTTCCGCCCTCTTTCTTTCTACTACAAGCTCTGTTCAAAACTGACACTTGCCACGGGTTTTGAGACCTTCTTTGACCTTTGGTTGGCATTGATGATCTGTGCCTTCCAAACCCTTTACATGAAGATTAGCAAACTGGGTTTTAAAAATGGAAAACTTGCAAAAAACCCAAGCTGTTGTTGTTGTTGTTGATGGTGATGTTGATGTTGATGCAGTAGATGGAAGTAGTCACCCCAACAACAAGCAGTCAGTGGATGAAGAGCATATAGGTTCTTCGAGTGAGTCTGGCTCTTGCAGTGAGATTTTGAAGGAGAGATCTTCTGTGTCAGTTGTGGATCTGGAGTGTGGGGCACCAGAGATAAAGCTACATTTGGAAAAAGTTGAGAGGGACTGCAGGATTTGTCATTTGACCATTGATGCAGGGAATCTGGAGTCTGGAATGCCTTTTGAGTTGGGGTGTTCTTGCAAAGATGATTTGGCTGCTGCTCATAAGCAGTGTGCAGAGGCCTGGTTCAAGATAAAGGGAAACAAGTAAGTTGATAAATAAAGCACAGAATTGATCTTATTGACGTGTTATATATTTTGGTTCTTAGCGCTTCTAAATTTAGATGGTGTGCTCTAATGCCATTCTACAATGATTACAGTAAAATGTTTGCCTTGCAAATGATTTTTGACATGTTCTTGGGGACACCTATTTGTTGATTCTTGGGAATTTCATGATTTTTTTTTTCCTAGGCAGATGACTGAAAAATTTAAGGTTTTGATCGTGGCACTACTAGTCTTTGATCAGGAGTTTATGCAATTTGTTAGTTAACGAATATATATTAACAATAAAATAATTACACAGTTTAATTTTTTTTAAAAAAAACTTTCGACATCTACAGAAATGTAAGATGACCAAAAGGGTGTCATAAACGGGTTCGATGATCTCGTTTCAGATGGTCATTGCTGTAAAGTTGGTGCCTTTGAAAATTATTGGTCGAGATGCATATAATACTACTTGTTTTTATTAGTACACAAGCCTTGGAGTAGTATTTGGTGAAAATACCAGCGAAAAGCATCGTGCTTGATGCAAGGAACATGTTAATGGAACGTAATTTAGAATAAAATCTCTACTTTGTTGGTTTGGAAAAAGGAGAGTAAAAGTTGGCCTATACACTAAATGAAAAGAATTATTTATGGCGAAAGAAAAAGGTTAAACCCTACTTTTAATTCCAACTACGTGAATAATTATTCCATTGTTTGTTTTGTCAAAATATCTTGTGTAATGCGATTACAATTTTTATTGCGCTATAGCACAAGTTGGGATTTGACTCCTGTGTGCAATGATAATTTAGATTGATAAACCAGGCACTAGCAGATATTACTGATAAGATGTAAACAGACAAGCTATCTGTGGTAGGTTGGATACCTTTTGAACTTTAGTTTCATGACGCACATGCCTTCAAAAAAATCAGAACTATTCCATTTTGTCTTATTGTCTAGTGACCCGCACAGCTTATGAAGAAAGATCAACTAAATAGTGTCAGATAACTAAGAGATCTAAAACAAAAATTCCGGCTGGATCCCTACGTCTATGGGCCATTTCAGTTCTAGGATTTTATACCTTGGTGAATTAGATGATTTTCATTGCAGAAATATCATGTTTTAAAACAAATAGAAAATAAATTATCTGTTATATTTTTCATCTCAGCATTCCTTTTGGATTGCATTTGGAGTCGCTCGTCTAACTTGCCCTTTCCCTTGTGTTGCTTCTTTTTGCTGTTCAAAATCTGCCTATTAGCTCCTAATGAAAGAAATTTAGTGAATTGCCTCGGTATTGCATTATTTCCTTCTCCAGTGCATTTCTTGTGGCACTACAGGAATTCGTGTGGATTTTTGGCTTTTGACATCGTGGTGCTTTCCCCTATAAAACCATCCGTTTCCTTTATGATCAGACATGGTCTCTGAATTTTACCCAGCGTATAACCTTTTTGGAATGAATTTGACTTGGTCAAGGAGTCCTTTGGGTTCAGATTCTTCTGTGCGAAGAAAAATATGTTGGAGTAGCTAGGGAAATGGAATATAAGCCATTGAATTCGATTGAGAACCATAATCTGCTGCATGTGGACTCATCCCATACATTTTTTGTGCTCTGTGCAGCAAGGCTACCCAGCACTCTGCTGGAAAATCCACTTCGAGGATTTGAGTTTGAGTTGCAGCTGCTGTGCTGTGCACAATATGTCTTGCTACAACACACTTGCAAATTAACTTCAACTACGAAAAACATGTTTTCAATTGGCTAATTACCCTTTTAAAGTTGAATGATTGAAGGATTATATTTTCCTTCAATCTTGTGGAAGCTTAAAAGGTAACAGATCAGAACATGTTTTTTTTTTGTGTGATAGTTTCTACGTTACACAGGGAGTAGAAGATTCATATGTTGTCCTCCTACATGATTTACATATGAATAGGATAATCAAGGCTTTCTATGATGCAACTCAAATACATTTGTTTTGACAGTTTCATAGTTTTGTTCTATTTGTCCTATTGAATTTCTAATTTTAAGGACCGTTTCATGGTGTAATGATCTCAGTTAGCCAGGCTCACAAGTTCCATGGCTGATTACTGAGACTAGTTACGGCTAACAGAATATAATGAATGATTGGACCAAATCTCCAGTGTATCGTCTTAAATTTAGAATGACAAAACTGGCATGGGTTTGTTTTGATTGGTATTTCATTTTCTCATACTTTGCCTAACAAAATGGAAATTATTCTCCGTCAACTTATGCCTTTCTATGTGTAGACATCACAAGAGATCATCTTTATCATGCTTTTGTCTTTTACAGTAGAAATGGCTGGTATTTAATGAAACTCTACGGAATACATTTTCTGAATCAGATGTTCGCTATGCCGTATTTTCTTTTGAGAATGACAGGTCAGAAGTGTTAGTAGACTATAATGTTGCCAATAGCTCTTTGTTGTCCATCTTGTGTTTAGAATGTGTAATGTATTCCTTCCTAACATTGTATTGATATTGGTTTGGATGGATTTGTCTTAGCATTCGAAATAAACCATGTAAATTGTGTTGCTGTTTAAGATCACTTGTTGAGTGATATTTCTTTAAAAAATCTAACAGCAGAACCTGTGAGATTTGTGGATCAGTTGCACGAAATGTAGCTGGTGCAAATGAAACTGAGTTGGCAGAGCAGAGCAACCAGGCCAATAGTGGTGCCTTGGCAACCACAACCGCGCCTGTGCAACCTGCAGAGACCCGAAACTTCTGGCAGGGTCACCAGTTCTTGAATTTCCTCCTAGCATGTATGGTCTTTGCCTTTGTCATCTCCTGGCTCTTTCACTTCAATGTACCCTCGTAATCTTATAAGAGATATTTCTTATCTCCTGGATTTGATGGTGGAAGATAAGGAAACAAGCATCATGGCTCCGAGCACTGCTGCGGGTACCATCCTGCACCAACCGAGTGATCTGCATTCCCATAAAGCTTTATGGTTCCCGTGTCTGCTTGTTGTTGATAGTAGTATTAGAGCTTAAACACTGTATAATTCGTGTTGTATTGTTGTCAGATTTTTTTCGCACGATCAAGTAGATTGCCATCTAATGTTGTGAGTTTGGTTTTCTTTCAGCATTTATATTACAATGCTAGTGTTCTCAGCACACCCTCACAACTTTCTTTGCATTTAGTCTCAGTCCATCTTGGATTTCAAAACTTGAAAGCCGTACCATTCAAGTTCCGTCAGCTGTAAACAATGCATCAATATCTACTTTTTAATATCATTTGGAGTTTTGTTGTGCCATCCCACTTTCTCGTATCTGTTTTCCTGTCTACGACATGTAATTAAGGGGACGGAAACGATACCGTGGCCATGGCCATGGGGTGTACTAAGCCACTTCATTATTGAAATGAATGTTTTTTGTTTTGATCAATACATTATTGGATGATTGGGAAGGTCCAAGGATGCTAGTGCATTTTTCATGTGGTTTTGGGGGTAATTTAATGTGGCTGACAGCATATTTTCTTAAATACACATCTACATATTTTATCATATGTCCTGGTCACTTGATGTTGGTGACATTAATACTAACAAAAATTGAGAGAAGTTGCAGAAACAAGAAGGGGAATTAAGGTGCGTTTCACAATAGTATGCTTTAAACCATCGGGGTTTTACTGTGATAAGAGGAGCTGAGGGCTAGCAGTTAACGACGAGGCCATGTCTAAGACCTGCAATGATTTAGCGTTTGCTCTAGATACGCTTGGTGTTGAGCCTGAATAGATTGGAAAAATTATTAGGTAGAGCCGTAGGGGTATATCACATCATCCAACGGAAAAATCACTTAATTCTCACCTGATGATATATGTATTTGAATGATATATTAACCTAATCTATAGGTATTGCGGTAGTAGACATCTCCATGCACTCCTAAATCTGCTTTCTTCTCTAGATCTTTCAGCTTTATGGAAGTAAACGAAGGACAATTTTTTGGTTGAAAATAACAAGATGGTGCCAAAAAATGGTGAGCATGTAAGCAAAATTTATATCTGAAAGATTTATCACTTGTTCGTTAAAGAAAAAATGTCGATGGACTAAAACAAACATACATGAAAGAAGGAAATTTGAGAGCATTATCACCTGGACACAGGACCGTTTTCCAGCACAAATGCATATAGCTCAAGTTCAACATAAACTATATAAATGATAAATGAAAATAATAAAAAAATAAATTTGCTATACAAGTATGTTTTCGTTCACGTTCTTCGGCTAGAATACATACAGTTACAAAATTATCTTGGTCCATAGAGATATATCTTCGGATATTGTAGTCGTTGGAGAAAGATTTTCTGCAATGATTTTTCTGAGAGGATTCTTTGAGAAGTTCTCTGGTGTTTTCTTAACATGCTCCCCACTCCCAAGATGGCGCTCCCATCTTAGACACCACCCTTGTACATGAGCCGCTGAGATCGATGTCGAGATAGAGGTTCTGTAAGTGCATCAGCTAGGAGGTCCTTAATGGAGATGTGGGAGACAACTAGCTGTTCTTTAGTGACTTTTTCATGAACAAAGTACTAATTAAGACATGCTTCATGCAGGAATGGAAGACAAGATTGGCACAAAAATATGTATCGTGAACTTGTCAGTGCCAACAGAGTACATGTGAGCTAGTGCCATTTATAAACATCATCCTTGTTCAATCCGCGAAGGAGCCCTGTCCTCGTACGTGCGACGGCTGAAAAAAAATATTTAGGTAGGGTAATGTTTTTTTTTCAAAAAAGAGAAATAGATTAATTGACGAATGATTACTTCCAATACTAGACAGCATAATATTTAATTTATTATAATTAATTTAGGTTGATTTGTAAAATTTGATGGGATAATCTTAAAAAAAAAATTAAAAAATTTAATCTTGAATTAACTCAATATTAAAAAATAAAATCAATAAAAAACATTTAATTAAAAAAATAAAATAGAGTTAAATAAATAAACTTGCAATGGAAGTTATGCATGTTATTAAATTTAATAATTTTTTTATTTCATAAATTATTTTTTATTTAATTTTACAAAAAAAATAGTGAAATATAATTTTTGTTTTTGAAATAACATATTTTTTAAAATAAATAAAAATGTGATAGGCATGTGGGGCTAAGATAATAAAGGTAAATCATGGACAATAAAAGATGAAATTATATTCCTTTATATTCAAGATAAATAAAAAAATAGATTATCGATAACAAATAATAAAATTATATTTTTTAAATGGAAGGACGAAAAAGCATTAAACCCCCTAAAAAAAAATAATACACTAGATATTATAGATTAACCCATTAAACTGTTACTTGAATAATAAACTTAATTGAGTTCAATAATTTATTTTATTAAATTTTTTAAAACTAATAAAAAAATACCTAACCACATGGACCTTGCAATTAAAATAAAACAACCTAAGGATGTAGGCCTTTTAACTTGGCTTAAGCTCTTAGGCCTATCTTATTATTTTTTAAGATAAAAAATAACATGTTATCTATATCAAGGATTGTTAAAAAATCAGCATTTCAGTTTTTTTAAAATTTAAAATTTATTTTTAACTTAAATCACTCATAAAATACTTTAAGCATCTTAATAAACCCAACTGTGAACACAAAAAAATCAAAATTAACTAGAAGTCAAGATAATTCTCACAATTAAATCTACTTACTCCTGCAAGGAAAAGAAAAAAAACACATAGATCAAGCTCTCCTCGTGAAAAAGAATTTATTAATATTAAAATTAATTATTTTTTTATTTAAAAATATCATCAATGAAAATTTCTCTCTATATATTAGTATTCTACAAACCTCTCTCTCTTCTAACAAAAAAAACTAGAAATAAAAGAAAAATGTAATACAATTAAGTTTTGAAAAACTAAAGGAACCAGTTAGCTCAAAAAATAGAGGATTAAACTGAACTTTTCAAATAAAATTGCAAGGCATCATCTATTTTACTCATCCCTTGGGCTTTAATCCTTTATCTCTCTATTCAATTTTTTCCCAAAAAATAACATATAATTAGGTGCTAATTTGCACTTAAAAAGGCCCAATCATGCATAAAAGATTCAAAAAATAAATTTAAAATTATTTAAAACTTAATTATTCTAATTCACGATAATTTGTAAGATGTTAAGCAGTTAAAATGCTATGGTGAACAGACACATGGCTTAACGGTGGTCAATTCTATAAAAGTATTATTAGTTTTACAATTTTGTTGCAACTAAAATTAAACCATGCGCCATGCACCAATGCAGTACAGTAATATATAACGAATTTGAAGCTAAATCATCAGCTGGACATAATAAAAATAAAATAAAAATGAATCATTGAGTTATAATATATAGCAACACAAATAAATAAATAAACAAACGGAGAGAATTTAGCCAAATCATTTTTTATCACCCAACCTCACCTGATCACGTAGCCGAAGAGGAGAAGACAAACACTGCAAGTCTAAGCAGCGATTAAAAGATGCGATGGTCAGATTAGGTCAAAGCGCCAGTCCCTGCTGCAAACAAGCCGCAATTAGCGGGGACTAGTAGTCTTTAATCTGCCATTGGCATGCACACAGCTAGCTCATGGTGGGGAGCTAATCACTTATTTGTCAGTTTTATTTATATTATTATTTCTGTTGTTTTCATTTGTGCAGTATTTAATTAATTTCAGCTCGATTGTCATAAACCCGCACTCGTTCCTGCTCGTGAGTGGGTGATCACTCATAATTTTTACATAGGATGCCTCTTTCAGAGAAGAAAATGAATTATTATTATTATTATTAATGTGGTTTAGGCATTTTTCTTAGAATAACTTGTGCCAATGGAGGCGCCCTGTGCTCATGAATGCCATTCCCTTCTTTAGAAGAGGAGAAATTATGAGCGGCAAAGTGTGTGTCTCGTGGAATTATCCATCATTCTTATTTTGGAGACAGAACTGGGATGCTATTTCTAAAACATACAAAGCGATTTACTAATTCTTTTTCATTATTTGATTGAATATCTAATTTGAAATTTATTTTTACTTTTCAAAAATATTTTTAAAAAATTATTTTTTTTCAAATTAATAATATTTTAGTGTTTTTAGATATGTTTAAAATAATTTTTTAAAAATAAAAAAACAATATATTTTCAAGTGAAAAATTATAATATCTCACATTAAACAATATACACAGAGCTATGGTATATTTAAGTAGTTGATATTTATCTTTGTACGGCGTGTTTTAAGACTTTTGATTGCCAGAAATAAAATTTCAAGACGTGAAAAATGAGTTGAGTTGAATTATTAAAAACAATATTATATTAAAAAAAATCTTATCTCCGTTCTTAACATACAATCGTATAAAATATATGATTTGCTAGAAAAGCTTTGGGCGAGGACGAATGCCTTTTTTCTAGCTAGCTTTTGGGATCCTAAACTGCCCTGCTCTAGAACGAAGAACATGCATTATCAAAGAAAATAAAAGTAAGCCCGTATGAAAATACTCTCAGATTTTGAAAAAGAAAAGGTATTATAAGCTAATAAAAATATATTGCTTTGAAAAAACATGGTGTTCCAAGGCAGAGCCGTTGTTAAATACTAAATTTATTTGAAAATATTGTTATGAGTGTTTTTAAAATAATTTTTCATATTAAAATATATATTAATAATATTTTTTATATTTTTTAAAAAATTATTTTTAATAACAGTCCATCAAAATGGTTTGAAAACACTAAAAATATATTAATTTAAAATAAATAAATAAATAAATTTTTTTAAAATATTTTTAGAACCAAAAAAACACACAAAAGTTGTGAGTCGGAAAGCCGTGAGCTGAAGTAGGAATGTTACCATGTGAAATACTCGCAACATATTATTGTACCCTCAACGCTTATGTCCCTCACAAATTAATCGCACATGATAGAGTTCAGATGTGGTCTGGAAAAAACAAAGGAAGCAGGAGAACTGGCAGTTTATGATCAGACATGCGCTCGATCTGTCCATACATGGGGAACAGCATAAACAAAGAATCTCTCAGAATGTTTGTTTTTTTATTTTAAAATTTTGTTTATTTAAAAATTTTATTTTGTTATTTTATATTTTTTTATGTGTTAATATCAAAAATAAATTTTAAAAAATAATAAAATTATTATTTCAATAAATTATCATATAAAAATAATTTGAAAAAGAATTGATATTACAATATTACAATTGCTATTAATGCATATACATTATTGCTTGCCAAATTAACCGTGGGGCCCCAAAAAATAATATTGCTCCCATTCACTTGCACAAACAGGTAGATATATATTGAGGATAATTCAAGTCCAGCGACTAATTAAGAAATAATTATTTTGTTCATTAAACTTAGGGATCGATAGAATGTTTTGTGAAATTGTTACCTAGTTGCCACCTTTGCGTGCAGAATGTAATCCATAAATGTGATGTGGTATTAATGCATTGCAACCCAAATAATTGTTGGCTACATTTTATTTTTTTATTTAAAATTTTATTTTTAATATTTTGAAATAATATTAAAAATAATTTTTAAAAAATAAAAATAATTTTTTTTAATATATTTATAAATATTTTATAAAACAACCACTATTGTAAACCACCTTTAAATTAGGTACCAACGTGCACAACATAATTTGAGACCTTCTGGAGAGCTCCCAATCTTTGGATCCTCAAATGAAAATCTAAGTATATTCTCTGTCTTGGTCCCATCAGATTTCGCGCCATATATTGCAATTCAGATCCAGAAGAAGATTCAGAAACCAAACCAGCTCATGCGGCACGGCAAAAGCCACACGGTTTAAGATTAATCAGTTTGCTTGTGCTCCGAACAAACATGGCTTTTAATCCGAATTAAAATGTCGGCCGCATGCTCCGGCACTGGGCATGTTTGGCCGACATTTAACTTTTAATCAAGCTTCATAACCATTCTTATCCAGTTAGCTGCTTACTAAAGCAGCAAAGGGCTCCTAATCTCAGACATCCACCCTCTCAATTCTTAATTGGAGCCATTAATTTGCTCTCTAATTTTCCCCTTCTATAATTAAAGGGCCTTCTTATTGTTGACCAGTATCATTACCTCCCTTAATTCCTTTCTAATTAATTAGGCTAAAACCTTGAAGATAAGTGATCTGTTAGCCTGCATTTTAAGTCGAATATATTATTTTGTGGGTCATTAATTAGCCCCTAAATTGGAGTTCAAAACGGAACGTCCTTGATTTGGCACCTGTCAGATTCTAATAAAGACTGGTATTGTTATGTTAATTCTATCCAATTTCTTGGTTTTCAAATTCTATCAATCATCATAAGGCTAGTTAGATTCGACTTGATAAAATTGTTTTGGTATTTTTGAAAAAAATTAAAACTGACCTTTCGTGATCCTAATAAACGAATATCTTGATAAAAAGATTGGCGGCGAAAATATTAATTATCAAGAAACATAATAATAAATTTAATAAAAAATGTAAAGCTCGTTGAAGACTTTGAATCATATAAAGATTTATACTGCCCGGCGACAAATCCAGGATTCAATTAAAGCGACAATTATGCAATAATATCAACACCATACATCTTTCAGAAAAAAATTCAAACTAGATTGTTAAAAATCAAAGCACAAGTCGTTGGAGAGAGAGCAAAATGAATATCCAATTAACCTACCAAACCCATGAATTCTTCACACACTCTTGGGCTTTCAGCCTCGGACAATTTTTATCATCGTAAATATAATATGTTTATACACGAGTAAACCAAGTCTATAAAGAAAGGTAGGAAGAGCGTGCAAACACGACATAGACGAAGAGTACCACGTTAGTAGTGGCCAATGGTCGGCTGGTAATGTTCACTAGCTGCACAAACACACGTACGCTCTCCCCTCCATCTCTCTTTCAATCCAAGTCTTCTCTCTTTAGTACTCGACAAACTCTAAAGCTAAAGCAAAACCCCATCACTCTCTCAATCTTTCGAAGCCAAAACAAATCAAAGACCACGACTACTACTCTCTCTCTCCGTTATGAGGAAACTCTGTCCAAATTTTGATCGTGAAGATGGGCTCGAGACAGTTCTCGAGGTTCCAATCCCTGAAGAAATGTTTGCTCCAAACAAGCATAGTAACAGGTCATGGCAAAACATGAAAGCCTGGATGCGACCACACAGCGAAAGGTCCATGACAACTATTTTTGGAGGCAAAAACACTGAGATTCAACTCTTGCTTGGTGTTGTTGGAGCTCCTTTGATCCCTCTTCAAATCCGTTGTGATCACCAGCTCGTCAACTGTAACATGATCAAAGACCAGCCTATTGTAAGTTAATATTGAAATCCTTTAAATTTTTTGATGATTATTTTTCATAATCCAATGTTAGTAGCCGTGGAGGGATTTTTTTAATATATATGGTTGTGTGTGGGAATTTTATGTTTTTATCAATCTCTACACATGTCGTACAGGAGGCATCCATGGCAAAATACATAGTGCAACAATACATAGCAGCAGTGGGAGGAGAGAGGGCTCTGAATTCTGTGGACAGCATGTATGCCATGGGGAAAGTTAAAATGGAAGCATCAGAATTTTGTGCAGGTGAAGGGAGCTTGAACAGCAATAAGGTGCTGAGAGTGAAGAATCAGAATCATGGAGGTGGAGAAATGGGAGGGTTTGTTCTATGGCAAAAAAGGCCTGATTTGTGGTGCCTGGAATTAGTGGCCTCTGGGTGCAAAATTAGTGCTGGCAGCGACGGTGAGGTTGCTTGGAGGCAAACCCCATGGCACCGCTCTCATGCATCTAGAGGCCCACCTAGGCCTCTCAGACGTTTTCTCCAGGTAAGATCCCATGAATCGAATTGTTAATATCTGATTTTTTTTTTATGGGTAATCAGGATTTGTTTCAATGATTTTCATGGCTCTATAATATCTATGGGTTTTTACTGGTTGTTAATTTGCTGGATGCTACGGTTAAAGCTATCCAGTTCTTATTCGTTTTGGGGTTTCCTTGGACTTTTCAACAAATAGAAAAGGGCTGGCGCATGAATTTTATGTTCACTTCAATTCATCAACTCCCAACTCCCCGGGTGGGGTTCTTGTCATTTGAATTTTTCTAACTTAAGAGAAAAGGCCGGGGGATGATTTTTCTGTTTTCACTTTACTGTGGGACCTAACCCACCAAGATTTCTCTATTATCAGGCTGCTGTTTACCTCTTCGACCAAATTTTGGAAAATGTTCTTAAAGTCAAAGCACTCTTGGTGTTCTTAAAGTCAATGGTATGGTTGGGCACGCAGTAAAAAAAAGAAATGAGAATAAAAGAAAGGGATGCCAGCTGATCAAGTCAACTTTTCTACAGCTGTGGCCCAGATTGTGGATAGGTGAAATGAACCCTGTTGTTTTTCAACCGAGCCCATTAAAATGCAGACAGGGGAGAAGCCTGCTAATGGAACTCGATCTATTTCAAGCAGTACATCCTGCATTTAATTTTTTTTAAAAAATACATATTTTCCGATTAAATCTGGCGATTTTTTAACTCGGAATATCTTGTACTCTTCTTTCTTTTTAGTTTTTTAATTAATGGTGAAATGAACATCCTTCAATCTGCTCCTTCAGTTATATGAGCATATGACCTTGCATGAAGATATTTTATATTTCTCTTTCTGTTTTCACAAATTCTCACACGTCGACCCATAACCATCAGGGTCTTGATCCAAAGTCTACAGCCAACTTATTCTCCAATTCTGTTTGCACTGGCGAGAAAGCAATCGACAATGAAGACTGTTTCGTGCTAAAACTTGAAGCTGAGCCCTCTTCATTAAGAGCAAGAAGCAGTAGCAATGTGGAAATAATTAGACACACATTATGGGGCTACTTCAGCCAACGAACGGGTCTGCTGGTCCAACTAGAAGACTCTCACCTTCTAAGGATTAAAGCTTCAGGCAATGACAGCATTTTTTGGGAGACCACAATGGAGTCAACAATCCAAGACTACCGAACCATAGATGGGATTAACATAGCATATAAGGGTAGGACTTCGGTCTCATTGTTCAGGTTCGGTGAGACCTCAGAGAGTCATTCAAGGACAAGAATGGAGGAAGTTTGGGCTATTGAAGAAGTTGATTTTAACATAAAGGGATTGTCCATGGATTGCTTTTTGCCACCCAGTGACTTAAAGAAAGAGGAAGAAGGTTGTGATAATGTTGTGATTAGCAATAATTCAAGATTACCATTCAAGATTCGATCAGCGTCTTCTAGGATCAATGCATCTAAGGTTGTTGCTGTCGACGACGTTCATGACCCAGATGAAAATGAAGATGAGGATGACCAATAGTAGCCAATCTGTCTTCGTTCTGTAAATATCCACTCAACTATATGCATTTTAATTTAGCAAATCTCTTCTATTTTTTATCAGGCAGCTACACAAGACGAGTAAATGGTAGAGTGTGGCACTTTACCACTCTCTCTATTCATCGCATTTCGTTGGATAGTTGGGCTTGCTTACCTGCTAATTTTAGGATCACATTTTGTTTTTTAATTAACTTTCAACTTCTAAAATCTCAGGAAAAAACTCAGCTATCTTTAGCTTCTACACCCATTTTATCCGGGAATTTTTTCGAGGTTATTCTGATGACATCTCATCATTGCCCACTTTATCGTGATACACACACACACACTCTCATCATTGCCCACTTTATCATGACACCCACACACACACACTCACACACAAAAAAGAAATAAAAAAAAATACCATTATAGAATTGAAGGTTTAACGAGGGAGAAGAACAGCGAGGACAAAATAGAAAAGTTGCATTATAAAACATACGCGCCATTGGGGATGATATTGGCCTTTTCCACTTTCTTTTGGAAAAAAAATGCTCAGCTGTCTATTTACTGTGCAAAGCTTTCCAGATAGGCACTCATTTAGAGCTTTGCAAGTTCTTGTCCTTTTTGGGTACATAACTTTAACAAATGATCCAAAATTGCGTGAGCAAACCCTTTTTACATTGTTATTGATATTATTATTATATGTCTTCGATTTAATAAATAGAGAGTGTATCTATAAGGTGGGTACATTTCAATGTTTTTTTAATTGAAGTAATATTTATTTTTTAAAGTGTTTTTATTTAGAAATTCATTAAAATAATATTATTATTATTTTATATCATTACATCAAACCAATTCAAAAAACACAAAAAATAATAATTTTAAACAAAAAACTCAAAATTTTAATAAACATGCAGCTAGATGCATTATCAAATAGGTTCTTACACCTGTTAAAAAAATTAATTCATTTATAAAATTTAAATTATTTAACCTAAAATAATTTATTGCAAACAGATTATATGAATATTATGAATAATAATGAGTAAATAAAACTATAAAATAGATATTATTTATCGAATGGAGAGTTAGAATTTTTGAAATGGGGTTAACTTAACCAATTCTTGTACAGTATGTTATTTATATCTTTATTTTTGACAATAAATGAACTAAGATATTTATTTTATCTTATTTATAAATATTTCGTATCCAAAATTCTTGTTGGTGGGCTCTTCCTAAATTTCTTCAACTTAACAAAAAGAAGCTTATATCTTTTATAGAAGGAGGGGAGTTAACAAGAATTTAATAGTGGTGTAAGCTCTGAAAAATCACACCTAATATTGAAATGACGCCTACAATTCGTGCTATAGATGTACTTCTAAATACAGTCTCATAAAATTTAATAATATAGACCCAACTTGTATATATCTATAATATTTTCAAAGTCAAATGATCACAGCGCGCCTCTCCAGGTGTTTTTCGATGCCGTTTTGTTGCTCCAATTAGCCATTACCTTAATGGGCCGAATACCGAATCTTTCTCCCATGGATGTTTTAAAAAAATCCGAGCATTTACTAGGGCTGCGAAAAAATTTCTGTAAATTAGTTTTTATTTTTTTATGTTTATTTATTATTAAAAAAATTAATTAATAAAAAATACTTTTTTAGTTAAAAAAATTATCTTGATTTTTAAAAAAATATTTTTTTTATTTTTGGTAAAAATCACTTTATGAAAGTGATAAAAAATTTAAAAATATCATATTATTTACTGATTATATCAAATTTAATTCTTAAATTTTTTATTACTACATATTTTTTTTGAATATTTATTTTTTAATTTCATCCTTTAGAATTTAATTTTTTTATTAATTTTAGTTTTTATTTTTATAATAATTATTT
>SRLM01000058.1:604945-634941 GCA_015708895.1 Populus ilicifolia
ATGTTAACTGAATTTGCAGGAGAGGGAATCCCCATCTCTTCAAGCTCCACCTCTAGCATTTCGATGGGAATTCTCCACCTGCTTAATCATATCGAGGGCCGAGAAGCGCAAGGAATAAAAGTTAGTGTCACATGTGACAGCACAATTTATAGCTACTTAGTTTGTAATTTTTTTATTTTTTTATATCAAAAATATTTTTTGAAAAATAAGAATATTATTTTAATTTATTTTAAAATAAAAAATATTTAAAAAATAATTTTGAATAACTGGCAGCAAAATTATCAAACATCCTCTGAAATAGACCTCTATTGTACTCCAAACATCCTCGGATTGGTAAATTACTTAATAATCTCCAGTATAGAATATTATTAATTAGTTATAACACTCACAGGACTATAAGAAACCAGAAGGGTTAATTAACTTAAGCAACTACGGTTAAATTGGCCCATGTACCTGCGATTTAAAAAATAAAAATAAAACAAACTTAAGCAACCAATGAATTAGGAACTTCCATTCCATTTAAAATCACAGCCTTTATGCAGATTCACCTGCACAACGTAACTTCGCAGCCATACTTAGAAGCAATATGGAAAACAAGAATGATTCCTGCTACTCACCTATTAATCTTGTTAAGTTGGTTGCTATAGTGTGCAACAACCATTAACTATGCACCAACTATGTGCATCCATCTAACATGTCAAAGATTAACAGTCACTATTGTTAAAGAAAAGCTAGAGTTGGCAACCATCTTTGTTGAAGAAAAACCTTCATGAATACCTATAAATAGAGGCATATGTAATAGAGCAAAGTGTGTAGAGAATTGTGAGAATATGAAGAGAGTTGAGAGAAGAAAAGGAGCCAAAATGTGAGAAATGTACGAGAGAGTAGGTTGTCATTGCAGCACTAAAAAGAGAGAAATAGAGTGAAGTTGAGAGTTGTCAAAGAGGGGATGATTCCCCCTTCTTTATTGTTGTAAATCTTGTTCTCTCCCTACATAATGCAATGACTTCCAAAGTGGATGGAGGCAGTTTTGCCGAACCACGTTAAATATTATGTCAGTGTGTTTCCACTTCTTGAGCAAATATCAGTACATCACCGGTCAGATTTCTCAATAATTGGTATAAGAGCACATGGTTTAACGTGGTGTTTGATTTTGCTCAAAAATAAAAGTTGTCAAAATTGTGTTTTGACCATACCACTGTGTAGAGGAGGAAGAGACGAAGTCACTACTGAAAACCGCGTCGAAATCTAATGTCAAAGACCTTGCACGGGCCGTCAAACATCTGTCGTGTGACTGGACACGCGCGCAAACGCGCGCCAAATGTCATGCGCGTCTTCTTCGCCCTGATGGACTAACCCGACCCGAATACCAAAAGATCTGACCCACGCATGAGATCTGGATGATGATGATGTCATCATGACATCACAGTCTCGTCAGCATGCACAGGTCGCATGTCATGTCATCACCAATCAGCAGCCACATCAGCACAATGGGACCCACTACAACATCACCAGCCTCGAGCCGAGCTGAGTTGGAGCTGAGCCGCGAGCTGAGGGACAGGATTCTATGTGGCAGAGTCTACATGTAACCGGATCTGAGATTGAATCTGGACCACTGAGCAGGCGAAAATTGTTTTGATGAAATCTCAGCCGTCTGAAGTGCGATTTGGACAATTTAAGACTTGTTTCCATCTAATTTGATCATTTCATATGCAATGGTATGATCTGATCGTTGAGATTGAGATCAGAAATGGCGGTGGTGAATTATTAAAGAGAGATTGCCCGATCAGGAAGCATCTAATGGTCATTATGGTGGTCGATGGAGATGAAGAAGAAAAAAAATTACACATGTTTGCCCAATTACATGTGTTGAACTGTTATGTAGGGAATTTTAATTGCCTTGAGGGAAGGCAAAATTGGGACACTCTAGACACCCGATCATGTGGATAATTTTGAGGTGGAGAGTGAAATTTGATGAAGACCAATCTTGATGAATCTGAGCACTGGTAGTCTCGTCAAATGTTGAGAAATCAGGTATAAAACAAGGATACCCTAGATCACTTGTAAAGAAAAGCCGTGACAAAGCAAGCAAATGGTTGTATACACAAAAAGACAATACGATGGATAGATATGACCTAAAAAGTTCTGTCTAGGAGATTGGGTTTTAAGCGGGACTGGTGTGACCCCTTCAATCTTTCCTAGAAACTTTCTTAGTGGAAGGATTATCCATACAGTACTATTTTTGTATATATATGATAGTTTGTTATGAAACTTTTGAAGACTAACAAGATGACGACACAAAGAAACAGTTGGGTTCTGTATGTTCAAGGATTTGATGGAGTGGTGATTTTTCCAAGGAGGTTAGATTCAGTGACTGTAATTTCTCGAGAGGAGAATTGGTGAAGACCCTGATAATGGTAGAGAAATACATCAAGAAGATGAAAATTGGCACCCTATTTTGACTTGGATAGATATTGTGACAGGATGAGTTGCTGTCAAATATAAGCAAGGAATAGGAAGAAATTTGGAGAACAGAATATGCACGAGGACACACAGAGATTGTGTAGGATTACCCGGAGGATCCAATGAGGTATTATAATGAGACAGTAGGTGCAAAAAGAAGAAGAGTTCCCAAATGAAGCTGAGAGCAGAGATTATGAGAAGTTGTACAACAGGAAGTCTCTTGTGCTCTAGATAAAGGCAACAAGCAAGGATCTTTCAATGCATGCAATGATGGAAATATGAGTTGTTGTTTATGCACCTAATTGAGGGGGTGCAAACGCCTATAATGAAAGGTCGAGACACCAAAGGGAGTTGGTGTGGGTGGAGCTGTTAAGCAGAAAGACGTAAAAGCTCCAAACATAGAAATCAAGATGGAGGATTGTGAGGCATATACCGCAACTTTCTCTTTCAATGTAATTAGTGGCAGTGATCTCTCTCATAGTCCACATGGTGGTAGAGAATTTATGGAGCCACTTTGAAGCATCTCAGCTAAAGAAGGATGCGACCGCCTATGAAAGGCGAAGACACCTTAAGGAGAAGATATGGGGGCTATAAGATGAGCCCATGATTAGAACAGCCAGAGCATGATGACAAGCGGGGACACCTCAGGAGAAGGTGTGAGGGTCGTGGAAGGAGCCTAGTTCAGAATGCCTCGGAGCCAATGTGATGGCTAAGTAAGAGTGGACAGATGGACAGCCAATAAAATGGCTATGATGAGTATGGAGACAAATGCAGGACTGACTTTTATAGATATTGTCCCCATGCTAAAGATCAATGAGTTAGAAGACATTTGTCTTGGACAATAAGTGGATGACTTGTGGAGCATTAAGACACAGCTGCTATGAAGGAGCAGAGGGCATGCGCAGTTCCGGGAACAAGTTGACTCTTGTCAAGGTGGTGAACTCGGTAATGGCATTGTAATACTCAGAGTATGAAGACAAATATGGATCAACCTTTTATAGGCTACCCTCATGGTTAAAGGTGGAAAGCTACCTGAACTCTTGAGACTAAGAGTAGGAGACTCATGGAGAAGTAAGGCGTGGTTCATAGGGTGGAACATAGGGCAGGCGCAACTCCTGAATGAGTAGACTCTTGGAAGAGTGATGAGCTTGTGATCATATTGAGATACTCAAATAATGACTGTCGCATTTGAAATATTTGTTTGAAGGGGTGTTATAAACCTTGATGTGAGGTTTGATGAATCATTCCTGACCGAACATGGTTGAAGGGGAATGTTATTCAAGAAACAAGCGTTAACACTATTCAGATATGATGTGGCAGACCATCTGGTTATAGTGATCCTTTTGTGTGAGAAAATGTGTGTTTTGGTTGCTCTGATGATTAAAAGGTTTGTCAAGTACCTGTAAATTTGGCCACAAAGCTCTCAAAATGGAAAGCTTGGAAGAGCTGCAAGTTGCAAGCTTGTGTTGAAGAAGAAAGAGGACAATTGCCCTACATGAATGGCAAAGAGGGTGATTGTTAGGTTGATTGCTATTAATGTGCAATAAACATTGACTATTACATCAACCATGTGCACTTATCTAAGATGTCAAAGATTGACAGCTATCATTGTTGAAGAAAAGTTGAAGTTAGAGATGTTTCAATCTTTTTAAGCCGATCTCTGGGTTAATGTTTAAAGATATGTTGGCTCAAATTCATCCGGGAGTCAATTGTAATATAAGAGATGGTAACATGGGCTTTATTGTTGATATTGCTAGTGAACTTACATTTTTGTCGTGTTAGTTCTTGCTGTTTCTGGGCTTATTTCTCTATGCCTCAAAGTCATTGTCGTGTTAGTTCTTGCTGGTGAACTTTCTATTAGAAGTAATTTTTCTAATTAACCATAATTGAATAAAATGAATCCTGCATTAAATTAAATACATAAGCTATAAAATTTTAAATTCGCATTACCGAAATATTTTTTTTCTGTTTTAATTATTTTTAAGAAAAGTAATTTTTTAAAATTAAATACCTTTAATTTTTTGCCTCGGAGTTTTTCCACGCCGAATCAAATTAGTTCACTTGCTTGAAAAAACATCCCAATGCTATAATTGCAGGAACCAATTAAACTAAAGCTAACTAATAATTAATTATAGCATTGTACGTATCGAGTGCGGTTGCATTGGTTTGCAACTGGCAGTTCCATGTACTCTGCCTACCACACGTTAAATTTTTAACCATGAAGTGATTATTTTTTAAATCGCATCTTTGAAAAATATATTATTAAGTACATTGAGAGTCCTTGGAGATCTTGCGGCAATATATACAAAGATACGTTACATTGCATCAAGAGGTTGTACTTGAGATAGGGTAGGGTATAATTTAACTATGTATAAAAATTAATAATAAAAACTAGTTTTTTTTTTTTCAATAAAATTTAGTGGTCCTGAATCTCAGCTTCAACCTATGAAACAAACCCTCCAGCAAGCGAGCAACCTTCCTGCACAGCAATTCAGAATTAGCTTTCTACGAGCAAAAATGGAAAACAGGTCGAATCCTCCCCCTCATGTCCTAATCTTTCCTCTCCCTTGCCAAGGCCATGTCAACTCTATGCTCAAGCTAGCCGAGCTTCTAAGCCTCGCCGGAATTAACATTACCTTCCTAAATTCCGAGCATAACCATGAGCTTCTAGCCCGTCATACGAATATTGAAGATCGTTTTACGAAATATCCTGGGTTCCAATTCCAGACCATAGCTGATGGTCTGCCTGTAGATCACCCGCGCTCAGGTGACCGGCTCATGGAGCTTTTTGACGCTATGAAGGTGGTTACAAAGCCGATCTTTAAAAAGATTTTGCTTGAGACTAAGCCGCCAGTTAACTGTATTATAGGAGATGGGATTCTTGGATTTGTTGGTGATGCTGCCATTGAGGTTGGAGTTCCTTTTATTTATTTTCGTACCGTTAGTGCCTGTTCCTTCTGGGCTTATTTTTCGATCCCTGACATCATTGAAGGTGGTCAACTTCCCATCAGAGGTATTCGTATTCCATCGAACTTTCGTTTATTAACAAGTGTTCGTTGCTTTGTTTTCTGCCCCTAATTCATATATTTTGGACATGTTTTTTTTTCTTCTTCGGTGCAACGTGTTCTTATCGAGTTCTTGTCTGCCCGTAGAGCTACTGTTTTTTAGTTTAAGGAGGAGTGCCAAATCTGGTGTTTGTTGAGACTGCAGGAAATGAAGATATGGACCGTCTCATAACCAAGGTACCGGGGATGGAAACTTTTCTCAGGTGCCGAGATCTCCCTGGTTTTTGCCGAGTCAGTGACATGACACACCCAAATCTCTTACTGGTCATGAATGAGACACGACAGTCCCCTCGAGCAAAAGCACTCATACTCAACACATTCGAAGACCTTGAAGGGCCAATATTGTCTCACATCCGAACTCAGTGCCCCGAGGTCTACAGCATTGGACCTCTCCACGAGCACTTACAAGCAAAGCTCGGCGCGAAGAACGAAAAATCGTGTCAATCCTCCAATAGTCTGAGGGAAATTGACAGGAGCTGTATGACATGGCTAGATAATCAACCTGAGAAATCAGTGCTCTATGTTAGCTTTGGCAGCATCACAGTGATGACTAGACACCAGTTGATGGAGTTCTGGTATGGTCTTGTTAGTAGCAAGAAGCGGTTCTTGTGGGTTATAAGACCTGATTCTATTGCCAAGAAAAATGGTGAGTTTGAAAAAATTCCAGTGGAGGTTGAGGAGGGGACTAAGGACAGGGGGTTTATTGCGGGGTGGGTGCCACAAGAGGAGGTTTTGGCACACAAGGCAATAGCTGGGTTTTTGACACACAGTGGATGGAACTCAACTTTGGAGAGCATAGTGGCTGGAGTGCCTATGATTTGCTGGCCTTATTTTGCTGACCAGCAGGTGAATAGTAGGTTTGTGGGTGAGGTTTGGAAGCTAGGGTTGGACATGAAGGACCAGTGCGATAGAGAGATCGTTGAAAAGATGGTGAATGACCTGATGGTGGAGAGGAGGGAGGAGTTCGTGAGATCGGCGACTAGGATGGCAGAGTTGTCTAAAAAGAGTGTCAGAGAAGGTGGGTCCTCTTATTGTAATCTGAACCGTTTGATTGAGGATATAAGGTCGATGAGTGTACGAGTACATGATATCTGAGATACAGGTGTAAGGTATTGCTTGCACTTACCATTTCACTGCGGTTTGCTTCGGATTTCTTTGATTTCATGAATGAAATTAGCAGACAATAAGACACCTTGTCTTTCTTGGCACTAATAAATTAATTTAGTTCTGATTGACATTTATTGAATAGAGAGATTGAATATTCCTACCTCCTACTGGTCATTTCAGCCAGTAGTGCATAGAAAGAAGCGATCAGATCATTCTACTAGGCGTTAACCAGGAATAACATGTGGCACCCGCAGCCTGCAGGCTCAAGGTCTCTTTTGTCATGGGCAATTTGTAAAGCGTCGTGTGGCTTTGCAGTTTTAATTTTGTGCAGCCAGCACTCGTAAATCACAACATAATACGGTAATTCAACAGGGAAGGTGAGAATGATGTATCGCCGTGAATCATACGGGATTGTCTATCTAGAGAGACGTGGACAGAATTTTTGTGTCCCTACACGGAATGACTTGTCTACTTTTTTTAATATTTTTTTTATATAAACATAAATAATTTTAAAAAATAAAATATACACTACAGACATTCTAAATTTAAAAAATTTAAACTTAATAATTAACTAAATTTAAGATAAATTGAATTTTATAAATATATTAAATCTCAAAAACTTAAACTTAACAATTAATCAAATTTAAAATAGTATCAGACCAACAATGACAAACATATCAAATTAAATAGGATTAGGCTTGGACTTGATAATTAATTAGATTAAATATAAAATAAATTTGATAAGCATATCAAATCCTAAAGAACTAAAGTTTGATAATTAGTTAGCAGTGATATAATATATATTTAATGTACATGTCAGATTCAAAACATTTAAAATTAAAAGGCAGTCAAGATAAAAATAACATGAATCTGACAGATATTTTAAATCAAAAAAACTTAAATTTAACAGCCAATTAAGTCCATAATAACATCAGGCTGACAAGCATATCAAATTTTAGCTACCTAAGTTTGATAGTTAGTCAACCCTGAAGTAATGTGGATCTAACAAATATATCAAAACCTAGAGTATTTGGATTTAACCATTATGAAGTTTTAAAAACTTTATGCATGGCTTAAAAATAAAAGCGTCGAAGACATCATAAATTATTGTGTCTTTTATTCACATCGAGGTAATAATTTTTCTATACTCACGCGTATATAAATTGTCTTTTAAAGAACCTATAATATGTATTGTATCATTAATTATATATATAAGATATTTGTTTACCATTAATGTTGTACCGAGAGGACCTTTTAGTTTTTATTTTCTCTAAAAACAACAAGGTTAAAGGATATAAGTACCATTTGAACCATCTAGTTAAGAATTTTAAATTTTTTATTTTTTAAACTAATTTTATATAGATTTTAAGATATTGACAATCTTAAAATTTACAAATAAATATTTCCACTCCTTGAATTTAAAAATCTTTCAAGCTACTTATTGTATTTCTCGTGTGTGTATGTGTATAGATCAATGAATGGTTTTTAAATCCCTTCTACTTATTGAACCATCTACTTAAATACTGTTTTTACGAATACTAAAGTTTTTATCGCACACAAAATTTATTAAACTAGAAAAAATCAAAATTTTTATATGTATTACTGATTAATCATTATCTCGGACTCTAAATAACTTATTATTTACATATCCTGTATCTTGAGATATCATCACATATATTTATAGATGTTATTTTTATAAAGAAAATTAGAAAAGAAATAAATCCTGATTTGTTTTTATTGAAATTGATTTGTTAATATTTAAATTCTTTACGAATTCAAATTAGGAGCTGGTATCTTGCGAAAATACAAGATTTTGACATATCTTATGGAACAAGATTTAAAGATTTAAAAGCCAACACTTCGAGAACAGTCAAAGACACCTAGTGTCAATAGCTTGATGTTGCACTAATAATATAATTTTTTTTCTTTTATTATCTTTTTACATGCTGGCCAAAGAATTTAAAATTAATGCTACGTCACCTCTTTCACCTTTTTTTTATATTTTTTTTGTCACCAAACAAAACAAAACAAGTGGGATTTTCTTATGACACGTGGCTCTTATTCAAGTGGCCATTTTTTTTCTACACTCGAATGGCAGGAGTTGCTGACAATGGATTGTTTGAATTAGGAATTCAAGCACATTATAATTTAAAAGGGACATGCCGACGACCAATTTAAATTCATGTCACGTGGAGCATGGAGTTCTGTCACGAGATAAGCAGAGTGGTAGGTTCTGAATCAGCTGGAACTAATTTGCTGCTAAAAAAACACAATATATATATATATACACACACTTTTTTTTTTTACTGCCTCTATCTAGTTCGTGTTTTTCACAGTGCTAATGGAATCCAGCGGCAGCCCACTCTCTTTTCACTTGTCATAATCTTGGACTCCCATCATTCCTGGCGGTTGGATCATCCAATAAAATCCCCCTCTTCTAGCCATGTACAGACGCCTCTCGGATCCGGTCTCTCTCTCTCTCTCGGAGAAGACCAACCTGTTATCTAATCCAGGTCTACACGCGCACCAGAACAACTGCTTGCTATGGGATAAACCCAGGGCTACCTACAAAAAAGTCGTCTTCATTCTCTGCAGCTACACTCCAAAGCTTACGTAAACGACAGATCTTGGTGCTTGTTTTGGGGCCCAAGGAATGGAACTTTGATCTTGTGGGAGCAAGCTACTTGAAGATGGGAAGCGGTTGTCAAATGGGCTACTTGGAAAAATCGGAATGGAAAATTAACGGAGAGATTCATGACCCAGAGCATAGAAAACCTTCTTGATTTTATTGGGCCAAGACCCATCTACTAAAAATATTAAAAATGTTTGCCTATACAGTCCAAGTTGCCCGTAATGATCGTCCCTCCTCCGTTTCAAACATGAGAAAAATACATTGAATTGGATGCTTCCCTTTCAATTATGGTCTGCTTATATTTAATTACAATATTAATTTAAAGCAGGTACCAGCTAGAGATCTTTATTTCTTTTATTTCTTTAAATCTTCCATTCCTTGATTTAGTTAGTTTTGTATACTAGTTGAATGTAAGAAAAGAAAATAACCGAGCCAAATCTCTGAACCCCTTCCACATCAATTCTTTGATTCTCTGCAAGTTCCTGGAGAGCTACACGGACACCGTGCTTCCGGGCAAAGTTTTGAAAAATTTAAAGTTTCCCCATGCCTGTCTCGAAGTAGACGATTTCAAAGGACTGACATTCCATCGTTTGCCACGTAATTATCAAAGTTCATATTTCAGCCCCAATCCTCGTATTATTCCTGGAACCTCGCAGAAGACACTAGAAGCTTGGAGACAATTGCACTTTATGCCATACCAATCCCCCCATCTGATCTTAATTGAACCTGTTACTTGAGCACACGTCGTTTCTAGCTGCATTTGTTGGTGTTATGAAAAATTCTCAATTTTTTTAACAGATAATAATATTTTTAAAAAAAAATTAAGAACTAAAAAAATATTATTTTTAATAAAAAGTATTTTAAAAAATACACTTATGCAATCCAAACACTTATCTTAAATAGTGGACCCCACGGGAAACTAAATTTGCCCTTAATCAATTGGTCGACGCGCAAAGACTTTTCTAGAACAAGACTGTATCCCTCGTACCCGTCATGCTCACACCCAAAAATGTCCCTCAGTGCGGCCTATCTGGCCCATTCCAGAATGAAGATTGGCTTTCACATCAAAATCCCTTGTCAGTTCCAGAAAGATCGCTACTCTCTATCTTCCCTCGTCTTGAAGCCTCTCGAACCTGCCACATAAATGCATGCTTACCAAAATACCCCTTTTCTTTTCATTAAAATGGCTTTCTCATTCAAGTCACCCTAAGCACAAGTAACGCAAACAATCAGCTCTAATTCTCCAAGCAGCTAGTTTTCTCATTGCCTGCCTTCTTCACCTTTTCGTCTCAAATACAGCAACAAGAAACCAAGAAAATGTCTCTCATCCCAGCCTCCCTCTTTGGTGGCCGAAGAACCAACGTCTTTGATCCTTTCTCTCTAGACATTTGGGACCCTTTCCAGGACTTTCCCTTTACGAGCACAGCCCTATCGGCCCCACGTTCAGAGGTCGCCAAGGAAACATCAGCATTTGCCAGCACACGCATAGACTGGAAGGAGACCCCAGAGGCTCATGTTTTTAAGGCTGATCTTCCGGGGCTGAAAAAAGAGGAAGTGAAAGTGGAGATAGAGGAAGGTAAGGTTTTACAAATAAGTGGAGAGAGAAGCAAGGAGAAGGAAGAGAAAACTGACAAGTGGCATAGAGTTGAGAGATCGAGTGGTAAGTTCTTGAGGAGGTTCAGATTGCCAGAGAATGCTAAAGCTGATCAGGTTAAGGCTAGTATGGAAAATGGGGTCTTGACCGTGACTGTGTCTAAAGAGGAAGTCAAGAAGCCTGATGTTAAGTCCATTGAGATTTCCGGCTGAGACTCTACAGCGCATCGTGGGGCCTTTTGTGGAGTGTTGTAGTGAGTCATGGTGAATCCAAGTGAACAAATAGAGTTGTGTGCGAAAGACTCGTGGAATGGATAATGTGATGTGTTTGTGTGCTCTGTTTCTTGTGTGCTGCTGAGTGTCTTCTCTAATAAAATTGTGTTTTGTTGTTTATGTTTCTTTGATAGAAATGCGGTTTTCAATAGAAGTCGAGAGACTCGCTGAAGCTAAAGATTAAGCTCTTTTAAAAGTGGTTCACAACCAGGGGAAGCAGTTTTGGTAGCATTAATCGGAACAGCGAAGTCGATGTTGCCGGGCGAACCTATAGCCTATAGCCCACCTAATTTCCTAAATTCGCAATAAAACCACTCAGCCATCGTCCATTTCCATCACGAAAGAGCTCACATGCACGAGCCAAACCTGGACAAGACTGGCTCCATTTCTAATTTACTCTCACCCACCGTCCTTAGATTTAGCCAAGCTAAAAAGGATCTCCTTTTTTAGCCCATTGTGGCTAGCAAAATTATCAATACCAGCCACCTCAGCTTGAGGAAAAGCGGGACTCTCGTCACTGCCATTCCTAAAATATGTAGTCAGGTTAAAAACCCTCCACTTCTAGATCTTCCTAACCGCTACACCAAACAGCAAGAAACACCAAAGCCTTCAGTAAGGTTATAGACCAAGCAAGATTCCGGAGAACCCATCATAAAGATTTCCCGTTCCGCTCACTCATTCAATTTATGCGAAATGGCTTGGGCTCTCCAATCTCTAAGAGCATGAAGGACGTGCGTTTTCCACAATACTGGATAATCAATAACATGGTGAATTTACATGTTGTCTGATGCCGCAAGCTATTACCGTTGGTATAAAATTGCAATCGTTTATAACTTCGATGTGTATTTTTCCGTTCTCTTCTAAATGCTGCAAAAAATCGAAGTATTTTGTAAAGCACCCTCGGCCTTGAGTTTATATTTATTCAGTGTGTTCAGTGTGGTGTATTACTGACGAGTTCTAAATTCCAAAATATTTAAGAAAAAGATGCTGTATGGGATAATATTTAAGAAAATTTCATAGTTAAGACATTTAGTTACTTGATCTGGAAAATCCAAGAAATAGTTTATAATACAAGATGTTTAGTAAAATAAGTGACTCTTTTCTGCAATTATATTAAAGCAAGTGGAATCTTGTAAACTGATCAATATTGAAATGGTAGTAGGTGAAGTAGTAGTAGGTGAGGTTCGATAAGCTATATAATCAATAACTAATATTTTGATAGGGTCTATTTTAATGAATGTAGAGATTTTTTAATATTAAAATTAGTAATTTTGTAGTGAAAGAAGAATGATACTTTACAAAAATAAAATTTTAAAATATATATATTAAAAATATTGAGATAAGAAATTGTGAATTTTTGAATTAAAAAATTTAAATTTTATTTTTTTATTGAAAAAATAGATGAAAGTGTAATTTTATCTTTCAGTTGTATAGAACTTGTGTGGGCCTGAAAAATTATCTGATTAATGTTGAGCTCAGGCAGATTGCCGAGCTTGTTAAAAATGAAAGTGGGTTTGGATGTTCTATCAAGGCCTATACATGTTGCACTCAAGCTCGACAGACTCAATTTTAAAGAATGATGGGTGGATGCCTAGCACTCGTTGGGCATACCCTGCACTAGTTCATGCCTAATGTACTGCATGGTGCCATGCACCCATACAAGGTTATGTGATTAGGATACCATACAGTGCTCATGTTTTTTTTTTATATTTTTTTGAGTTTTTTTCTTTTAAAATATTTATTTGGGTCCATTTTAGGAAATGTTTTAGATGCATCATTAGCCTCTAAGGTTTTTATGATATTAATATATAAAGACTTATAAAACATCTAGTGCATTGCATGGGTGGATGCCTTGTATAGATTTACACCGAGTGCATGGGCTAGGGTCCATGTTTCTAGTATGTGGGCTTGGGTTTCTTGAGTGTTTTTTAGTTTTTTTGTTTTATTATTTTAGAGGATTTTTTTTTATTTTGGAGGATTTTTTTATCTATATTATTTGGATTCATCAATTATGATTGTTTAAAATTACATTAAAAACTATAAAATATTAAAAAAATTAACATATCATCAAAATAATCTAATAATTGTATCCAATTACTAAACAAATTACAAAGATTGCCGCAAAAAAAATTAAATTATCAATAAATAAAATATTTCTATTATCTCAAATTAGAATCATAGTCTTTGAAACTTATGCATAACAAGAGATTTAATGATCTCTTTGCACAACTCGGACATAAGTGAACACATCATGATTAATATTTTAAATTGTGTTTGAAAGTATGATTATGATTGTTTTTCAAAATATATCAAAAATATATATTTTTTATTTTTTAAAATATTTTAACATTAATATATTAAAATAATCTAAAAATACAAAAAAAATAATTTAAAATTTAAAAAACATTAAAAAAATATCTTCAAAATATAAAAATAAACATGTGGTCTCTTACTAGCTTGAGTCTTATCCGTTGCCATATGTAAGGCTGAACTCTGGGGTATGGTCAGATCTTAAAGTAAGTTGTAAGACTACAAATACCAGGTCCAACTTCGGCCTAGTGTCCAAAATTTCAAAAGGCCTAGGAACATGATCCGAGGTCCAGTTACAAATCCCAACTCTGTCCATGTCCAAAACCCTCCACACAGTGCCGTCTCTGCCAAGGACATTTTCTCAGATCGCAGCAACCCAGAACCAACGCTCCAGTGCCTCGATCAACCTTATTTATGGATAATAAAAGCAGACGCAACTATTCAAAAAATTCAGGACCGCAACAACCATCTTGCACTTGAATAGACCCGTCTGTCCAGTTCTATTGTGTGCCCAACATTGAGAGTTGCGGTAAGAGTTATTGCCCTGTTAAAATCTTTGAGACCTGGGGATGGGGCTGCCCGGCAGCTGAGATTTAGAAGTTGCTCGAAACAGCTGTGGGTGTTTTTTTTTTTTTGAAAATTACATGTTTTTTTTTTTTTCAATATTAACATATCAAAATGTTACAAAAATAAAAAGAAACAATTTCAAACAAAAAAATTAATTTTTTTGTAAGAAACTCGATCCAACCCCTGCCAACATCAAACACACTCTTACATTAGGTTTCACACTGCAATAACTTTAATAAATCTGGTTTATTTTTTCTTTATGCTGTATATACGTGTATTTCCTTGAAAATAAGATGCCATGTAAAAGAAGAGTGGCGGACTGTGTATTTGATCCATGAATCATTTTCATCGTGCCTTCTAGCATGAAATTAGATACCGAAATTTCTTGTCAGCTTTTGTCTTGAGCACAAAAAATGAATAATTCTAGCGAAGGAGAAAGAAAATTATAACAGGGATTCCGTTAATACTCGTAGGTGTGCGTGTCTATATATATATATATATATATATATATCAACTAGATTGTTCAAATTTTTATATTCAGTACACTTAATTAATGAATATATAAATCTTGAGTAATTCCAAGAGCATTTAAACTTATAATTATTAAAAAATAATTTAAAATCTAACCAGATAAATTAATTTTAATTAATATTAGTGTTTATATCAGTTTATATATATCTCAGCTACTTTTACAAATCTTAAAATTAATAATAATATAAACCTTAATAATACTAACAGCTATAAAATTCACATCTATAAAGTTCGAACTTAAGACCACTACCCTCCATTACTATTTTGCCGTGAAGGTGAATCTGAAACACTATATTAGCTTCATGATTTAGGATTCCATTTCCTTACTGTCTCGTTTTATTTACAGCGACCTCATCCATAGCAAAAGAGAGACAAATCATATGATTGCTGTAAAGCACGCTGCCCCCCATGGTTGGCATCATGTAAGGCACCAGCAAGATTATCATTGTTGTTATTTTGATCTTGAGAATGGCACCGCCACTTCTTTAATTGATTATAATATTTTTTTGCACAGGAAAGTGTATGTGTAGCACCACCGACGACGGATTATATCGACCTCTTGATCGATCCTTTAATTACAGGTAGGTGCTAGGATAACATAATATATGTGATGTCATTTTTTATTAACTATGAGGATATTATTTAAAAACATAAACATAGTACCAAATTACAATGGGCAATACCTATTTACCGTTAGGGTATGCATGATTAAATAAAAGAAAAATTCTTAAAAAATATAACGTAATAGTAAAGAATTTAAGATCTATATAGTAATTTTTAAACTTAAATCAATACATGTATTTTATATAAAAACATAAAATAATTAAGTTTTTATTTTTTTTATATGAATGTTTTCTGAAGGTGGGATTTTTTCAAATTAAAAAAAAAATAAAGCAGAGAATGAAATTAGCAAAACAATTAAATAATACAGGAGTAATTTAATTATTCATATAAATGATTAAACAAGCTAATATATTTTTTAAATTATTTCTCAACATCTTTGTCATGTATCATGGTTAGTTAAAGAGTGTCGACTAATACAAAAGTTGCTGGCTAGAGTCGAGCTTGGAATGTTATCCGGATTTACGCCACGAATCACCATTGCAGCCGTTTATCAAATGATATTTATTAAAATAAAATGGATCGTACACCATGCACCCCAGTCTATTTAATTAAGTGGTTTCAGAGATGGTTATGTAATCTAGAGAGTTACGCGAGTTCGATTTCTGCATTAACTTTAGTTCAAATTTATTTCTTCATTTTTTATAATATTACATCTAACTAATTATTTCTTCATGATCTATTCCTTTTGTAAAAAACATTACTTACAACTAATTAGTTTTTTCACTTTATCATTACATAAAACTAAAATAAGCTTGTTAATAGTTATTTGATACATGATTTGTTACAGGTTAGATAATTTTATTTTTTAATGAGAAAAATTAATTTTTCTCAATGATTTTTTTTTCAAAAAAATAACATGAATTAAACATCACATGCTTATATTTAATTAAATTATATTTAAACAAGTTAAATTAAAAAAACCAATAAATTAAAAGACTTAGGATAGTCAGATGCATTTTCAAAATCAATAAAAATTTAATCTTTAATTAAATAAATTGTAAAAGATTAGATTTAAAAAACACAAACTTAAAAAAATAAAAACACAAACAAGCAGCTCAATCCTCAACTTATTCAGTGTCAAGTGATGAAACCATGGAAAATGATAATTTAAAATGTTTTACAAAGTAAAAAAATAATAAAAATAACAAATATCAAACTTGAAAATAAAAATAAAATTCAAGTTAAATGTAATAAATAACAATTAAAAGAACAAGAAATAAGTATGAAAAATAAAATAATTGATGAATGATGGAATTTAAAATATTATAAATTATTTCAAAATAAAATAAATAAATAAATTGAAAGACAACTTTAAAGTTTTGCAAAGATAAATGTAAAAATCAGGGAGAGAGAGAGGAGAAAAAAAATAAAAAGTTTATCGACGTTAAATTCAAAGATTAATAAACTATATATATTATCTAATGATATAGAAGCCGCCGAGATCATTCGAATGTCATACTAGAAGATATTGTTGAGGTGTTTGAAATCTCTCCACCTGCCACTTGAATGGTATAGGAATAGCCCATGCTTCGATAGATGAATTGTATATATTAATATTTTTTTTTTAAAAGTAATATTATATTTTAAAGATTATCAAATCGATCCTCCATCAATTTGATCATATAAAAAAAAACCTAGTCAAAAATCAAAACATTATTGACCACCAATGAATGATATTTTATTTTTTAAAAATAGTTTTTTTTATTTCACTGTGCATGAAAAAACACACAAAAACATCTATTTGCATGGTTTTTAAATTAATTTTCTTTTAAATGTAATTTAATTGTTTTATTGTGGATGGAAAAATAAAAAGACTGATGCATCTCCTATTATAATATGGTAATGACTAATTGATTTATATAAAAGTATACGCTTGATAATAAGTTATTTAATTTGTTACAAGAAGCACAAAATTATCTTTTTATTTTGAATTGTTATTTTCATGGTGGATTGCTAGAGTAGTTTTCTCATATATTTCAAGTATTTTACACCTGCGTGTAATGCAATGGTACATTTGTTTTGTGTAGTTCTAAGCATTTGATGAATCAAAACACGTAATTTAATATTAAATTTTTGCCATGTGATTGCAACGACAAAGACCTGTTTTGATTTTGTATTTTCTAAGTTTTTTTTTAATTTATTTTTTATATTTTCAAATAGTTATATAATGACATTAAAAATAAATTATAAAAATAAAAATATATATTATCTCAATAATTTTTCAACTAAAAGAAGTTAAGGAACCTTCAAAAACAATAATTATCACAAATAACAAACCATACGGCTTCGCCCCCTTGGTGGTTTTTTTTTTTTTTCCTTGACAGTCACTGACTGGAATGCCTAGTTGGTAGTGGGAAAATGATGCGAGGCAGGTCTTAAGTTGTGCTGGGGATTGTCAAGAGGCAGAAACCAGTGACAGTGACGGTCATCGGGGATACATAATTGTCAATCAAGGCACAATCTTTGCTTCAAAAGTCCCAAAGCCGGTTTTGTTGACCGCGTCAAGCATAACGGAATCAAGATTTATGGCAATTCTTAAGACGACATGCGCCTAAAATCAAGATAGACTTAACCCAGAATAAAAGCAATAAAACGTATTTGCATCACAGATGAGGCTGTGTATTATGAATTTCGAACCCCATATGGTGGCAACTGATTTTAGCCTTGCATTCAATGTATTCTCTCGATCTGATTTCTTCGGTTGCTCGAAGGCCATTTCATATATGGAATAGAGGAAGTTTTAGCAAGTAGAGAAACACCCTTTTATCCTGCCAGACCAACAAAAGCGTATCTTGACTCTACAACTTTGACTTAGGAACCGAAATTTTGGAGCTAACCTCCTCCACCCACTCTCGCTATATATCTCGAAGTATAATGCAAAAGATGAGATGACTTCCACTAACATTGCTTTTATCTGAAATTTCGAAGTCGGCTTTTACCAATAAGAGCTATGAAAACAATCCCGATTCATGTGCCCAGAATAGATTAGAGTTCTTGAATGATAGAATTCAATCATGATGCCGCATTAAATTAAATTAAAAAATAAATAAAATGTTTGAAAATAAAATGAGAAAAATTAACCGTGAGGGCCTCCAGCACGAATTTAATTAAATTTAAGGTGCTGACCATGAAAACGGTGCAAATTAAAGATGGGTGGTGTATATTTGAACAGAGAAAGGGCATCACCGGGACCGTGATATTCTTTTCAGGGACAATTTTGAGGGGAAAAAAATCTCAACTTAGATCGCACCATTTCTATCCAATATACTTCATTTTCTAACTTTTACAAGGTTAAAAGCTTTCCTCGAGATTATCTCGTGGGGCAAAAAGAACAAGAAGAAGAAGACGATATTAATTTATCTCCGTCTGCTTGCCGGAAATATGAGTATGCTCAGCAACCAAACTATCTTCTAAATTGGCATTTATTAATCGGTAACGACAAAGAAAACGAAGGACAATTCCATGCACCTAAAAAATCGCATTTAGGGACTGTAATGGATACTCAAGTGTTAGGTTTTATATTATTTATATCCGAACATGAATTTAAAATAGCTATATATGATTGAGTATAAATTTTGGATTCTAGATCTAGATCCAATCAAGTTTTCAGTATCCACCAGGTATTTATGGCTTGAATCCTAAATTCAAAAGCTATAATTTACAGTTATTTAGCTTGTTATAAATGTAATTTTTTAAAGATTATTTATTTATTTATTTATTATTGGATTCAAAGTTTGTATTAAATATAATGGTATCTATACCCAAAATAAAATCTAATTTTTTATCTACATACTTAGCACGAACTCAATCACGTCTTAAATTTTATATCAATTTAAATCAATTCAAGTTGATATCCACAAATTTTATTTTAAATTTTCATCCATGATCATACCAGTACTAATAGTTCTTCTAGAAATTTACTTGTTACAGCACTTTCTCGCAGGAAATTCCTCCGCCTTTCATTCTGAAATTAAAATTTTTTATGTTTTGCAGATGTATAAACCCAATATGTACTCATCCTGTATATAAAATAATAATAATAATAAAAAGATTAGAAAAACACTGGAAGTTAAAAAAAGAAGCAAGAAGAAGCAGCTAAATCTTTTAAAAAAAGAGCTGACATTCTTCGATTGCTTATGGATGACGATGTCGGAACTAATCGGCATTGAGTTGTGTAAGTATAATTTGTTAAGGTCCAATGATAATATTAATAGTTCATACATAAAGATGGAGACTATATACCTTGTTTTACGCCACAAGATAACGACAACCCGAGTAGAAAGATCCACGTAAAAAGTAATTTGATTTACCCACTAACCACCTCTGCCGGTTGGTTCCGCCCCCTGGCCCCGCCATTTGCCATCAAGCATCAAGAACTAATTTAAAACCTCCTCTGCTTTTATCCATCCATGTCTTGCAAGAATTCCCTTGATCTACACGGATAGATGTGGCCGTTCTGTCTGTAATTTTTAAGACAATCATTTTGATCGATGATTCAATTAGAAGGATGTTCGATTCTAATTGCTCAGCTTGCACTCCTTTCAGGTGTTAATTATTTGGCTATGGTCAAGCAAGTTCTTACATTTTAATATCAAAATTTCACGATAAAATTAATTTTTTTATTCAATCAGGTTTATTTTGATTATCCAGGTACATAATAATGCATTCATGATAAAAAAAAAAAAACTTTCTCATGAACTCTATATTTTTGTATTATAATAATAAAAATAGCATGATAAACCATTTTGCTTGCAAGTCAAACCTCCCAACATTACTAGCTAAGCTTCATTAACATGAGTTGCCTGTGTACTATAACAGTGCTTGAAATTACTAAAGTTAAAAAATCACTTGAATTAGTAATAACAATTTATGTTTTTTAATTAATTGATTTACATTGAACACAGTGAGTGTTTAAAAAAAATATTTAAAAATATATCAAAATAATATATACATTTTTTATTTTTTAAAATTGATTTTTGACAAAACAATTAAAAATTAAAAATTTCAAAAACACCTTTTGAAAAAGAAACCACGAAAAAACTCTCTTGAATGCTAATGATTAGATATTTTCGTCGCCCATCAACCAATTTTGTTCAAAAATCTCCTGCATCATAATCACGGCTCGTTTTTGATGATCAGGAGTCCACCTAGTCCAGGGCAGGTCACTCGTCAAAGGTTGTCCCTTGCTAACCTAATTGTTGACTTCTTTTCCTTTGAAAAGAAAATTGACATCATTTAAAAAGAAAATAATTTTTCTTACTGATTTGACCCCACCAGTTTTCCAAGATGGTAGATCACAGAAAAGATCTGCCACGCCAGATTTTAAAACTAAACCAGTGAACGCTTGGAACTGTTACCAAGACATCCCAGTTCATCGAAAGAACAAAAAAGGTATCCGTATCCTAAGCATGACACGTGTCGTCTGTCTGCAATATCGTTATCTATCCGGTTTGGCCCGGCAAATTACCTTACAAAATTCACGAACCGAAATATGAGCTCGGCTAAGTTTTAATTTGAAAAAAAAAAAACATCTAATTAAACTTGATTAAAAAAATATTTTTAATTTAAAAATGATTGATGTGGACTTTTATTTTTTTTATAAGCCAGACCCGTTCCCAGCATGACAATAATGCCATGCAGGGAAAAGTTCTTGGCAGCCCATTAACCTGTCTCCCTTTTTTCGTGTAAAGAAATAGTAATTCGTTGGGACGGAGGCTAACGAGGTTTGACTAAGTCTCCAATATTTTAGTCCACAGCACCAAATCACAACTCCATCGGTTACTTTTTGAAAAAAAGAACCGGGAAAATAGACCGCTGATCATGGAAAGTGACACAAGACACACCGCAGCAAACACTACGGGGGTCCCATCAAAATCAGCCAGAAGAACATACGGAACATTTCAGTCCATACCCTATCCTCCCCCTCAATTTTTTTCCCTTCTCCATCACTCCTCGGCTTTCACCTTTACTTCCACCTTTTTTTTTAAAAAAAAGCATGAATATATTTGCTTGGCAGATTTCCCACTCCACTAAGTACCCCCCCGTTGGTCCACCGGACTATACTATATATAAAAAATGCCCCTGTTGAATATAGTTTATACGCATGGTTAGCTATTAGAGGACAAAGCGGACCCATCTTATCTAATTTCGTGACATTGCTGCTCCAAATCGAAACTACAAACTTCGAAATTGAAATTTCACATCTCAAAAAGGCTGTTCGCTCAACCCCATTTCAAACTTGAGATCGGGTGTTTTCCCATGGGGATAACAAATGCCAGATAATAAGACAGCCCTAAAATAAGAGTCGACAGATTAGCTTTTAACAGGTCATGGCTGGATTAGCTTTAACAATCCAGCCCCCCATAGAACCAAGAAGCCTTCCGCAAGGCAAAAATATTTGACTGCAGTGGATGCCGGAAAAGCCACCACCCCTTCACGTCACGGGAAAGCAATTACGCGGAATAACACGATCGGTAAAACAAGGGAGTGTCTTTTAATAGAAACTAGTAAAGGTATTTTATTACTTTATAATAGTAGCTGCCGAGGGATATTACAACAGGGAGAGTTTTGGGTTTCTCTCCGACAAGCCTCACATTAACCCAATTAGGAAGAGCCAATCTCTCCCCACGTCAAGTAACAATCAACACAATCCCAAAAACCCACACACCCTTCCCTCTCCCTTCATTTGAACGTAACTTGACCCCCTTGTTATTACAACAAAATAGGAACAACCCTCTATCTAGAAGCGCCACCACCACTACTATTAAATGGCTTCCTTTTGACCTTCATCTAAAATCTAGTCCACAAAGCTTAGTTCAGTCTCCCAAAAAGAAAAAACCTGGAACTCTTATTGGTTTCCTTTTGAACTAAACTCCCGTTCTTGAATTTCCTTTCCCTTACGAGAACCATAAATCCCTATAAAAACTTAAAACTTCTATACTTTACTTGCTTTATCCAACCGAAACAAACACTATCATTATGATTACTGGGTCAATATGTCCACTCTTGAGGCAGCCGTATTTCATGATTGAGCACACTCTCTTGCCGTAAATTTCGCTTCTGCTGTGCCACGAGTGCACTTCTCCTTATCATCAAAGCATCTACGAGATCAAAAACACCCGGCCCCAGGTCAAATCTTCATTGCAAGTTAGCCGCACTAAGAAGGGCGTACAAAATAATAAACAAAACTGAGATATTTGCTTACCATAATCAGAGGGGAAAGCAGCATTACTGTTGAGGCGTGGCTGAGCGAGGCCGTTGAAATCTACGTCGTCGAAGTTAAGATTTAGGGCCTGAACAACTTTAGCTGGGAACAGACCTGTTGGGCAACCTGCTGGTGGAAAAAATAAACACGGGCTATCATCGTCAGATAAAAAAAAAAAGGGATAAAAACCAAACAAGAGGAAAAGCGACGATTATAGCAATAATAAGATACCAGATTTTTTCTTGGGCTCAGGGGGGTTGCCATATCTACGAGGCAAAAAAACACCAGTGCCAGCACTCTCTCTCTTAACACCAGATCCAACTGGAAAAACAGCCCTCGTGCCTGCTGAGACAGAGTGTTGATTTTCTGGGTGTACTTGAAGGGGAGGCCAAGCAGATTGAGGCAGACCGAGAGAACGCACAAGCCTCCCATTTTCATTCCCGACACTTGTGCCTCTGCTCTGGATCTGGTGGCGGCGGCTGTGGTGGTGGTGTCGGGGCTGAGCTTGCCAGCTTGTCTTCACTTGTTGCCTTTCCCAAATTGAAGAGCACTGTTGCTTTAGTGCCCGTTGCTCTTGCCTCACAAGTTGCTGGCACTGCAAAAAAAGACAAGTTGGCTTAATACAATACTTTCATAGCCTACTACGTTACCCAGACTGAAGGAAATCCATATTTTAACTGGTTTTCCTATTTATTTTCATTCCTCTGAAACCAAACAGAGGATAACAATATCTTTACCTCATTAACTTGTGAAGTATTATGGCCAAAAGTAGAGCTACAATGGCTAGGATAAAACCCAGCATACTGATTCTTGACTGAAGTGAGACCTGGATTCTGAGTCCTAGCTGGACCCAGTAAACCACCCCTTTGATAGTTAGTACTATTATTGCACTTATGGCCCTCATTATTGCTCATCTTCAACCTTGCAACTTCGCCAGCAGCTGCATATATCAGATCCCACGTGTCATTCTTGGCACCAAAAGGCGTCGTTGGAGGCGACAACACCCCGTTTGGACTCCCGTTGCTAGAAACCGACCAGCTTCTGAGTCCACTCAGTGTCGATTCCGGTGACCCGGCCATGACCCACTTCTTCCACCACGTCAGAACGATGGTAACACCGTTAGAGAAAACGATACCAAAGCAGAAAAGGGACGAAAGCAAAAGAAAAGGGTGCTTTAAAGAAAGCGTAAAAAAAGGAGAGTTGTACCTCGGGTTTGACAGCGAGTTGCTGAGTAAGACGCCGAGTTAACCCAGCGAGAAAGTCGTCCTCGTCACTGCTCCCTGTCTCGGTGGAGGAACATATACTGGACTTTACAGGGGAGCTGAGAGCGGAGGGCGAGCCGAGCGAGTCAAACTCGTAAGGGAACTCGGAAAAGAAGCTCAGGCTAGGTTTCAACCCAGTGTTGAAACAAATCTTGTTAAAGTTCTCTTTGTCCGTGAGTAACTTTTCCTTAGTAGGAAACCAAGAAACGACGTCTTCAGGAGCCTCGGCCATCGATATTATGTATCTAGCTATATCAATACGAGGATCTATCTCGGAGACAAGAGGGTGAATGCTGGAAATGAGAGTTGCTGGGAGGGGGGGGGTTTAATAAAATGACCCAGCAGAGGTGGCTGGGCTTGCAGACTGCGAGGGACCCTACAGGAGAAAAGAGAGGGAGTGGGGGTGGTGAGCAGAGAATGTAAGAAGACAAGCTGCTTTTATTGAGGTTTCTGGGCATGTTCCATACGAGATTCAAAAAAGAAAAGGGAATAAAATTAGCAACTTAAATTAGGATATGATGTGCAAACAACTGGAAGGAATGGGCCCACAAACATTTGTCCTGCTGTGTAATCCAACTGCCATTTGTTCTGGACTGCCAATAACATCGATTATTATTTGGTGATGTTGGTGTGGGGGTGGGGATGGAGGTTGATCTTAATTTCCGTAGTCTTCCTTATTATTGGAGTTGGGGTTTTAAATAACCGGTCCTTGGTTAATTACATTCTTGCGGTGGATTATTGGATTCCGATGATCATTCTTTTTGTCATTTGGTGGGTTTTTACCAATTTACGGTCCCAGTGCGCAGTTTTTCTTTGCTTTAGGTTTCTTTTTATTTTTGTTTGCAATTTGAAACAACTCGGCATTTAAATGGCCATGAATGAAAATTTCAAATTTCCCAAAAAACGGAGAAACAGACAAGATCGAAGAAAAGGATTGAATTTGAAATAAGGTGACCGCATGTGCCAGGTTAAATGTTTAAACATATGTCAGGACACGTGTCTGGAACGTGGTTGCGTTTCATCTCTTCTTCTGCTTCTTTTTATTTTTTATTTTCCAAGAGAAACGGCTTTGTGTGTTCTGCGCAGGTAATAACATATCGTTTGTTTTTTAAGCTTCGAGAGCGTTTTGAGAAAAAAATATATTTTTTTAAATAAAAAATAATCGAAATATTAAACAGGCACTAGTTGGATAACCCGGTGATTTTCATCTCAATTAATATTATTTGTTATTTGTTATTGGTTGGTTTTAAATAATTTCACGCAATAACATCAAAATTAGCTGAAAATAATTTTAAAAAATATTAACTTAATGTCTTATTAAAAAAATATTCATGAAAAACATTTCCAATCATACCATGAAAGCCGTATCATAAGTAAAGAGTAGAGAACAGGTTAGCGCAGGAAAAAAAAAATAACACGACTTTCTTATCAGTGAAAAAAACAAGCAAGGAGACATTTAGCTTCAAAATCAATCATACAGATTCTCCAGGAAAAAAAAATCACAGAACATGAGTTAAGAATTATGAGCTCATTATGTGATGCTCTTTCTGATAGACTTTATCAGGACAACGGATGGAAGAAGCTACATAAACTTTGCGTGCACACGCATATCCAAACATGCATACATGTGTGTATACACGCCCGAATTGCGTTTTAAATCCATGTTTTGTTAAAAGTTGAATTAGAAAAAATATAAAATAAATATTCAAATCATAAAAAAAAACCAATATTGTTATTACGCTCAGTACAATAAGTTGAATTTAAAATGTTTTAATCTAAATTTTTACATGGTTTGTTTTAGATTAAACCATGTTAAAAGTTATTTTGATATAATCTAGTTAAATTTAATTTTTTAAAAATAAATAAAAAATATGATTTAACTTGAAAATATCAACGTGTTATTTTGAAAAAATAAATATTGAGATATTAATATAATTTGAGGCCTTATTATTTAATCCGCTAAACTCGTGATTTGAACTATAATTTTCATTGAGTTTTATAATTTATTTTTAAAAAATTATTTTTATTCGATCATACAATAATAAAAATGCATGCTTATAAAATTAAATATAATTAAATTTTAAAATATTTATTTTAGAATATAATAATTCTATATAAAATAAAATATAAAATCAATTAAATATTAAAGAAAAAAAATAAAAAAACAATAGAAAAATCTCAAATGTTTTCATTTACAGTACAACTGTAGTATTAATTAAGAGCACATGCAATGAGCGATTCTCGTCATTATCAGGTACAAAACAGTTGAGCCTGCACTGCTAATTGAAATTCAATTCAAGACTTGCAAATCAATATATTTATGAGGTAGATTTAAATCAAATTCTCACATAAGAACTCAGTCAAATTTTCATTTCAATAGAAAATCATTATTTGTGGAATCTAATTTGAACTTAATTTATAAATGAAAATTATTCTGAATCGATCCTGACAAATATATTTATTCATAACTTAATTTATTTTTACCATGTATATGTCTTTTATAAATAAATAGTAATATGACGGGTCAAAAATCACGTTTGATAGATCCCACCTCGTCATTATTAGTTATTATTATATTCCATGTTACGGTGTCGTTGGCATGACCAGTGAATCCAGAAAATCATGCACATTGCATTGAAATCTCGATGAGGTTTTCCGGTGGGTGTCCTTGCCGAATGACGGGAAAGGGAAGCATCGAACCTGTAGCGGCCAAACTAAGATTTCACGCGCCGAATTTTACCTCGACTGCAATGATGAGCATCTGTCCCGTTTGGATGATCATGCATATTCGCAAAATCATGCAAAAGGCTTTGAGATGATTTACTGACCACGGGATGTCCAACCATGTCGTTATCATGTTTAACCACTCAGAATCCCAAAGTTATCAAACCAAATCCACATTCCTCGGCTCTCCTAAAGCCATGGCTACAGTAGCTCACAGTCTCATTCTATACCTGCTTATCTGACAAATCAATGGATAGGCTCTCTTTTTTATTGCTAAGGTTTCGGATTGGAGGACTCCTTTTCCCACTCGGGGTGAGTTAATGGAGGTTACCAAGATCGATCTGGCTGGGCTAGAAATGTCATGCTGTTGAAATCATAAACCATTGCTGCGAGCAAGGACAGGGAGAGGGGGTTTTCAAAGTGCAGGGTGGCAGTTTGCCCTGCACATGACGGCTGCCGTTAATAAAGGTCGAGGATTTTGCATCAAAAGCCTTCCAGTTTTCTTTTAAAAATGGACATGGGACATCTTTTGTTAACTATTTTTACAGCTATTGTTTTTTTAAATTATATTTTAAAAAATAAACAGGTTTATATTACTCGGGTTCGGATATTGATATTGGATATGGACAACTGTCTAAAATTTGTCGCCGAAAGTTTCTAAAAATTGGAATACATGGACTTCGAAAAAAATTTCAAAATTTGTACACAAAACATGTATATTAAGAGTTGAAATTACAGGTTTTTTAAGAGCTCGGCTTCACCAAAAGATTTTAAAAAACAGTAAGTTTGAAAGTTGAACATAGAAAATTGTTACAATCCTTAGCTCAAATAGTAACCTGTGGTTCCTCGTTCTTCAATCTTCATCTTCTTCAAAGATCATTGCCTCTGATTGTGGATCATCAGGTGATAATTCTGCAATTCATGTTGTGAGCTCACTTTCTACATTTCCAAGCAATAACAAAAAGTGTAAGCTACAAACAAATTTTAGTTCAAAGTAAGACATCTCAAAGTTTTAAAAAGGAAATAGTACACAAAGAGAAAACATGGGTCCTATTATCTTGACTGTCCTTCTGCAGATGCTGCTTCTTTGCGTGACAACAAAACGAAGATCACAATACACAAAACCAGGCCTTCGGTTCAGCTTTATGCCATTCTATTTCTTTTAACACTTTGCACATTGGAATATGCGCTCTAATTACTCTCACAACATGATCAGGATGCTGACTTCGCAAACAGTCTGAAAGCTAATGCCTGCAGTAATTGTGTGGAAGCACCATAACTAGCCCACCAAAATATCAAGCCCCGAATTCCATTATCTGAAAGCTAATGCTGATTCTCATACCATCGATCTCTATTTACGCAGGCTTCTTTATCTCCATTCGTTCCGAATTCCATGACCCCCCCNAAAAAAAAAAAAAAATCCAAGCCAACTTTCACTGAAAAGTCCGGGAACCGATGAATGTGCCATGAAGATTAAAGGATTATAACTTATAGCCCATCTGATCTCCAAAAATTGATGGATGGCATAAAAATAAGTAGATTGGCCAGTGATAGCATCAATGCCTTCATTCTGGTAGATAACCGTTTGCACATTTTCAATCGTTGCATCCCACATGTCATTAATTAAATATAGTACCATCTTTGTCAGCTGCCCTGGTCTTGTCAGTAATTGGCTTCGTAAATTCCAAAAAGTATTTCAAATAGCCCCAAGTATCATTGACAACAGCGTTCTTTCGACAGCGCGAGCTCTAATTTTGTCCACTCACCTTGAACATCTTCCATTCTAGATCCATCACCATTTTTTCAAGTGCACCTTTAACCGCTTTCAAACGTCTAGTACTGGAAACGAACCTTGTCTCGGCCACTTGCAATAAATTCCCACTTGGAAAGTCATTTGAAATCCATCAATGGCATACCATGATTGACAATGAAATTCCGAATATCTTGTAAATAAGCTACCAAGACTGTCAAACATTTACATTCAGTATATTGAGGGAACTTTTTTGATGGATCACGCTTGCTTTTCACGGCTAAATTCAGGCTATGAACCACGCAGGGAGTCCAAAAAATACGGGGATCCTTTGCTTCAATGGCCATTCCAGCAGCGTTGTAGTTTGGTGCATACTTGTTACAATCTGACCCACATTTGCAGCCACACTTAAATGTCTAACTTCAACAAAAGAACTTGCTACATGATCCATATCTTTAATGTTGACACTTACATCAATAGCTTTCAAAAACGCTGGCCCCCCTGCAGATGCTATCGTGATATGGATTGAAGGTATTGTCGTAGCATGATTGAATTTGTTTTTTAAAATATTTTTTATTTAACAATATATTAAAATAATATTTTTTATTTTTTAAATTTATTTTTACTATTAATCCGTCAAAACAATAAAAATACTTTAAAAACATTAAATAAAAACATCAAAATTTTACAAAAAGAAACTAAGTAATACAGGTTGTTTGTTTTTGCAACAGCTACTGTGTTTTTGTTCAAGCTCGGGTAATATAGTATTTGATTACAAAATAATGCTGTGGTTTGTTTAATGAGACCCATTAAAAATGAGGTTTCACCGTAGGATTCGGCAAAACAACTTTTTTATGCTTGTCATCCAGCGTTTTTTATTTTTATATTTCATTCTTCATTGTTCACTGTTGATACCAAGCTCTTCCCTTCAACTCATGGCAAGCAACTCCTCGCCACCTCCTACACAAAAGGCTCTCATCCTCCAGCCAACAATCAACAATTCTTCTCCTCTTCATCGTAGTCAGCAATAACAGCCATTGTGCATGTAATAGCAAAACCAACTCCACCTTCAACCAAATCCGATATAGCCAAGTCGTGACAGAATCTTCTTCAGCAGCTTCTGCACGCCAACCTCCTCCTTTTCGCCAATTGCTCCTCTTGGTCACAACCCCCTAAGCTATTGATAGAACCCGTCTAAAAACAATAGAGACAGGGAAGAAAAATAATATCAAATCTTTATGTTGAGTTGTTTTTTTTTTTGCGCAGGTTTTTGACTATCTCTCACTGATGGGATGAAAAAATATCTTCCATTACAATTGATTTCACGCTTTCAAAACAAATATTTTAAGTTGCCATGTTTAAAAAAAATGTTTTTAAAATATAATATTTAAAATTTTTGTATTTTAAAAGCGTGATGTTTACTGTATCAATTTTTTTAATAACAATAATACTTATTAAATTTCATGTTTGTAAAATATGCTAATTTGAGAAAAAAAATATTTTAATTAGTGTATGAGGGAGTCAAATACTACAAGAAAATTGAAGCCAACTCTGTTTTCATTTATTTTTTTATTCCCTTTCCCCACCCACCCTTTGTTTTCATTTTTTTTACATTTATCATTACACCACCCACCCCTACTGTTATCATTTTATGTTCCTAATTTATAAGCAACAATTAAATACTTTTTCGTACAAATGCCAATCATATTAAAATATTTAAAATAAAAAAAAATTAAAATCATGGGAAAGTTGATGTTGTTATATACTTAGAAAATAATAAAAATATAATTTTTATTATATAAAATTTATATATAATAAAATTATAAATAGTTTATTGAAATAATAAAAATTATTTTATATAAAATATTATTTATTTTATGATACAGTGACA
>SRLM01000058.1:634984-701623 GCA_015708895.1 Populus ilicifolia
CCACCCATCAGAGCATGTAGGTCGCCTAGGGCAGAAAGGTTGTTCCACACCTATTAAATGGAGGAGGACAGTAGCAAGAAATGATGGTATTAAAATAAGGATTTTTTAAAAGATTGAAAGGTACAGCAATGGTGTAAAAATTCTGGTACAATCTTTATCACAATAACCCCTCTCCATCACATTAAAAGCCTTCTCCATGTGCTTCCTGGGTCCTTTTTTTCTCTCTGCTCGAGGAAGCTCTCGCTTCAAACTTCTTTGTGCGTCTTTGAAAATATAATTGTAATTAATTTTAAAAAAATTATTATTGATATTTTATATTTTAAAAAATTATTTTTAATATCATTATATTATAATAATTTTAAAATATTAAAAATATATTAATTAAAAATAAAAAAATTAAATATTTTTAAAAACACTTTTAAAATTCATTATCATGTCATCACCAATCTCACTTTACGTGATTCAGCACTCCATATGGAATCTTAAACAAGTGAGCCTTAGCTTTTGAATAAGAACCGGCAACCCTTTTATTGCAGTAATCACAGCAGCTCCATGTTATGTTTCTCAGAACATTATGTGAAAAAAATAAGTGAAATTCATTTAAAATCAGAACTGGAATTGTTATTTTTATGCCTCAAATCTGCTTGAAAACAAAGAAAAATGTTAGTGGGCGTACATGTATGAATGAACTCGTGTCTGTCTTCCATGTTCTCCCAGCTGCAAGAAAAAATCAAAGCTTTCCTGGTGGCCCTACCCATGTTAAAGCTTCGATCATGCATGAAATTGTTAAGAAAAAAAAGGGAGAAACAAGAGGAGTGGACATGGACGGGGTGGAGAAGGTACTGAATAGATGGCGGCTGAATTAATTGATCAGCAGTGGATGAAATATTTAAAAATGGGGTAGGTTAAAACGCAGTCTGTCATCGGAGCAAGCTAAAAGCCAATATCTGTACGAGTCTTCCCTTTAAATGTATAGCCCAAGCCTACAAAACTATTCCTTCATGTTATATAATCACCATCCTATAACCAAGATCACTTCGCTGTTGAAGCCGCCCTGCGTAGGTCTCTCTGTTTTTTCTATCAACGTCTCACCTTCTCCATTTCATCTTCTTCCTCTGGAAATCAGCTTTCAATATGTGTCGTCCCTCCATGCATGAATGTTGGTAACTCAAAAACTGTAATTCAATTTAAAAAAAAATTACTTGGTAAGCTTCTCTGATCCAGATGCCCATATAGCACCAAACAGGACAAAAGTTGTTGCTATTCTTACAAAATCGGTTGCGATGGTTTTCATTGCGATGGATAGCTGGATATCTAGATTTTGAGACCGTAAATGAAACCCATAATTATTATTTCTTGTTTAAAATCAGGGCTATACATCCCTAAAAATTAAATCACAGGATGTAATTAGTTCATATGACAAAGTTAAATACAAAATCATAGGAGGTGAGATTAGGATCCAATTATCTAGCTAATCACCCAGCAACTGATTTAGCTTCTCGATAAACATGATGATGAATCTTCATTTCCTATTCTTTATCCATCAACCTCCTAGTCTTGTCAATTAAATCATAGTCTTCTCGGGATAAGGTTGATGACAAGAGTTGAATCTGAATCAAGAATTAATTTTTTTATTCCCAAGTCTCAAGCCAATTAACCACGCAACAAAATTTCATCATGCCCTGTATCTGTTAAACGACATTGCTGTAGCCATGTAAAGATTTGCAACGAAGTTAATTTTTTTGTGTTTTTTACAAACTTGTGCTCATCACTAGCTAAACATCTAAAACGTCTCCTTATCACTCGGCGTACAAATCCAAGATCAAGGATGCTCTGACAAGGTAATTCTTTATATGAATGCATTAGTTTGGATCTCAAGTATATAACGTATATTAAAACTACCCTTGATTATTAGGTAAATTTACCCTACACTCAAAAAACCTAAAGATCCTAGTTTTTCACTGAAAAGCCATCAGCCTCTCACTCAGGGACAATCCTCTCACATAGAGACAATCTTTTTCCTTGTGTTTTTTCTTTCTTTATCCATTGATCTAGATCTCGTACGTCGGTAACGTGGCTCGTTATAAGCTTTTTAATGTTCCCATTTCTAGTTGTTTTTGTTTTTTCTTTCAAATAAAGATATTGTGGTTTTTTCTTCTCTGGCGAAAGGAGATTGATCTACGTAGTTTTCGGGCTTTCATGAATAAATACTAGCGGCTTTATTTAAATTTATTTGTTCGCGTGAAACATAGATAATTTAGGTATCTTAGATTTTAAAATTTTAAAGATTTTTTTTGTTGTTTATGACGTCAAAATAATTATTTGTTGTATGTAAAACTGTCGTATTATATCATTGATGTCGTCAAATAATTTTTTCAATTGGCAAATTATAACTTGTCTTGACGTAGTGTGGGAGTTTCTACGTCAATTGGTTATATTTTATTTTTTTATTTATTTTAAATTAATATATTTTTTATTTTTCAAATCATTTTGATGCTATGATATCAAAAATATTTTTTTACAAATAAAAAAATTTACAGGTATATATTTTAATACAAAAAATTATTAAAAAAATAATTATAATTACACTTTCAAACAAGTTTAAATTATCAATAAAATTATTTTTTTCTCTTATAAAAAAACTGCTTGGCTAATTGGTTAATATATATATATATATATATCCAATGGAGATGGATCTTGCCCTCGGAATTAACATAATTACAATATAAAATGGATAAGAATTTCTTTTTCTCTCTCTTTAACATCCAGCTTAATCCCCAAAATTTACCGAGCAAAAGCAAGTCATAAACAACCAATCAATGCCCCCGCTTCGGGTTCTTTATCTGTAAAATGCATGCGATGATTAGGATATGGGAAGTGGTTTTGATTTCTTTTATGATATCAACCACAGCATAGCATTCTCAGACCTCGTTACTTTAATTACGTTGACTAGTCTCCCTTGTAAAAGCACGAACATAATCATTAGGATGCCTCTGCATTATTTGATATCATTGTTGCGTCACAAGATCCAATCATGTCCTGTAGCATTCCCAGAGATGTCGCGATATGTGATCACAGCTCAAACTCCTTTCCCCACCAGAAAAGGTGCGGGGGGCTTTGTGCATTCGTAAAGTCAACATCGGCAGTGAAGTCATGATAAGCAAACGTATATTTCCTTCTGCGGTTAATTATTTTACCCAGAACATGCAGCTAAACTGGAAATGAATTCGATGGTCTCAGCCCTGCATTTCATCACTCCCTGGACTGGTTATTTTAATTAGTTTCTGTAATCTAGCTGGTGCATCTTATAAAGAAAGACGGAGAACAGTTAATAGCCCCTCCGAATTCACATCTACAGCATTGGAAGAACGGATCTCATCATGGGAATTTGGAACCCGTCACTGGTAGTGATTTTTCAGAGAATTTTACTGGAATTATAACCACCTCGCTTGACAATTCTTCGCCTCGTCCGCTGTTAGAGGGAGTTTCTACTTCGTACATCAGGCTTTAGAGGTCAGCACAGTGAAGTGGATTTTTTTCTGTTTTTCTCTTAATTTCCGCAATATTTCCGCAATTCTGATGTACGAGTTGTTGATCCTAATTCACAGTTAGTTCTTTTTTTCTTAATTAATCATTTGCCCTGTATTAATTAAATCTACCATTTCTTAATTATTTGTTCAAATTAAGTTTTTCGGAGCCAGGTTACAGCCAGTTTATTCGGGTTTAAGGTGAAAATTTATTACACTTGAAAAATCATTTCTGCATAATAGTTTTTTTTCCTTGGATACTCTTAGATCTTTTATCTTTTTTTAGAAATGAATATATCTATACTTTACACGCTTTACTGAATTAAAAAAAAAAAACAGGCATAAACCATCACGGTATTTATCTGTCAATTAAAAAAATGTGTGTATTCAGAAACTACAATTTCCATTGTAGAGTTTACATGTTAAATAAAAATCTACGCACTCAATCTCCCGTGCCATAAAAAAGTCAAAATAATTTCTATTTATAGGTTTGCCATTAGTATCTAGAGATCTCTGAAACCTCAAAAAAAATTAAAAAATATTTTTAATTATTATTTATTTGATTTAAATATATATTTAATTAAATTACTATTTTTAAAAAATAACATATTTAAAAAACACAAGCAGCTCTTACGCAAACCTCGTAAAAAAACTGTTACACAATGCTCTTTTTTCAAATACCTGCTGGAACTCGTTTTATACGTATATAGATTCCACCACTTCTGCCACATTTTCATCATTGCCTGTTACCCATAAGATTTACAGCTTGGTTTATCCAATCATCATGACACAGAGCCGACACCTCTCTCCTCGATAATTTTACAAGATGATTGAAATTCACTTCCCCGTCAGCAACTTTGAAAAATACGAGATGAAGAAAGAAAATTCCCTTGATTATAAGCCCGTTAACAGAGATTTCTACTATCTTGTTGAAATATGTGCACACATCTGAGATTAGAAACGTGCTAAATGACACTCTAATGGTTTTAGCAGCATTTCTAGTGGCCAGCTTCAACCATATATATATATATATATATACAAAGACACACACACGAACTATTCTTTGCATTGATAAATTTTATTTTAAAAAATAAAAAATATTTTTTATATGTACAACTTTACATGAAATATTTTATTTATTTATTTATTTACATTCTGTAAAAAATAGTTTGTGTGTGTATATAGCTGAATTAGAAAAAAAAATTAAATTTAAATGCATATAAAAATCATCATTTAAAATAATCTTCCTAGATAAAATGAAAGATAGAAAGGGTGCCCAACTAAATATGATTTTTTAAAAATAAAACAAAATTACTAATAAAAAAACTCGGGCCTATTTTGTAATGGTGCGTGAGTTTTTTAACCAGAACTTGTTTTTCAATTTATTTTTTATTTAAAAAACCTATAAATTTTTTTAAAAATCATGATAAATTTATATATAATCTCAAAAAAACTATAAATAAATTCAATTCAAAATAAAAAATCAACTCAAGTTCATATTTTTTTCATGAATTTTAAAAATAAAAAATACTTAATATACACTCCATTAGAAACACATGGTAAATTCTTATTATTTAATTTTTTTATTTATGATCATAAAATTTGATTAAAAATAAAATTTATTTTATCATATGTGCTTTATCATCCCGGTTAATGTAAAAAGAAAAATATTGTTTTATTTTTAAAACTTAAAATTATCCTGTTCAACCGTAATATATTCAATCTCCAGTACAGATGTACATATTATTTAAAACAAATACATCGGAATGGATCAGAAGTTAAATTTAATTGATTTTGTAAGATTAAAACTATCCCACCTTTTTGAGTGATTCATTGATTCCCAGTAAAACGATTCAGTTTCGAGATACTAATAACATTCACAAAGAAAGAAATCTATATCTGGGGACAATAAAGCAGGCCGTGTTTTCTTTCTTGACATTTTTCTCTTCCATGGTGAATTGATCAGACAACAGCGTTAACACTGCCGGCGGTCAAGAGTCGGAGCCCACGAAAACTATAAAGACCTATTTATAATTTTCCTGTCAAGAATGGATGTCGTGCACACAGCGTATTTCAGTCGAAATACTACTCGCTAAAATTAATTTTTTTTCATGTTCATATATTGTTTTAAAATATTAATATAAAAAATGATTTTTCTTTGTTTAGAAAATAATAACCGAGAATTAAAACATAAAACCACAAACCTTCATTTGATATTTTAATTCGACGTCGAATGTCATTGGAGATATTTTTCTTTCTCTTGTAAAAGGCCTCGGGCCTCAGGGTACGGCCAAGTGCCTTTTCCATGTATGGAGCTGGAAATTTTAGACATGGAGGGGTAATACTGTATTTTAAGTAACTGACACGGTCTGCTGCGTATAGCAATCCATTGAACTGGGTGATCTGGTCAGAGTATCTTGAAAGAACCAATTTCTTTTCCCACACCCGATGACGCGCGTGGTAGTCGTCCCCGAGTTAAAACGAAGGAACGTTTTTCTAGGGTAAAACTAATTCTCCATCGACTCCCTGAATGAAGTGACTCTCAATTAGATCTCGATTTTAGAGAGATCAAGGCTTTTTATGTTAAAGATTCATAATAATTGTAGATTGAAGGATTTAAATGGAATGATTTATACTTTTGGGTCGAAGATTGTAAGAAAATAAATGGATGGAGTTGAGGATATATTTTTATGAAAATTAATATGGATATACTGAGGTTTAAGTGTTTGCAAACTCACTAAGTCATGATTAAAAATAAAAAATTTATAGTTTTTGCACTGTTTTACTTATTGAGGTGGTGATTTTAAAAAAATAAAATTAAACATAAATATTTTTTAAAAAATTCAAATAATAATCAGTTAAGTTATATTATGTGATAATAATTTTTTTTAACTTTAAAATTATGACGTGAATATAAACTCACATCATATTTTAATTTTAAAAATATTAAAGTGTTTTCCTTCATATTTTATTTTAAAAAATTATATTTAGCTCTATGATTTCAAATTAATTTTAATTTAACATGTATTTGGAAAAAAAAAAGAGGAAAGGAGAAAAACATAAAAACAAATATCATTAGAATGATAAAGTATCCATCAAATATCTATTTCAATTTAAAAATTTAAGTTGTTAAATGAGATTTTAAAATGTAATTTATACTGTAGGTTTAAAATTTATACAAATTTATGTTTTTTTTAATATTTAATTTTTATCAAATAAACGAGAATGGTGAGATTAGAACTCATGACTATTAGATTATCAAAACTTCGATACCATATTAAAAAATCATATCAATAAAAAAATTTAAATTATTATATGAGTTTCAATATATAACCTATATCATTTTTTTTATGATATATTATTAAAAAACACCAAATACTCCCTTAATAATTAATCACTCTTTATAAATCAGTAAAAAACGAGAAAAAATGTCCAGATAAATTCTAATTACCATATGCTCGAACTAAATATAACTTAGAACATGTTGGAAAGCATGTAATTTTTTTTATCCGAGTATGTTTGTTAATAAAAAAATTAAATTAATTTGTTTTTGGTGTTTTTTTATTTTAATGTATTTATACATGTAAAAAATATTTCAATGTTTTTAAAAATATTATGTACCTTGACATGAAAATGCAATAGTAAATAAAGTTAAAATTATAAGAATAATAATAATAATAAATTGAATTCATTGATATATAATTACTTGCTGGTAGTAAATCGAAGCACAAATCTTTCATAGCATGAATACCATTCACAATAATAAATAACTACACAGCAAAAACAGTAATATAATAATAATAATAAAAAGCTTATAAAATTATACGCTTTAATTTATGCATGGTAAAATAATAACGCTTGGTAAGTTCTCTAAAATCAGCACGTACTGCTTGCCATACACAGATATAAGAAGGAGAATTTCTCTAATAGATTTTTTAAAATATTTTTTATTTAATAATATATTAAAATAATATTATTTTTAATATTAACATATTAAAAAAAATTCAAAATTATAACTTCACCGCAGAAACCAGCAACACCTTTAGAGTATGTACGGGTGGGGGCATGTGTTCCAGCTCTTCTGTTGCCACTCACTTTAATCAACTCGAGAAACAAAAGCAGTGGTAATAATATCTGGTTTAATTGGCTGTATTAACAAGCAAAAGGGAAAAGCAAAGCAGGGCCTGCCTTTGCTTGATTTTCCCGCAAGAGATTTTCTGAGTTCCCCGACTCAATCAAACGTCACCATCAAAACCAACTCCCTGTCAAGAAGGTGGTTCGGAAATATGCCTTGTTCCTGTCGCTCGACATTGGACCTCAACGGTCAGATTTGTTCACCAGCTATGTCCATCTGACAGCCGATTCGCAGCGATTTTCCCGCTGCCATGTGAGAAAATCCTGTGCAACACTGATTTAGTGATTTATGAACTGCAGGACACCTGCACGTCATTGGGTTTTGAGTTTAAGACAGTGCAAGGGGACCATCTTACACAAGTCTGGCCTGAAAAAAAATCAAAGATGGACATTGACATATTTAATGAACTGAACTGATGAAATGATGATTTAGCAGTTAGGTAATTATTATATTTTTATAGTAATATAAGTTTGATTTTTAAATGTGTTTATTAGAGAAGTAGTTATAGATTTTAAACGAAATTATTTTCATCCCTTGGAAGTACATGAAAATACCTGGGTAAGAATAAAAAAATAATGTGAATCGAAATTATATTTAAAAAAAAACTACAGGAAGGAAGAATTATCCCTTCTTGATTTTAAAATCTTCCATTAAAATAATCAGTGTTTGGTAAAGTTTTGGAATTCATTTTAAAGAGGAAAGCATACTTTGCCAATGTATGGTTGCTGACAAGGTTAATTTGACGGGGATAGTAATTAAGTTTGACCGGGTAAAACACGAGGGGAGTTCTCAAGGGAGTGGATACTTAAAAATCATCCATCGTGGTATCCCATCTTTTGCTACGGATTTTTTTTTTTTTTTACCATGAGCACAGTCCAGGCGGCACCCGTCAGTTCTCGTTTCAGGTCGTAAACTACCAGACATTTCACAGTTTAGTCACTCCATCCATGTCCTCTGGTATTTTATGTTACTGCTGTGATAAAATGATCTCATTGGTTAGAGAATTTGACATTTTCAGTTAAGAATCTGCTGTCGCTTGGGACAACATTGGTTAAGGAAATCGATTTGAAGTAAAGACTTCTAGAGGATGGCTTTTGTTTGATTGTGTTTTAATGGTTTTCGAAGATGTGATCATTGTCGCAAAAAACCATCTTTCATTCACAGGATTGTATTGAGTTCAGCCTGTTTTTAACACTGCAACAATCCATGACCAGAGATAGTCATAAAGATATTAATGGACCTTAAGTTCCTGACACCTGTAAAGTGAGATTTATCATGTATATAAATTACACACAGGAAACTTTTTTTTTTAATTTGGAGTTCAAAACTTATTAATTAAATTGTTAGGAGTTTAAATTTTATAATTTTCACTTTAATTAACAAAAATGAAATAAAATGTGAATTTTTACTTGATAATGTATGTTGAAGAGTAATATAAATATACTATTTAGACCTTGTATTATATTTTTATTTATTAAATTAAATTAATTTTTTTATATTATATTAAAGCTTTATTGATTGGATGATTATAAATTTAAATCTCATGATTTTTATTTTATCTAATAAAATTTAAATATAATAAAATATGGATCAATTTAATGTACTGGGTTAAATTGACCCTTTAACATAATATTAAAACTTTACTAATTAAGTAGTTATAAATTTAACTCCTACAATCTTCATTTTATTTAATAAGTTTAAGCACGATACAATGTGGATTCATATAAATTTTAAACACGTAAGAATTTTCACTCAACATAGCATATTAATAATAATATAAATTATATTTTAAAGTTTTATTTCATAGTTTAGATTTTAAATTAAAATAATTATTGATATTACTTCACATTTAACACTGAAAGAAGTAATTATCTCATAAAATACACGAAACAAGCTATATTTATTATTGTTATTAGTATTGATGTAAAATAAAAATCAATAACAATACCAGGAGAAAAGGAAATTCCCATGAAAAAAATTAAGATTACAAACTCTCCACGCTGCATCCAAAAGATCTTTTTAAAAAAATTCTTAGCAGACTTGATTGCAAAATAATCAATTTCTTATTGAAATAAATCTAAAATATTATTTGAATATCAACAGCATGATTTCACTTTTACTGACTAAAACTAGTTTTATTTACATAAAAATTACCTCAGCAAAAGCATCCCTGCACAGTTATTTATTATCCGCACACCTTGATTTATGGATATTAAAAGTATATTTTTTTATAATTTTTATTTAAAAGTATATTTAAATAATACATATTTTTTTATTTTTAAAAATTTATTTTTAATATTAAAATATCAAAATAATTTTAAAAAATTAATTACAAATGTTTGAAGAGATAGAAGGCGGCGGCACCCCATTTCTCAATCTGCAATTTGATGACTTTAAAAAACGCATCAACCAACTTGGATAAAACACAGGGCGATCCCGTGCTTTCTAACTTAAATGATCCGTAGACTGTGATTTTGACACGACACCATCTTCCACGCGTAGGCGGAACTAGCGCATCATCACCATTCCCGTCTTCAAAACAGCGACAAAAAAAATAAAAAATAAAAACAAACGGCGACAGCAGCCACAATAATTCCTATTGTTCTCGCCTGATAATCCTCGTCTAAGAATCTCATTATTGCCGATCAAGAAAGTAGGGATTAAATGGCTGGACTGGTGACCCACTGACTAGACTCCTCGTCAAAAACATCAACACACCTGTTTATCTCTCCACCGTGCCACCGCTAGTCTATAAAATTACTAGCGCTTCCTGGTTCGTAATTTGCTTGTGTACAAAAAGTGGGGCTATGTTTGTGGTGAGGTCCTTCCGACCGCCATCACTATTCCCGGTCATGGTAGGTCATATTATTTCATTGATGGACGACGAGATGCTTTGGGTTGACTATAAAAACTCATGTTTGCTGGTTCTTAAGAATCAGAAATCCACAAATTATCTAATAATATGACTTAAACACAAGGTCTCTCCGTGTCCCAGATTTCTCGACCAGTCGTGCTAAAGACCATGCTTATTGGTTTGTAGATGATGTTTAATTATTTTTTGAAGTATTTTTAATTTAAAAATATATTAAAATATTTATTTTAAAAAAATTAGTTTTAACCTGCATAACAAAATAATATAAAAATACTAAAAAATATAAATTTAAAATATTTTTAGAACTCAAACAGAAACATTTCCTTAATTTACTCACCAAGCGACACATATGGTGATATCGTTCCATGCACGTGCCATCATGACAGTCGCTTATTTTCACTACAGAAAACACCCTTCATGATGAGCTTCGCCTTGGTTTTTTATTTTTTATTTTTTATTACAACCCTTGAAATAAATCAATAATTTTGGCGGTGTTTGTTGTTAAGATTAAATCGTATTTTTATGATTCAATTATAAATATTATTTAAATATATTTTTATATGAAAACACTTTAAAAAATAAAATCTCAACTTTTACAAACAGTGACCTCATGGCTATCCATCCGAGTTCACCTTTGTTTATGCATACCAGCCAACCATAAGTTTAACTTCCCACTTACAAAGGCCGACGTCCAAGCCCGTCACGGGCTCTAAAAGGAGACAATCTCAAAATTGCATTTAGAGCCATCGCGCACTTTTTTAATGATGAGTATTTGAAAACATGGACTAATTTATATTTGTAAAAAAATTATTTTGTTTTAAATTTTATACTGTTTTGATAAACTGATTTTAAAAATATTTTTTTTAAAAATAAAAAATTATTTTAATATATTTTAAAATAAAAAAAAAACATTTTAAAAAATAACTAAACAGGTTCAGAATCTCTATAGCTCCCATGCTGAAAATATCCACATTTTAATATTTAGCACATAAATTCAAGCGTGGAGTCCTGAAACAGTCTGACGAACACACAGGGAATGCCTAAAAGATAATATGACATTGCAGTTGAAATTGCGTCTAATAAAGTTTTAAAAGTGCATTTAGTTTTAAAAAATACTAAACTGATATTTTTTGTTGTATTTCTAATATTAAAAACAAATAAAATATTAAAAATCATTTTAATATATTAAAAAAAACAGTTTTCAAAAATACTATATACCACAATATCAAATTCACACCTAACTATTTGAGGAACCTGCAAACAAGGTCAAAGAAAAAAGAGAACATGCAAACTGCAAAACCTAGCTGCGTCCAGATGGGAGACCTTGAATTTTGGAGAACAGTAACATTCAAAATGTTTTAGACCAATTACAAGTCATAAACAGTTGCTCCATGCATGAAATGGAAATGAGGTAGCAGATAGGAATTTAACTAAATCACCAAAAGGAAGTATCGTTAAGATGACAAAAAGTTTCGAGTGCACAAACTTGTTTACAGTCTGCTCCAGTATGATATTACATTTCAATTACATGGAAAAAGAAATCTGCTTTATTATCTATTTAATCAAGCATAAAAAAATAATATACATGGTTTGGAATATATTTATGGACAAATACAAGCAATCGAGGGCAAACTATCAGTTCCTTTATGCACGTACTATACACGTATAAATAATATTCATGGCTAGCCCATCTGAAGCAAGGAAATTCGTCGAAGGGAGAAAAAATTGCTCTAACGAGCTCTTTCACTTGTTGCCTTCTCCAGAGATATCTGAATGGACATGTATATAAAGAAAAGGCGATAATTATCAGTGCTGTGGATGAATTTGTTTTAACAAAAATTTACTTTTTTTCAGCTTCGGATTCCTCCAGCATCTATGCCTAACATTAACTCAAGGTTAAATTAGAACCCTGGCTCACAACCACGAAGGATTACATGCTCCGAAACAGCAGTAGCCACCACTTTAACAGAATATAGACTCACTTTTTATTTTTTAAAATCACAGTGGTAATTGAATTACAATGCTAGAATTAAAAGTGCAAAACGAGAGAACTATATGAATTGGATTTTCATGATCATCTGTATTACAGGAGAGTAGAAGTGTGCGTTTGCAAGGTTCTAGCCTCTAGGTAATAGGTTTGACACTGGTCACCCAGAGCAAGCATGCTGAAGGGACTTTCCGAATTTTCCTACGAGCCTCTCTTATACTGGGATGGTATAATTAACTTCATATCATACAAACCTAGCATCTTTAAATCCATGCATATGACTATAAATTTGATAATGTTTGTTTACCAGAAGGAGATCTTCATCGGTGCCAAAGGATTTCCGTGCTTCTTCAAGGCTTCTTGACGACATTCTCTCATGTTTTCTGAATTCAAGTAAGTTTCTCAATCATAAAATCACAGGGAAGCATACCTTTTTTAATTTAAAAAAAACATAAATGTGAAAATTTTTGATAGTACTATACGATAAAGCAAATAAAAATGTCTTTGTAGCAGGGTCTTAAATATAGTTCCAAATTTGATGATTCGGCTGAATGCAGTTAAAATCAAGTGATATTATACACCCATTACAAAAGCACGAATGATGTAGCAACTAACGTTGCATTTTCCCAGTCTTTTAATAGTGCTACATGGAGGGCTCAAAGCAGTACAAGGGAAAGCATACATGGTGGGATTTCAGATGGATGGAATCCCAAACTCATCATCAATACATTAACGGGATGCTAGTTCCCATAGTATATCATTCCTCTAAAGGATTTTTCAATCAAATATATATTATTCATATGCTGATTTGGCATCGTATTTGAGCCACATGTTTTCCTGACACCTCCATGGCAAACTACGAAGTATTCTTGGAGGCAAGTAATTCCTAATTCCTAACTTAGTTGTTTCTTGTGCTTGCCACCACAACATTGCAGTTTTGATTGATTCTTGAAGAATCGTGTCATGCAGAATGCAAAAGAGCAGGGCCTCACTGGGCAAAGGAATCTACACAAAGTAGAAATAGAAGACAACAAATTTTGCTAATCCAAAAAAATATTTCCTATATCTGAGATCTTAAAAGTAACAGGGGCTGAAGAGAATTAGAAATCATGAGGAAAATGAAGGTCATACCTAGAAGCGGCAGGATCTCGAATCTCAAACTCGTCTGTGCCAGCATCATAGCCACATATCACAATGTAATGACCTAATGCATAAATAAATCACAAAAATATCCTCAGAAAATACTTCTCAAGAAATTTCTAACATGGAAAAATTAACGTTCAAATAAAATAAAATAATCCTAGACAGCTATAATCTGATTGCGTTGCTCTACAAACTCAATCATCATTGAGATTCAGATGACGTAAATATATCATCCTATATTACACTAATCAAACAAATTGCAGGAGAAGCTTGTGAGGAATTCAATAATATACACAAATTGAGTATTCTAACATTTGATTACAAACACACCATATCATAAATAATTATCACGGGATGAAAATTGCATCAACATCCACAAGGTCTGACCTACCATGCCCATGGCATGAGCTGTGATTATTTTTCAAAGGTTAATCCATTACAATGAATCACAATTATTTTCCACTACAAAAAAGTAACAAGAAAACCAGGAGTCCATTTTTATGTGATAGAAAATAAAGAGATACTTCAGGAGGAAAAAAACATCCCCTCACCAGCATACCCTGAGTTGCCACCATTTAAGCCTGGTAGAATAGCATTCTCCAACCAAGAGTGACTGTGACAAATGTTTTACCAGAAACAGTCAACGTTAAGTTTTTTCCATGTTTTTTTTTCCTTCTTAAGAAGTCATCTGTTAGAATATGAATAAATGAAAAACATACAAGAAACATAAAAGAAGATAAGGGATAGAGTAAGACAGACAGAAAATGGGCATGGGTATATACTATCATTCTAGCGTGTGACAGTTAAAGCAGAAAGTAATTCCAGAAAGAATAACAACAAATATGATGTTAAATGAGATCCTCATCCACACCTCAATTTGTACTGGTTAACCAATGCAATTGCAATATATTTCCCTGACAATATGAAAAGAGAAATTTCCCTTTCATTGATCGACCTGCACTGTAGAAAGGAAAAGGTTCATAAACATCATCTGCATAAAAATTGACATTGATTTTAGAAAGGTACATATAGTGGCTGGTGTATGAGTTTAAGGCTTTAAGTGAAATGAAAATTGTTTTGCAAATCATAATAGAAAGTTTTGAATTTTCTGTCAATGCAAACTACTCACATACATTAACTGCACAAAACTGGCATGTGAAACAAAAAAAAAAACACTTTATGACAGATGACTATTAATTATGTGCTCATAGATATACCTGTATATCAATGCCTTCTCCTCGTGCCTTTTGAAATAACATATCCACTCGCACTAGATCTGCAGGCAATTGTTCCTGCATGAATTTAAAGCAGACCTTTACGAGCATTACAGCAACAGAAATATCACCAGCCAATCAAAAGAACCAGAAGAATAATGCAAAAAATCATCAAAATGGCCTATATACACAAGCAATGCTCATGGAAAATCCATAAAAAAAAAACTAAATTACAATATACAAAACCATGGAATATCACCTTGTAAAATGTCTCAACTGAATAGTTTGGATTTGCTCCAAGTGTTACCGTGTAGAAGGAAAAACTAACAGAATACTTCTGCAGTAAATATGCCAGATCCACCGTCCAAATGCTGCAACAAGATATCGATTTAAAAATTCATGACAACATGTTGGCATCAATTCACAGAAGTTGCGTGCTTGATTCATTGTTATCTGTGCAACCATATCTTTATCTGCATGCCATGGCATGATATACCCAATTACATTGAACACAATATTATCTATACCTTTAGACTTTCTAAGCGATAGTGATCCAAATTTTCTACAATTTGGCAGTATTAATAGTCATTTCATTTTCATTCTTTTCTGAAGGTCAAGAAATAGAACTGAAGCAGCAATTTCCATATTGGAAAAACGATGTCCAAAAGCAGTCAGCAACTTGCAAAGGTGATCAAGCAAATTTCCATGTGAAACGCATAGAGCTATAACTATGTTCATAGGAAGAAATGAAATCAAGTTCCCCCCAAAAGAGCACTGGCCTGCTTTCGTCAACTGCTCTCCACGAGGTTAAAAAACTATGTTCCAGGTGTTGAGTTTTTATCCTTGCAATCTACTTTAGAAATTCTAAAAGTATAACGCATCCATAGTTCTTAAGATATTATTACAATCACACCAGGACACTATTGTACATACAAGAAATGCTAAAATCATAACCTTTTCAATGCTATCTCCAGAACCTATTTTATAGAATAGCAGAATGAGTTTCAAACAATCAAGTAAATCTCAAAAGAAGTCTCGATTGCTTAGCACAAAAACCTTCCCCCAAAGTTTTCTAAATAGCAAATGTTAGAAACGAAGCTGAAAGGATCTAGAAAAGGCCTGCTACCAAATAACTCAAACCAATCATCAGCGGTTGCAAAAATAACATCAAAGCCCTTATCGGCTATAATATAGAAATCACGTCCAGGATTTCCAGTAGCAGAAAACCCTGAGTGATCAATCTAGGCTACATAGAGTTTCACAAAACCGCTAACCAAAAACAACACCTAAAGCTCAGATTTCTGTGAAGAAGAACAAACCTACTAGTGCAGCATAAGTCCGCCAAGCCCTGGATGCTGCAATTATTGATACCGATTGTATTCAAAGCCATCAAAACACATGCAAGGCCACAATCCCAAGAGTGAAGCTGCTTTATATGCGGTACCTATAATATTTGCACAGAAAAAATTAAATCCAATTCCAAACAGATAAAACTACAAAACGACTGGTTGAGAAAAAGCTTAGATTTTCTTACCTGAACAACATGTGAGCAGGTCAAGACAGCAGCAGCATCTTCACATTTTCTACTGCTGGACGATGAAGATGGCTGAACCAAACCATCTGGTTTTCCTACTTCTACTACTAAATCTTGTATATTAAGAATTTTGTTTAATTGAAGATACAGTGGCCACATCAGTTGTGACCAAATTAAAAACCAAAAACCCCGCGAAAACACTAACACTCAAGCATCTCCCGACTAAATTAGCCTTATCTTGCAGTCATTAAGGGAAAATAATTTCTTCACCCTGATGTAAATTAAAAATAAGAGAAGGTGAGGCTGTCATTCAATTTCTCGAGAAAAAAAAAAAAACTCAAATAGCTATACACTAAAACAATTATAACTCAGGAGGATGTAAATATAAAAGAAAGGATGGATGATTCAAACAGAAAGGTTGATATCTAAAATTATAAAAGATGATAGATCGAAATTACACTATCTAATCGAGTTTTCAATAAGAAATAAATTATATTATCAACTAAATTATGCAAGTAATTAATCATATTAAATTATGTAACGGTTATCATGGATAAGGAGGAAAAGAAAACTGCACCTTTGCAGAAAAGATGATTCTTTTCGAGTTTATCGTGCTTGTCGCAGGCGCATCCGGCTGCTTTGCTTTTCGGTTCTTTTCTTTTCCTGTGAGCCTTAAATAAATAAATCGAATAGCTGGTTTACGTTGACGATGGTGTTGTGGGCCTATTGGGCTCACTGTGGACTGGGTTCATTTTTAACTCAGGCCTTAGCCCATTCTCCTTCCACTACCTGCAGATCTATCCCTGTCGCCTCGTGCGTGGTTCTGGGTTCCTTTTTAATTCCTCAATAATGCACTGAAAAAAAGACATGTTAATAGGATTCAGTTGAAAAATATATGGAACTCTGATGATTTAAATGGGGATTTTCTTATCAGGACGACCAATCAAGAATTTCTGCTGGATTTATAGATTTTTTTGGAAAGAGCTACAAGAAAAATAATTCAAGTGTGAAAGTCCTCCTACAAAAGTTCCGTGATAGATGCACGAATTGGCATAAATGTGTATATTTTAATTAATTTTATGGGTTTTAAAATTAATAATTATATAATTGTTTTTAATATTTTTAAGATTTAAATTAATAATTTTTTAAATAAAAATTTAAAACCTACGAATTAAACTATACCTTTATTGATTCAAAGCCACCGAGTTGAATGTTATGGTCTTGTGCACAAGAAAAATTGTGAACTCGTCAGAAATGAAACAGGGGCCATGACTTATGAGCAAGACAGGTCTGTCCATCTCTTTAATGGATTGGTTGCGCTCTGGCCCATGCTATTCATAAGTTTAGAAGACACTGATAGCTTCATCGAGGAGAAGAGATCAAGCCATGACTTGTTTCTACTGTTTCTTATTTATGAGGAGTCATGGGCTGTAAAATGTTGCACATGCGGACTGAGTTTTCCCATCCACAGAAGACGGGCAAGAGCTCAAATCTTAAGCTTCACCGGCTCCAGAGGGTTACTTTCGGAGAGCGAAAAAGTGAAGTTTGCTTGGACACCAGGCGTCGAACTTTGAATTTGAAGCTTTTTGAAGATGAGTACAAACGTAGCGGTCTTATTAAAACAACTTCATTCATCCAAAGGCCACCTATCACTCCAGCACTTACCATGTTTTGGATTTTCTCTTCACGCGAGGCGGTTTGTGATGGTAAAAAGTCGCAGTGGTTTAAAATATGTTTTTTATTTATAAATATTTTAAAATAATATTTTTTTTATCTTTAAAAAATTATTTTTAAAATTAACATATTAAAATAATCTAAAATATATTAAAAAATTAAATTATAAAAAATATAATTTTAACCATATATTTTCAAAGACAGGAACATAAAAATTTGCTATTCAGTATGACGGACTGAATAGTATGCTAGCTGTAGCCAGAAATTGGAGATAACTTCTAGATACAAAAATTTAAATGAAAAATTCGTACGGTGTATTGATTATCAATTTCTTTTACTTGAACTAGTTGAAAGTTTGTTATCCTTTTCACTCACGACACCTTTGAGACCATCAATTGAACTAATATTAACATAAAAGGTCAGAATTTGTAAACTGAGAGGGTCAAAATGTATAGTCTTGCTGGGTTTTTTTTTGTTTGTTTTTTGAGGGGGTGTGGATTTCAAAACCTTTAAAAATTGTAACTGATTTTAGAAAAAATTCAAACTTTGGGTGGGCTAGGCGTGGTCACCCCCCTAGATTCGTTTCTGGAAACGTAGGAATACATTAAGGAGATGAATCTGAAATATCATATTTAATTATTTGATTTTGAAAAACAGGAAGGGTGATTCAACGTTTTCAACCTGTTGAAGTGACATAATCACGCCTTGTCAAGGTTGAATTGAAAAGGCGGGATGAGAAAATGAAAAAGGAATGAACACCATGGAAAACTAGCTAAAGTTCCTGCATCAAACCCATCGCGTTTTGCTTTTGCCATCACGGACGGCTATAAAGCAAGCCCTTTCTGCCCTCGCTTGGTGGATTCTTAACATGCTTTTAGCTAACCGTTGGTGGGCCTTGCCTCTAGCTAAGTGGGCGGAAGTTGAAACTCGAAGTCAAGCAGTGACAACTTTTATATTATGTTGAAAGCTCAACGACCCTCCAACATCACATGGAAATTTCTCGAGGGACTTGCTGATTTTATGATAAATTAGCCAGTCCCCGTGTCTTGTCCCTGTATTTAGATAAATGAAATTTGACATTGCTCCAATGCGAGCATTGATACATGGCAACCCACCTCCAAAAGAAATCAGTAACTGATCAAATTGAATAGTTCTTGGTACAATCGATAATTAAAGAAAAACTACAGCACATCCTAATCATCCTGCTGGGATTAGATGCATTTTCGATGCTGAGCAGATTCCGGGGGGGGCCTGGGAGAGAGACAAATTCAGGTGTTTGATGGGAGATGGCAGCAATTTCTGGACCGTCCGCTTAAGGTTGCAAGATGGACATTTCCGCATCGTTCGATTATTTGCACGTCTAAGGTCGGTCTACCCCTGTGGAAATTGGCTCTCTCACTTTGCCTCTCTGTTCAGTTTCCACCACAAAAAGGATAAGGCAGAGAGGTTAGATAATTGGTTAAGTTGATTGTTGCGGTGCCGGAACCCTTTCCTGCTTGCTTTTCGTGCATGATGAATGCAGGCACGGTCTTAGAGACAATAGGCTGGAGAAAAAAGAAAACATTCTGGGATTTTCAACTTTTTTCACAAAAACACAAGTCAAAAGGTTTCGCATGGCCTTTTTGGAGCAGCGATGGTTAAATAACGCCGCGTTGGATTAGGTAATATCCGTCCTATGCATATAGAGAATGGTAAAAGCACTTTCCGCTCGGTGTCCTTTTCTAACATCTCTCAGACACTCAAACGGCTAGATCACCCAAATGTGTCTTCGGTGCACCTTTCAAATAATAGGTCAGATTACCATATGGTCCTTGATTTCTCGTCTTGTTGTGAAATTACCATTTGTCTATCACCAGCCAGCTGGCCACTGCCCCCTCCCATCCATGAGGCAAAACACTAGCCTGCTCCGGAAAACCTCGACGCTAGTTGAACCGTAACGTCATTGACCATCATTAGTAAACGCGGCGCTGTATTGTGATTAATATTTTGATAATGATGATTTTTTAAACTATTTTTATTTTAAAATCTATTAAAATAGTTATATTATTTTATATTTTTATATTTTTTATATCAGGTCATCAAAAAATATATTTAAAACAATGTTTTTTTAAATAATTTTGAAACACGAAAACAAACAAGTTTTACTTATTAACTAAACATTAATGTTGAAAACAATTAATATGGTGGAAAATAGTGTCCATCTAATTGAAAACCACACAAGTGTAAGAAATTGTTTGTTTGTGCGGGCAGACATGTCTTTTAATTTCCCTGTATTTCAATTTTTTTTATTTTTTTGATTGTCAATGTTAATATTTTTTAAAAATAAAAAATATTTTTATATATTTTCAAACAAAAAATATTTTAAAAAACAATTTACATCAAAAACACCATATCTGAATATGATATTTGGGCATCCATAACTACATGTCGTGGTAATAAAGTTAATTCTATAAAGAAAGACAAATCATGCTATGTTGTTTTAGCAAAACATCTTTTACAAGCAAAGATTTAATAGCGTAAATATTTAATATAATAACTAAAATGATATTCAAAAGAATAAAATAAAATTTAAAAAATTATTTTTAAGATACAAGAACTAGACATATTTGTCTGGCTTGTATTTTTTAGAATATAAGAATTAAGATTTTTAATCTAAAAAGGATAAAAACTTAGAGAGGTTCCTCTTGCCTGATCTCGCTCGAGTGAGCATATACAAGTTGTTGCCATGTTGTTTTGATAGTAATGATGTTTATTGGCATTTTGAGGCTATTTTTAAAATCGTCTTCTCAGTTGTACATGACCTATATATTTGTTGGGTAGAATTTAATTATTGCCAAGATATAAAAGATGAAAATGATTGGAATAAAAGTTAAAAAGATAAAGAAAAAAGCACCGAATAAATTTATTCTTGAAATATTTTTGAAATGAATTGTATATTTTCAAAACAATATGAAGACATATTTTATTATTTTTATTATGAGTAATTATTAATAAAATATTTTTTTAAAATATTTTTTTTAATTTGATGAAATCAGAAAATTCTATAAATACCCGTCTTCTTGTTGTTATTTTTTTTCAATTTGATCCTGTTCTTTCTTATTAAGTTCTTTAGTTTTTAAATACTGTATTTTAAAATTTTAATTTTTTTATTTTAAAATTTAAAATTATTTTGGTATGTTAATATTATTTTATTAAAAAAATAATAATATTATTTCCTAGAAAAATAATTTAAACCGTACTCCTAAACAGCCTGTTATCTCGTTGATAATCAACAAGCACCATCCCCACCTGCACCCGCCTTCGTGGGATAGATGAATGAGGAGAAGCGAGGCTGTCACCTCTTGGTCCTTACAGGCTGCGACGCATGCTCAAAGCAGTTCAAGTAATAAATTTTCAAATCAACATTATGCATTAAGGACAAATGGAGCTCAGGCAAACCCAAAATTTAAGCGCTAATAAATTGCTCACATTTTTTAATCCTTAAACGCCAACCTAACCCACCTGTTCCATCCATTTCTATTTCCTTGCATAAAAGTTACAGGTGGACAAATAAATGCTAACTAATTGCATAAGCATTTCCAGTAAATGAATGCTCTGCGTTTAAAAAAAAGAAAAATAAAGCACACGAAACTCCAGTGTATATTCCCTTTCCTTCCTTTTTATCCCCTCCATGTGAAGAACAAACCCTAGAGTCAGTTATCCTTTCCTTTTAAAGAGTGTTTTTTTACACTTTACATGATAATATATATACCTTCTAAACTGTGTTTTTGTATGAACAATTTTAAATTAATATTTTCATAGGACTTTTGATTGTTTTGATGCATTTGTACTCAAAATAATCAAAATAAACATTAACTTTTCAACAAAGCTAGAATAGTATGTTTGCACTGGATCCATTGCTATTAATTTAAAGGATTGTATTGATCCATGTTTAGAATAATGTTTTAAATAAGAGTGTTGGGTTTGGAGATAATTTTAATTTTTGAATAAAATTCACATGAAAAATATATATTTTTAACCTTTTAAAATATAATTTATATTTTAAAAAAATTACCACACCTCGCTCCAAGCCAAACGAGCACCTGCCAGAATTGTACCTTCGAAGTTTGCTTTCAAATATCTACCGGTACGTAGGAAAAGGAGATGGTATACGAATTCAAAAATGTATCTGGGGAAAACATGCAGGGCAAAAATGTAACTTTGTAAGGCACAGGCACATCCGTCCGCCAACAGCTACCTGACTGCATTATTTAATATTATTTTGAACGTATTCTCCACTCAGGGGCTGAGAGAGAAAGCGAGCCCAAAAAAACGGAGAGAGACGTTAGCTCATGGCATGTGATCTGATCTTTTGACGGTAACCTTTTGATCTTCAAAAATCAAAATTTGAAATGAGACAAATAGTCTTGAAGTATATAGAACAAGCCCCCCAAAACCATTCTGGTTGATTCTCTTTCTATTCCTGTAACCACTTGGTTTTACTGCAACCTTAAAAATCATGACCCACCTCATAAACCCATGTAGTTGCAGTAACTAGCCAGTGAAGAAATGTTTTTGGTGGTTCTTACAAATAGTTGAGTTTTTGGGTTTCGTAAAGTTTGTTCCTTTTTGTTGAGAATGGAAACAATGTTTAAGGTGACTTATGGTGGTGGAGGATTTGAGAGGAAGAGGACAGATGGGTCTGAGTTACTGACCGAGTCTGGGACCGAGTCAAGAGAGAGTAGTAGCTCGAGTTCTGAGAGTAGCTCTACTGAGGGAGTTAAGCCAAATAACGGGTGTGCTTCCCCATCTCCTTTGGGTTGGCCTATAAGGAAAGCTGGAGAGTGCAAGAGCTTGGTCTCTAGTGGAAATGGAAGTAAAGAGAAGAAAGCCCATTTGGAGGATTCAAAATTCAAAAAGCTAGGTTCAAAGCTTTCAGGTTGGTCTCGGTGTTTTTTCTTTTACCAGTCATAGATGGATGCCTCTTATCTTTTGAAATATTTCATATTTCAAAATTGCTCTCTGTTTTTTTTTTTTTTAATTGTGGTATATGCCCCAACTTTATGATTATTGGTAAGATGACGTTTTCTCCTTCTTTTTTTGGGGTGGATTTTGTTTAGAGATTGATATGATAAAGGAGAGGTTTGCAAAATTGTTGCTTGGTGAAGATATGTCAGGGTCTGGGAAAGGGGTTTGCTCAGCTTTGGCTATATCAAATGCCATCACCAATTTGTGTGGTATGATCTCTTTCTCTTTCAATCTGTTTTGTGTCTATGGCAGCCCTGGCTCCCACTTCTGCATTTTCCTATTAATTTGATCTTGGTTATACAATATGTAGGTACTATCTATGGGCAACTTTGGAGACTAGAGCCATTGCCTGAAGAGAAGAAGTCAATGTGGAGAAGAGAGATGGAGTTGCTTCTTTGTGTTGGAGACCATATCGTGGAATTAATACCCTCATGGCAGACATTTCCTGATGGTAGTAAGCTTGAGGTAATTCTAATTACAGCCCCAAATTTGGAAATGTACCATGGGAATTTGCTCACAAGATCAAGGAAAAGAATAAGAATATTAGAATAGAGCTTAATTAAGCATTTTGTTTGTTGGATTTTAGTTTGTCAACTATTCTCATGTTAAACCAACGTAACATGACTGTAAGATATGCTTCCCTTTCCATAATTAGATAAGTGATATTCGAACAGCGTATTGTTTGCAGCTTTAACTTTATTTTAAGATGTCATTCATGAATTTGTAATTTTCTTACCCTTATCAGACATTACCAGTTGAAGAAAGATTAAGCTAGCTGAAGATTTTGCGTAATTTGATTTACATGTTTCATTTTCTTAAAATGATCATTCCACCTAAAAGGATAAGTGATAGAATATATCCATTAGAAATCAACTTATTTTTCCCTTTCTTTTGTTTGTTCCTCAATGTAATTAGTTTCTGCATTTTGCAGGTTATGACTTGCAGGCCTAGATCCGATCTTTTTATCAATCTGCCAGCTCTGCGTAAACTAGACAATATGCTTCTTGTAAGCCTTATCTATTCCTTTATTCCTTGTTTTTTTTTTCAAACATTATCATTTTGGAATCATTAGCCTGTCTCCTTCAATGACAGGAAGTTTTAGATAGTTTCGCAGACACGGAGTTTTGGTATGTTGATCAAGGGATTGTAGCCCCAGATGGAGATGGGTCAGCTTCTTTCCGTAAAACAATGCAGAGGCAAGAAGAAAAATGGTGGCTACCAGTCCCTCGTGTCCCTGCTGGTGGTCTCAGCGATGATACAAGAAAGCAGTTGAACCACACGCGTGAATGCACCAATCAGATACTGAAAGCAGCAATGGCAATCAACAGTGTCGCTTTAGCAGAAATGGATGTTCCTGACTCATACTTGGAAGCTCTCCCAAAGGTAAAATCTGGCAATGCAACAAAGTTTTTTGTTACATGCCTGAATCAAACCGTGCTTGATTTTTTTCTTTTGTTATGTGATGGAATCAACACCATATCCACAATTTTCTCAGTATTTCCTAATTATGCTTAACATTTTTGTATTGACATAATGAAGTTGGTGCAGATTTTTATGTTTCTTCCTTATGTTGTAGGCAGTTTCTAAATTATATTACATGTGTTTTTCATAGATTTTTAGCTGTAACAAGGGTATGTGAAAGTCATTTAATTTATTTTCAGAATGGGAGAGCTTGTTTGGGAGACCTTGTGTACCGGTATATTACTTCAGACCAATTCTCCGCAGATTGCCTGCTCGATTGCCTTGACCTGTCATCTGAACATGTCGCTTTAGAGATTGCAAACCGTGTGGAATCGTCAATTTATGTATGGCGTCGGAGAGCCCATTCAAGACCTCCACCCAATCCAAATCGCTCCACGACAAGGTCATCATGGGAGATGGTCAAGGACTTCATGGTTGACGGAGATAAGAGGGAATTGCTTGCAGAAAGAGCTGAAAGTCTCTTGCTTTCCTTGAAGCAGAGGTTCCCTAATCTAACCCAGACCACCTTGGATACCTGCAAAATTCAATTCAACAAGGTTTTTGTTCTCTCTCCTGCTCCATTATTTACTTTCAATTGCCCCCTTGCCCTCCCTTTTTTCTATTTCCTAAATACTTCATATCAACTTGACTCGTTTTCAACTTTCAGGATGTTGGGAAATCAATTCTCGAGAGCTATTCAAGAGTTCTGGAGAGTTTGGCATTTAATATTGTAGCTCGTATTGATGACTTGGTATACGTTGACGACTTGACAAAACGTTCGGACAATTTGTCTTCAGTTTCCACAGTCGCTGTAATTTCTCACAGGAAGGTTTCAAATCCCTTCTCCGTGCCAGTCTCAGGCACTCCATACAAAACAACGTTCAGTACACCGAGCTTTTCACCCGCGCCGCTTATTAGTCCTGCACGGGGTGAGAGAACTCCATTCCTCCACAGTACCAACAACAACAATAACAAGCCTCCTCGTCGTGGTTTTGGTGTGAAGAGGGCGCTGACAAACTATCTTGCTGTTGATTCAAAACCCAAGATCTGTGGCAATACAAATGTTGATTCAACACCCAAGATCTATGGTAATACAAATGAAGGATCGTGTCCAAATCCAAAGGCAAATGGCAGAGAGGATTTGGGGCCGGAAAAGAACTCACCGACCCAAAAAAATGGGGCTAAATTGCGTCAAAGTGCTCCCAAATATATTGTAACTTGACGAGATGAATTGAGATTAGGAAAATTGAAATACAGTTTAACAATTAGGATTGTTCACGCTAGAAAAACCTTCTTGATTGTAACCGATATTTGATATTTGTCGTTTAATCTTTTCTTTGAGTTCTTGGTGGGCTGTCATTGTTTATACCCTAATTAAATCTCTCATTTCCTTTCTTCCGGAGAAATGAGGGATTTCCCATTGACCAACAAGATACGGAGAAAAAAAGAACAGCAACGGGGCATTCCGAGAATTGAACTCGGGACCTCTCGCACCTCGCACCCTAAGCAATCTCGCACCCTAAGCAAGAATCATACTACTAGACCAAATGCCCTATTGCGGAAGCGACCAAGCTTTAAAATAAGTAATATACTTGTTCGACCTAAGATCCACACTGCTCAAGAATTTTGCAAACATGTGATTTTTTCTATAACGATGATAGTTTCATTGTGTTAATAAAAGGTGACAAATCTCAAACAAAGAATAGTTACATTGTGTTAATAAAGGGTGACAAATCTTAAACAAAGAATAGTAAAGATGTCACAGAGTTGGAATTTTATTTGAATGATCTTAAATCCACGTTAATTTTGCTATAAATTACTTAAAGAATTTCCTGCTATATAGGTTTTAAAGTTAAAATTTAATAAATTATTTTTTTAAAATGTTTTAGTGATCTAAGGTAAAATAAAAATAATTAATTAGCATTCGGTATTTACGCATAATAAATTGCTATTAAAGAATAAAAAATCGGTATATCAATCACTGGTTAGATGAAGTTTATTGTTTTTTAATAAAAAATTATCTCTTGTATAGTTTTTTTTATTGAACAATATTTTTTTATTTTATAAATATATTGGAAATCTTTCCTTTTAAATTAAACATTTGCGTTCACTAAAATATGAAAAAGCAACCATTATTTTCCATACATGGTGACCTGAGAGAGTACGATGCATATATGCCAAACGGAGACTTGAATTGTATTAAGCTTTTAAATTAGTCATTGAAGCCCAATAAAGTCGTTGTAGTATAGTGGTGAGTATTCCCGCCTGTCACGCGGGTGACCCGGGTTCGATCCCCGGAAGGGCGCTTTTAACTATGATATCCCCTCCAAAGAGAAGCACACTTTTTTTAACTATTATATTTATATCCCTTGCAAAGAGAAGCACAGGACCCATCTCGACGACAAGCATCAACATCTCCGCTTTAGTTGTGAAATTGATGGAATTATTATTTGTTGTGGAATTATTTATTATTTTTTGTAGGGTTTTTTTAGCTCGATGTTATATTAAAGTAATATTTTTATATTTTTTTAAATTAATTTTTATATGAATACATTAAAATATAAAAATGTTATTTTAAAATAAAAAAATTAATTTCTTTTTAAAAAAACTTTTAAAATTCAAAGACAGGCTATGATGTTAAATATTAACTCTCTTTTTAGTCCAGCCATTTTCGTTAGCGTAGTAAGGAACCCAACTGACACCATCTCTTGCTCATCGAGCCCCAAAATCGCTGAAGACTTCATCACTTCCCATGTCTACTCATTTAGCTCCTTTTTCTCCTATAGCCTAGTGCTCTCGCTCTTAAACAAGCTATTAGGATCACTAAAACTTCGAGTCACAACCACAAAAATTATTTGCAGATGGTGGAGCTTTTGTTAGCACACGTGAATAAGAGTTTGGTTCGGGTTTGGAAGTTGATTTTGAGCATGGGGTTGGTTTGTGGCTGCGCGTTTCTGATGTTGGGCACTTGTTGATGCTATTAAGTTGAAGCTTGGGGTTTTGGGTTGTGGAAGTGAGCATATTCTTGTTATTTTCACTCTTTGGGGTATGTTTTTATTATTTTATATGCATTTACTCGCTAATTATGGTAATGTAGTATGTGACTTTGTATGATTTGTTTAAGAGCATAATTGTAACGAATGAAGTGAAAAATGGAAGTATTTCCTTCTTCTATTTTGTAGGTCTCCAATGTGTAGTTTATTCATGTGCAAGTTGGTTTTTATTAATGGACTTGGAAAGTGATTTTATTATATTTTGATGACTTGTATTATATATGTTTATACTATTTGTAAGGCAATCCTATTTCTCTTAAAATTTCAAATTATTTTGTTTTAATATCTAAAAAATATTTTTAAATGTTATGATATTCTAAAATATTCAAATAGTTTATGAATGTTAGATAATCAATTAATTTAGTTTTAAAAATCTTGTTTATTTTCTTTAGTCAAGTTGATTGATGCCTTATACTTGTTTTTTGATAAACTAAAGTAGCTTATAGTTATAACTTGTAAAAAATTATTTTTAATAGAGGTTATAAATCTCTGATGCTTCAATAAGTTTCTTTTAAAATAAAAAAATTTCAATAATATTTTAGATAAAGATATTCTAAAAATATATTTGCAGTAGAAAATAAAAATTATAAATTTTTATTTTAAAAATCTGATAATATATTTATAATCCATGAGTCATTTTTTATGTGAAAGAAGGTTATAAAGTGTAATTTTTCTCTTGTGATGTTTTAAGTTGCATTCTATTAAAAATAATATATAATAAATTAATATAAAATATTAAAAAACTTACATATAATTTCATAAAAAATTATTAGCTAGTGTTGAACTCGGGCAAAGTGTTTAGGCTCATTAAAAGTGATAGCATGTTTGGGCATGCTATATGGACCCAAACATGTCAGGCTCGGATATAAAAGTCCAAGTCTATAAGAAATGAGAGTGAGTGCGAGCATGTTGCTTAGATCCAAATATACTTGGTTTAGGTGTGTTAGAGACTCAGACATGATACTTGAATCTAAACATGTTCGGTTTAGGGTGTGTTTCACAATTTATGTACGTGAGGCTTGAGTGAAGAAGTTTGAGCCCACGAGCATAGAGAGTTTCATGTTGAGTATCTAGGATAATGGGCATGTCATACCTATATTCAACAAGGGCTCAAACTTTTTGTCCAAGCTCAAACTTTTTGTGTGATGGGCTTAGAATACCAAATTTAAAGGAGTGTTTCCGAGTCTATTTTAAAAAGAAATTTTAGATTTATTTTAAAGGAGTTTTTAGATTTATTTTATTTGCATCCATTAAAATGAATATTTTGGGACAAATAAGACCAGTCCTGTTTGTATTTAGTTTAGCATTGCTATGGTCTGTATATTTTGTAAATCTTAGTTTAATGTGGTCGGTGTAATTAATTATAAATGCGATAAAAATGGTGGGAAACCAGTGGGAGTTGTTTCGGCAAAAAGAGGAAGGGGAAAAGTGGGAACCTTGATGATGGGGGGAATGAACTTGATGTACTTGCAGACTTGGGTTGAGCTATGACGAGCAGCAGTAGCCGCTTTAAGAAGTGGGTTCATGATTCCACTCGTATGGTCTTTAATTTCTTATTAGGTTAGTTTCAAAAGTCAATTTGATAAAGGCTATTAGGATAAGATGGATAAGCACGCCGAGCGTGCAAGAAAGTCCGGAACAAGGAATTGTGTCGCGACAAGCAAGAGAGGAAGCATGCATGTGGCAGGCTTGTCAGATATAGCTTAGGAAGTGATGGATTTACAATAAAGGAGCGATTTGAAATAGAAATGGAAATGTGCTATTAGAGGGTGAAAACTGTTTATTGAGCATAGATGATCCCGTCTGTAAAGCCTTACGAGTTCAGCATTTTTTCTTCTTTCTCCTATAATACGAATCTCCAAGTTTTTTGTTTGGTGCGTGTCTACTTCCCTGGACAAGGACTATTGTTATTTCCTAATCTGAGTGAAATTAGGCATTGGAAATCCTTTGATATGGGCAAGGACTGTATTATTATTGCCTCATCCTAGTGAAATTAGGCATTGAAATCGTTCGATATCTTTTCCTGGGGAAAACAATATGGCAGCAATAATGCTGAAAGATTGCAGATGATTTTGTCCTATGGTGGATCCTCATGAGGATGGCCCTCCAACTTTTAGCTGACAAATGAGTTGTGCCCTGGATTTCTTATGATAGCTGGTTGTCTCTACATTCCATTATTCCAAGTTTGGATTGATCATCTCTTCTGTTTGTCCCGTGGATCTGTTCTCATTGATGTTCACCTTCACTCCTCTGTTACCTTTACCAAAAAAGTCTATATTAATCTTAGCAATTTTTTATAGCTGTCGATGACGGAGAGGGAAGAAATGTCTTGGGGGTCTCTGAAAAGAAGAAAATTGCTCCTGTAGAATGTATCAAACTCCAATTAACTTGTAATAAAACTTTTATACCACCAGTTCGAAGTATATGATGCTTTCTGTGGTGTTGTGATGTTCACAAGGAAGAGCAGAAGTAAAGGAACTGTGAGACTATGGTTTCAACTATTTGATTGATGTTGCGTAGATAGAGGTTGGATATTATGTGATTGCCCCCATTTTTTCCCCACCGTGAAGGGAAACTGTGCTTTGTTTCTCCTGCCTAGAATTCAAAGTTGCCTACAAGAAGAAATTGACGCTAACCGCTCGCGTCCGGCCTCTTCTATTGTTCCTCTTTCCCGGTCAGAATGAATACCAAGAGACATATTTTGCCGAAAGGGGAAATGCGAGCAGATGACACTTCTCGGATATTTGATAGTTGTATGAACTTATGCTAAGCTATGTTCCATGAGGGATCATATTTTTCTACGAGGGATGATTCTCCTAGTCATGCGGTCCCTTAAACTTGGTGCTCTGGGGCATTTGAAGAGTGCTATATCAACATGTTCTATATATATTATTTTTATATAAATTTAATGGTTAAAGAAAGATAAAAATAAGATGAGAATTCAACATATTTAAATTTAGCTATCAGCTAAATTCAAATGGATACAAGACTGATAATCTTTATAAATTCTTTATTGGATTACAAAATTTAATTTGTTTTTTTAATCATTTTTAACATAAAATATTAAAATTAAAGATGTTCATATTTTAACACCATTGAATGTATAAAAATCTTCTAAGTATCTATTATATTTTTATCAACATTAATAATATATAAGAGTATTTATCTCTTATTAATGAAGTATAAGGATATTTATCTCTTGTTAGAATATTATTAAAAAAATAATAATATTTAAACCCTTTTTTTTTACTAAAAAATATGATTTATAAATTATAAATATTCCAAAATCATTCAGATATCAGGTGGACAATGTATTTTTACAGTTTTTTTTCCCTAAATTATTATTATAATTTCTCTCTTTAAAAAAAAAAACTCAATTACGTATCATATAATCCTTAAAGCTATCAAATATAATTTTTTTTGCAAGTATCAGTCTAAGTGGTTTATTAAATAAAAGTTTGCTACCAATCAAGAAAAACAAAACAAATTACTATAATTGTTAATCTTGGTACCAAATCACTTAGATATTTTGGGACATCACGAGGGAGTAAACTCTAAGAGTCTTTCATAGTTGTGAAAACCAGAGGGGCTTCAAGAAACATAGGTGATATCTTTTGTAGAGTTAAGTGGCACTGCTATGCTGTCAATTACTCATGAAAAGCACCCATTTTTCCCTTCGTGAACAAAAAAGCAACGAAATGGTTCCAAAGACTCTAGGGAGCGGTTGCCGTCATTTACTGTAGCCATGTAAATCTGGAATCCATTGTGGAAGGAGTAGGTAATGCAATAAACAAATGACCTTGTGTTTATAGTGCTACTTCCACTATGATTTATGGGTTCACATGTAAGCAACTTCCAGCTATTTGTTTCAGTATAAAATCCTGCGAGGTAGAGCATTGCTTGTGCACTGCATTGAAAAATGGCGACTCCAATGAAGTACATTTGCTTGTTTATGTTTCTTGCAATTCTCAGCATTGCTGGGCTCAATCAAGTTGACGGGGCTGGTGAATGTGGGAAAAACACCACTCCTGACATGGAGGCTTTCAAGATGGCTCCTTGTGCATCAGCAGCACAGGATGAGAATTCTTCAGTTTCGAGCCAGTGCTGCGCTCGGGTGAAGAAAATTGGACAGAACCCAGCGTGCCTTTGTGCTGTCATGCTTTCCAACACTGCTAAGAGCTCCGGAATCAAGCCAGAAATTGCAATGACCATTCCGAAACGATGCAACATTGCTGATCGTCCCGTGGGCTACAAGTGTGGAGGTGCGTTCACAAATTTGCTCTTTTTCATGTCTTCTTTATTCCTACCCGCTGCCCGTAAATGTTTAAATTTGCTTGTTTTCTCTTTCAGCTTATACCTTACCTTGAGGAGTGAATACCATGAACTGTGCTCGCCATGTAAAGTACTTTCTATCAACCTGCTGGAGTTCACATCATTGTTGCTAGTTCTTCTAGCTAACAAATGTAGTGTAACATCCAGACATCTGAATAATAAATAACTATTGATGCTTAATCTCCTCTGGCTCGATCAATTGCTTCTTCTTCATTTTTTTTTCTATTATTCTTTTACTATTCTACAGCAGATCTACTTTCTTTCTATTGCAGATTAGATCACCATCCACTGTCAAACCAATCTGGCAGATCAGAATGTTTACTTTAGTACTTAATACCTAAACATCATAAAACTGCAAGTACTCAAGTAAAGCCTTTATGAAATATGACTAGAAGTTCCATTAGTATTTAGCTTCAGTAATTTTAACTCACGTTTGCTGGCCCTCTTCTTAAATGGGCTTGCATATCATGGAAGAAGAGCATGAACCTCAATCTAGTGTTTTATTAATTAGACTTGCAGACAGTGTGGATCAACAAAAAAACATTCTGCTACAAACAACCATTAAACTAGTAATATGTTTGTGCCGATTTAGATACCCAACTAATTCCGTTCGAACCATATGTTTAAGGCAGCCACGATCATGATCCGATCATGTTTCTACCATTTGCAGTTGCTGAAGTGCTGGGAGCGGTTCTAGTTGATTCAAGTAATTGTTTCTCCATTTACACTTTCTGAAATTAATCAATATTTGTCACAGCAGTAGCTATAAACTGGCATAACCTAGAATTTGAACAGTACAAGTTAAGAGTATAAAGTCCATGGACAGGTAGAATAATATATTGATATTAGTCGACTAGACAACATGATGGATTGTTTAGTATACAAGATTCAGCGAGGAGTGAAGGTATAAAACCCCGACAGAAATATATCAGCTCGAGTATACGACTAGTTGGGACAAAAAGAACCCAACAATTTACCACATTGTCCTGCCATATGACGCTGTGCTAATCTTATACTAGTCTGTATTAATTTTTTAGTTCCACAGATTACGTTGAGAGAGCTCATAGTCATATTCCTGCATCACATTAAACAAACACCATTTTAGTCATCTGAATAACGTACAAAAGGCGAAGAAGAATAATAACATGCATATCTACGGAAAGAAGAGAGATGCAACATGCATGTAAATTACAATGTTCTGGTGAATTTTATAATGGCAAATTCCTGATGCCTTGTAACATGGTCTTGTGAGAACATTTTCTTATTCCTTTTAAAAGCCTTTTCCTTTTCAGAAATCAACAATTGATAACAAAAGTGCTTATACGGATGCACGATGGATCCACTAATTTTGCGCACCTTAGTTTACTGGGATGCTGCATTTGAATAAAATGGGGCCAGACGCCTAATAATACAGTGAACCTGCAAAAATGCATGTGATCAAGATTTACCAAACTGTCATGAAATAACATCATAATGAATCATATTTACAACTATACAGCTTCCATACCCTGCCACCAGTTCCCTCTTGAAGCGGTGTTTGGATCGTTGCCATTCGGATCATCCTTTCCATAATCTTTCTTGAACTGTTCAGGAGAGGAAAAAAAGTCAGCAATCACTTCAACAACTTAAACAAGTAAAATAAAATGAAGGTATCATGTTCCACTATGACAATGCATCTTATGATGCATGATCCGTATTGGCTGAAATAATCTTATCTTCCAAATAATTATTAGTTTATTGAAAGATTCACTACTCACAACATGTTGAGATTCTGAGTTCTTGGTCCTTGGGGAATAGTTTTCTTGGCCACCATAGTAGATTGACGAACTAAAATAGCATGGTTCTGGCGTTTCGTTCTGGTAAACTGAACTCTGGCCTTTGCCACTTATGCCGCTGGTCTCTCCCTTGGCTTTCCGAGTGGCATTATCTGAAAACAACCCGAAGATGTAAAGCATTCACAAAATGGTTTAGAGCACCGATCAGCGAGCAATCTATTAATGACAAAACCAGATTTCTGCTATTTATGCAATTTGAACGATTCACACAAAGCCTTTTGAGTTGTGACTGTGCAATATAGATAATATTGGAAGCACATATCATCTCTACAAGAGACAAGGATATTTTTAGTCAACGTAATTAGCAAAAAAGATGGTCATTACAGTTCAAACACAAGATGTTTCTACTCTAGCAACAAAAGTTATGATCACACACCTGGATTCACATATGTTTCATTCCCAACATGATTACCCGTAGTTCCAGAGTCCCTTCCAGCTGGCACCTGAAATTGGAACAGTTAAAAGGGAGAATATTCATACTTTCAACAAGGAGTTCAATAATTATCTGTGAACGGCCACTACCTTCCTAAGCTAATAATTATTTCAAAAGGGTTTCTTCCTTTTCCTGTCTTTCTATTCTATTTCTCTATCTTTTGCTTACCATCCCTTTAGCTTTTTTATGTGCTAATCTTAGTGGTTGCTTTGCTAGCCCCCGTAACTAGATGTGGTAAGAAAAAAAAAACCAGAAGAACCATGGAAAGCAACCATTTTCATTTGTCATTTCTGATTTCTGGGCTAATGGCAAGACGGCAAACCCCCCATAATATATAGTACCCTGTCACACATCATAAAATTAAGTCTAACAAATTAAAAGGTCTCCAAGTAAAGTACGTACCTTTGATGGAGGAGGGAAAATGGACCCAAATATCCCACTTGAGGCGGATGATGAAGAGGAAGAGTCTTTAGGACCAAAAAGATGATCAAAAGAAGAAGCACCGACTTGCCTGTTGTTTTCCATGCTAAGATTGGATTTTTTTTTCTAACCTTTCTTTGTCAACCAACGAACAAAACTACTCTTTAATAGCCTACAGTAACGACCACACTGACCAAAAAGACTCCAGCCAAATTAAAGAGGTAGCAAAAACCTAACTAAGCCCAAAAAAGAGCACAAATTAAGAGGTAGCAGTGGTGGATAAGGTTTGCCGAGTGAAAAGGAAAGAAAGAAACAAGCAGATAAAAGAAAAATTTCAAGGGTGGATGCAAAGCACGTGAGGATTTGCAGTTGTGGAGATATAATGCAAACGATCTCTGCTATTTATAATCCCAAAAAACGGTGCTTTAGGATGCTCTCGCTGATGCTGCAGCAATCCCATGTGCCTCTATTCAATCCTCTCTACTCTTTTTGACACATGGGGTGCATCCTCTGTCTACAAGTGGACATGCTGCCAGTTCCAACCCCTCTCTTCCACGTGTCTCCCATGCTCATATCTTTGACTCTCTTTCTGCTGGTATTCTCATGCATGAGGATAACCAGATAAGGTCTTGGCTCAACTTGGTTTCATAGGATATGCTTCCAAATAGTTGGCCTTCCATCCCTTTTCCTTTTTTCCTTTTTTCTTCTTTTCTCTTAAAACTAAATACTAACAAGATATACCAATATTCCATGCATTGAAGATGTTACGGATTTCACTTAAACTAAATACTAAGAAGATATATATACCAATATTATTCCATACATTGAAGATGCTGTACATTTATTCCTTCCCCTGACCCTGCAAAATCTTCCTAGGTTCAATGACAGAATATATGTTTGTTCTTTTTGTATGTGTGGACAGTGTTGGAGCGCTCATGGCTGCTAGCTAGGTTGCTGGACTTTATCGTACGACCGATTTTGATCAAGATTGAGTTACTTGAAACATATTTGCGCTTCGGAATCACATTACCTGAGGATAACGCAGCATTTTTGCTGCATGTTGTGGAAAAAGAAATCAAGTTTTTTAATGTTAATTGCCAGATTAGCATACGTACGCGTAAATCCACGATATCAACTTCTATTTTTAATGTTTATCCTGGATTCAAGATAGCAAAACGCTAATCTAGGATTTGTAAGCACGATTTCTTATTCATAAATTTTGGCGTTTTCATGTTGACAATAACATTTGCGGTCGGTAGCGTAAGAGTGCTAGCTAGATAAACATACAATTTTCGAGATAAGGTTATTAATTTTGTCTCATGGAAAACGATTAAGGGGACAAGCTACATGCTAAAGTCCATGTCTAAGCAAGAACAAGGACGGAGTATTAATTATTGCTCAGAGCAGCAAGACAAAGCGTTGTGGCATTATAGTCATTGAAGATACAAAGCTATCAAATTTGCTCGAAAAGATCCATATACAAGAGAGATTAGAGGCAGTCAAGGGTCGTCATGGTTACACATTCTGAGTTCCAAGCGTGGATAAATTCTCAATCCTTTGAGGATAAAGGTGGATGTTGTGTGGACAACCCATACAAATATTTATCTGTGGTCCTGATCGATGATACGGTACCTCAAAAAAATTATAATATTTCATTCTTTGAGGTTCCTTTTGGATATAAGCGGATAAGTTCATTCGAAGGACAGTGACTTTAAGGACGTGTGGCTTTAGAATTTTCTAGGGCTAGTCTCCAATTGGGGCCGGTTTTATGGCGTGATATGTCCAACAGTTCATCTGCGTCCTTACGTTTCTCTAATCCGAAATGCTATTCCTTCCGTCCTTGCGGTTCTATAAAATCAAAGGATAATTTTTTTTATATACGTAAGTTCGTTTCATTTTGGGGGATGCCCGCTTAAAAATCCCTTCATATTCGCTCAATGCCCGCCACCTAAGAATAAGGAAGAGGTTAATTAAGAAAAAAAGTACTTTAAAGTAAGTCTTAGTATTATACATAAACACACTACACAATTAAAATTTTCTTTAACTTTTTTACTATAGGGGTGATAAATCTTTAATTTTTGGGTTTTTTAACATTTTTATATGTAAGTTCGTTTAATTTTTGGGTGATAAATCTATGGACGTGTTAACATATTTTTTATATATTTATTAGCATAAATAATTATAAATTTACTTGATTAAATATATACATAAACTTTTTAATTTTTAATTTAGATTTTTATTATAAAAAACATATTTTAAAAGTTTTTTTTTCAAAAATTATTACTTGATCAGCCGCAAAATACATGTCAAATGCGATCTCAGTTGACAAGGATATCCCTTAACTAGAAAAAAAGAACAGAAAAGAAAAATATGGCAAATTTAATGAAATTTTCGTGGCAGCCGAGAAATTATCACAATTCGCAAAACGGCGAGAATATGTATTTTCTTGCGATAGAAAAAAAAAAGCTAAAACGTTTTTATATATATATATATATTAAAAGTATATTTGCTTTAAAAAAGTCGAAAAAGATATTTTGTGTAAATTTAATATACTAATATAAAAAATATTTTAATATATTTGAAACAAAATTATTTTTAAAAAGCATTTAGACTACAATAACCGACAACCTCTTGATAAAATATCAACTGCTACCTTGAACTCTAAGTTACATGACTGCCACGGGGTATCGAATAGTTGGGTGGTCAAGGCCCGCACAATTGCAAAAGAAGTCTAGTTGCAGCTGTATTTTCTAGAACCTGTGGCAGACACGAAAGGAAATGATATTAAATTCGTTGCCAATCGAATGGGGCTGCTGATTTATAGAAGATGTTGAATCTGGTTTTGGTTCCAGATCTTCGCAATATGCCCAGAGGATTTTATTAGTAGATAATAGGAATATCTAATACTTAAAAGCTAAGTCTGTTTAGCCAGGGGGCTGGATCCTCGAGAGAGCAACTAGTCAAGTTGTGATCGAGAAGTCCCTCGGAATCATATATTCCAGGCTCCAGCTTTTATATATTGATGCTGGAATACAAACCAAGCTTTCATATGGCTAGCCTTGACAAACTTGATTTGTAATTGCCGTGTCGTGTAAATTTGGCTGACATTTGGATTCTATTTCTACATGGACCAGCTGCACAGCAAGACACCAGATAAATTGTCTTCGATGAAAATGAAAGCATTCAGTTCCCTAGAGGACCACTCGAGCATAGTTTGTGTGTCGCTTCGTCACAAAAAATACAAAATAAAAGAAAACGACATGAAGAAGCAAGCAAGCAGGCAATGTTTAAGATTTTTTCAGTATGAAAGAGCTTGCGTTCAAATTTTAGAATGAGTTCGGTTCAAGCTGTTTTATAAGGGCCGATTTCCTTGACGCCCCCTCGTATTCTTAGGCCCACGGACATATCCGTGTACGCGTGGTTGAAGCTGCAGCTGCTCCCTTCGAATTTCTTTCTGGTTTTCTTCTAGAATTGTAATTTTGCGAAACAACTTTGGCGTGATGCTTTCCATGTGAAACTTGAAAAACCTCTGTCAAGGGTCATGATACTATCACACACTCCTGACACAGATTCCTTACATACAATTTGAACACGAGTACAATTTGATCCTGAGCTTTCATAACTATGCAGGACTTTCCTTAGTGTAAGAAATGTCAGCATCTTCTTATTACGTTGTTTGCCATGGAATTAACGAACCTTGGATAGTTTTATGAGTACAGTTTGATTCTTGAACTTCTTAAAAAAATGTGAAAGATTATAAGTTACCTTAGGATTTGTTAGCTGAAAACTTATTGGCACTCTTAAAGGCTCAAAAAGAAAAGAAAAAAAGAGAACTAAATATTGCATTTCCAAATTAAGTCTCGCCGCAGTAAATCTCTTGCTTCAAGACTTCCCTATTCTAGTTTCCAACATTCTTCTTTGCAATTGAAGGGAATAAAACGTTAATACTTGCATAGTATATTTTTCATAAATTTCTTCTTGACAAGCAATGAAAATTATATGTGATTATCTGATATCGATGACACAAATGCCACAATTGTTTCTTGAGCATGGAAGAATAGAGCGCGTGGGAACAACGTATGTATTAAGAAAACGATCCCCATCTATCCATAAACGAAAATGTAAGTAGAACAAGAGCATCGGGATATTAATTAATTAATCAGTGGGATTTCCATGGATGGCACTTGAGCTTCGGGCATGATGAGTCCCATGAGCTTCTACATTCACCTTTCGCACCATCACAGCACTTGCATGCCAGTCCCAGGGAAGCAAAAAAACTCTTCGAATCCCCTGTTAAAAACCCCAAGTAGATGATATTATAACTTACAATTCCAGCTAAATCATACATAATTGGACACGAGTAACTCGTTTTCCCCTTACCTTGTTGGAGTGTTAATGGCCTGGCTTCTATAGCTCTTGGATATTGAGATATGGCAGAAATGATCAATAATAGCAGAACAGATGCCAGAAGTTGCTTGGGTGCATACATTTCTCTCTAACTTTCTAACAGCCTTGGCAATAGATGGTCAGGTAAATTAAAGCAAGCAAAGAGAAGTTAGCACAAACATAAGATTGCAACACGCGCACACACAGACATAGACATATATATGTATACACACACACACACAGAGGGAGAGAGTAGCCTGAGCCAATAAGGTATTCACAAAAAGGAATGATAGGCAACGCGTTTACACCTCCCTTAAGTCATTTGTGGGTGGGCCAGCATTAGGGGGCCTTCGTTTGTTCCTTTCACTCAAGAGCTATGGATGTGGGTCCAATGTGAATATAGCTTTTAATTATGTGAACTTATCTGTTTCCACGAGCTATCGGGTTCCAATTCCAGTTTTCTAAGGTTAGAAACATTCTTCTTCTTATTTTAAATTAAAAAAAAAAAACAAAAAACAAAAGTTCAGACCGCACATGTGGAGAGTTCAACTACATACTGGCAGACGATAAACACTATAATTATTTTATCTACTTGAGAAAACGTATTGAAGGAGTCATCATGTCTTCCAGAATTTTAAATTCGCATTGATCACTCAAAAACACACACGCATATTATAAAATTTACGATGCAGTTTTATTGAATATATATATATATATATATATTTCACACACGGGTGCTCACATAAAAAAAAAATTGAAAAGCAATTATTCTAAATAAAACTTTAATTCATAAAATATTTAGAGTTAAAGAATTATTACATCATTAATATTAATAGAATAATGAACTAAATACATCGATTTGGTACTCGCAAACTGTTGTGTTGGATAAAAAGAGTTATGCTATAGTTCAATATTCGGAGAGAAAATTATAGAGAAGCCAAATGAAAAATCACTAATATTGTGAATTCGTGGGGGGTGTGAATTTATTAGACTTGTATGTCAAATTGTTGGTGTATGGTCCAGCATGTATAAACTAACGGTGATTAATATAATTTCTCTAAGTTAACGTAAAATAATAATTAATAATTAATCCATATTATCATTGCCTTACGTGTTGAAAGGGTTTGAAATGGTATTGATGAGGACGACTAGAGAGTAGAGAGTGATTGATGGTTTGTTTTTGGAAAACGTTTGTGATGGGGTAGCTAAAGTCGTGAATGAACAACTATTTTGTGTTTGTGCAGCAATTCCATTCCACAAGCTAACTGGAAAACGGAAGCATAGACTTGACCATCCTTACAGAAAATTAATCATCCATGAATTTACATACCTATGCATGCTTAAGAAAAAAAATAGATTTGTTGGAGCTCCATGAGTTCACGCAATTTTCCGGTCGATTGCTATCGTTTCTAAAATAATTTTCTGTTCATTTTAACCATGGAATTAAGCAGAATCAAGCCATGCATCCCTCAAAGGAAAAAAATAGTAATCATGATCGCGAATCACAACAAGGCTAGGATAAAAAATAAAAAATAAAAAAAGAAAACAATAGCGTAAAAAATTTAAAAAGCAAATCACAATAAGTTCAAACTCTTATAGACATACTGTGGTAACTTGTATTTTTTGCGTAATTAAAAAAAATACTTTTTTTATGCAATTAAAAAAAAATTATTTGACTTCCTATATGATTTTTGCCTTTTATGTTGAGCCATACATGTAATTTTACTTTAAACATTTATTTTTCACATGCTAAAATAATTTTAGTATAATTTTAACAAAATACATGGTTTTATTTAAATCACAATTATTATTTTTATTTAAAAAACCTACTTTTTAAAACAATTATTACAAAAACTACCATAATAGCAAATATATACTAAGAGCACATTTAAAATTATAGTAGAGATTATTTTTTAAAATGTTTTTTATATTAAAATACATCAAAATAATATTTTTTTATTTTTAATATATGTGAAAGAACCATCTCAACTCAATAAATTAAAATATTAAATGAGGTTTCAAGATATAATTTATATTATTCTCTAGCACACTCTTTCAAGCGAAAACTCTATGAGTTTAAAACTTGTACATGCTTATACTATTTTATGTTTTATTTTTATCAAATAAACATGAATAGTGAGATCTAAACTCTTGATCACTTTATTATCAAAACTCTAGTATTATGTCAAAAAATTATCTTAATCAATAACTTAAATTATAAGGTGATGTTTCCAAAAATAACTTATATTATTTTTTAACAATATCAACATATTAAAATAATTTAAAAACATTTCAAAATAAAAATATTATAATTTTTTAAACATGATGCAGCTACATAAATAAATAAATAGCATTTAAACATGTTTTTATGACTACGATAATGAAACCTTTGTCCTCGAACATGTAACATGCATAATTAAATTCTTACTAAGAGCTTTGGGCATGTTTAATATTATGTTTTGAAAATATTTTTTATTTTTTTTATTTTAAATTAATATATTTTTATGGTTTTAGAATATTTTTATATATCAATATTAAAAATAACTTTAAAACAATAATATTATTTTTAAAATAAAAAATACTTTGAAAAGTAGTTGTTATCATATTCTCAAAAACCCTTTTACTCCCATGCACAAACATTTTTAATATTTTTTTAAATAATTATTTTTTATATTAATAAATATATTTACAAGTTAATCTCAATTGATAAATTTTATGATTAATTTTTTTTTAAAAAAAACTTGATAATATAACTCATCGATATAAAAATAATATTTTATTTATTTTAATTTTAATAGTGATTATAAGATCTGGTTTATGTAAAGGTTACTGGGACGCGAGCTTTTTCTACATGCAATCTAGAAGAGCAATAAATCCTCACATCATACCAAAACAATAATAGTAACAAAATCCTTGCTGGCATTGAAGGCAACCCAAATTGCTGCGAAATTTACTGATCGAGCTTCGCTAGCTGCAAAAGCATGATGATTTTTTTTTAAAAAAAATATATAATTACATAACACCAATCCAGTGGATTATACATGCCCCGTGTAGGGCGACAGATCCTTCCATTGTGTTTAAAATAATTTCTCATCATGCTCGGCGTCTCCGCTGGCTTTTTCGCTGATGGCCATTTATTTTTTCTTTTCTAATTGTTCAAGCCAGAAAGGTTTGATGAATTCTCCACAGGCACTTCTCGTTCTTTTTACTATTTAATCTTGCACTGGAACGGTGTGCCGTTTCAGAATAGCAATAGCAGGGGTCAGGAGAGAATTTGTGATTTTTGTTCACCTGATGCTCGATTATATCTGAAAACATTCAATAAGCAAGAAAGGAGTTTCATTTTTTATTCATCACAAAAAAAAGGGTAGAAATTTATAATAAAAGATGAGGATATTATTTGATATTTTAATTATTTGTTTAACATTTAATCCAGGTAGAGTTTATATAATCACGCAACAAGATATATAAAAAAATAAAATAAAGTAAGTTATAAAAAATATTTGATCTTGGATTATAGAAATAATTTCATGATGTCCTTAATTTATTCAATTCTTTAATTTATTAATTAGAAAATAATCAATAGTACTACTTGAGAGAAAAAAGCAACGGTGCAAGATGAGAGTAGGGTTCCAAACACCGTTTTCTCTCTCCAAGAAATGCATATTTACGGTCCCCCCCCCCCCCCCACACANAAAAAAAAACAATTCCAGTACTGTGATTAACTGGCAAGACTTGATTAGTCTTGAAACATGTCAATGTCTGTCTATCAGTTTTAAAAAAGACGAGGAATCTTTGTGTCTATCTTGGAAAACGGGACCAAACTTTGCAATTAATTCAACCGGAAGAGGACTTTTTCCCAGGTAAAGATAAAAATGTAATGCATTTTTGCAATAACCACAGAGATGGTCTGCCTTGAATTGCATTTTCAAGTGGCCTGCGAGTCCAATATATAGATCAAGAACAGTAGTATAGTTGTTTTACTTTCCTAATTTTACGAGAAATCACTCATTCATTCTCCTGGCATGAGTTCATATGTAATGCAAGAAATCTTTTAAAGAATAATTCCTTGGAACCCTTAGATCCATATTCATGTGTATAGCTAGCTGTTCACGCTAGCTAGCTCCCTGTTCAGTCCAGTAGTCAGAACTTGAAAAGAAGTTATTCAAGTTACCTAGCAAGACCATCAATCAAAGTCTGTACCGAGACAAAAGAACAAATGAAGACAAAATGCATTTACCTTCTTTGACCTCCAGTGATGATGTTCATGTAGTGTTTTCTCGTTGCCAACCAGAACTTCAAGCATTATTTGCATCTGAATATTGCTGTCAGGTTCCGCCTATTGAACACAACAACGAGTTCCTTTCAATTCATGCAAATTCTCTTGGCTTTTATTCCATTATATATATTTTCTGAAAATCGAGTCTTCGTGTAACATGTTCCGGTTCCAAAAACTTAAAATCCACAAAGAAATTGAAAAACAAAAGGGGTTTCTAATGTTATACGTGCTAGGTTTTTCATAAATATCCTTCCATATTCTCGCAGGATCAATATATTTATAAGAATTAGAAAAGAGGAAAATGAAAATATGATAAATCGCTGTTCTTTGTATTTTTATTCAATATATTTTTAAATCTTTAAATGCTAAGATTAAAAAATAAAGAATATGAAAATATAAAATTTTCCATTTATAAGAAAATAGAATAAATTCAAAATTATAGTTTAAAAAAAATAAAAAGGAAAAGGAAAATAAAAATAAAAGTAAAAATAAAAATAAATAAATAAATAAGGGTGGCTTGACTTAATTTTATTTTGCTCTTTCATGGAAACAGTCTAATTCCTTTTCTTTTCTTCTAAAGGCTCTTTAACATTTTTCAATATAATATTTTGTTTTAAAATCCGTGAGTAATTCTTCAAAATTTCCATTTTGATTGTTGTCTATCATCTCTCTCTCTCTCTAAGTTTTGAGCACAAAATTCTATATTTTCTTACACCTGTCCACATTTAAAGAAAATTTTGATGGAATCACAACCGCTCTATAAATTTTACTCGAATAAGAAGATCTAAAAAATTAAAGAAGAATAAAGAAAGTATATTAAAAGTATATAAAAATACGGGGATGAAATATGTAGCCAATCCTACCGAGTTAGGCAGAGTGGCTGCCAAATTTGGGAGCAAGAACGGTGCACGGATCGACAGTATCCTCCTACTGGGCCTTGGCCTCAGTTGTGGGCAGTTCTGCGGTTGGTGGGTTCTTTTTTACCACTCACATATGTGTAACTTTCTTAAGCCATCTTCTAGCTCTCCCAGTTGCCTTGTAACTTGAAATTCAGGTGATCCAACATCTGTAACAGTTCTATGAAAGACATGGGTCATTGAATGACCAGACAGGGCAGTTAACCCTGAAGAAGGGTAATTCAGATTCCACTTTCCAGACAGCTTCTTTTGTTACCTCAGAACAGCTGGCGTCATCCCCGGTAACAAGTCTTGGTTGTTTGTTGTCATAACCATGTCCTCTCAAGAATTTAACATAATCTTCCCATCCAGCATCGTATGTTAGGCCTGGGTTAATGGCCCTGACAGGATTTATGTGTAACGATCCATATGCAAGGATTTAACATAATCTTCCTCTCCAGCATCGTATGTTAGGCCTGGGTTAGGATTTATGTGTCCCGATCCATATGCAAATTCTTCAGGATTAGTCTCAGCACTCATGGAAAATACTGTACAGAAAACTAAAAACAAAGACCCCATAGTTTAACATTTTTTTTGTTTTCTTGCATGTGCAAAAACATTTGAAGATGGTGACCTTCGATTAAATAATTACCTGTTGTCATCAGATCAGACTTAATGGCAGCAGGAGACCGTGTAGGATGGAAGGACTCGAGCTGCTCTTATATCCCCTTGCAATCCTGTTGCACTGTTACCTTGGGACCATGCTGCCAAGATGTCTGCTCCAGGGGCTGCTGGTTCGGGCTCCAAAAGATCAACAAGTTGACACAGAGAAAAAAGAGGAGGCAAGTTAGTGGACAAATGGATTTCAATTCAACTCGATAATGTCACTTGTTATATAAGAAAATGAAACTGCACATACGGAGCCAAATCATTCGCTTGTTGGATGCTCTTGAATACTGTTGCAGTTGGTTTTCTGTTGAAATATCAATACAAAGCAATTGAATTAGCACTGTGCGCATAAACATCATTTGCACTTTCACACAACAGAATTGTGAAATTGAGGAAAATACCTTGCCTTGTTCACATATTTTGAGAAATCCAGTCCATCACTCAATCCCAAATGAGAAGCTGGAAACTGTAGGCCACATCTTCGTAAAAACCATCCTGCATATAATACCGATTGTTGCTCCTGCTTATGCTGGCACTCCATCACCAATTGAATCACAAAGGACTATTTTCCCCTTCTCCAATTTCTTGTCCAGTGAGCCTGTGTGCATTGAGTAACTAATTACAACGTTTAGCCATCCAAAGCGTGAAAATATGGGAAACTTTTTTTGAACAGAGCCATTATTGAATCAGCATTGATCTCGTTTCCCATTTTACCAGGATATGGACGCGTTGTATCCTTCTTTGTTATATGGGACATCTCCAGCACAGAATATGGGGCGCCTACCATGCTCAGGTGTGAAAGTATATGTAGAGGTTCCCTGAATTGCAAAAAATGGTCATTTTCATATCTAGTGGTGCTTTAGAATTCGCTGTAGCTTGTTTGAATGGTACGGATTCTAGCTTCTTGTTTCCTCGTAAAATGCTCAATTTCCTAACTTGACCCTGGTCAGAGATTTCCTATGTATTATGCTAGCGGCCACAGGGAGAAACCAGGGAGAAACATTGCTGACTTTTGCAGGATCAGGGTCTGACTTGCTGACTTTTTTATTTTATTTTATTTTTATTTTTTAAAATTTATTATATTTAATTTCTATTATTTTAATTAAAATAAAAAAAATTACTTTCATCCTCAACTATCTATCTATCAAATGTGATTTTTATTATCTTAATAAATTTAAATAATCTATAAATACTAAAAATATATTATTTTAAAGTAAATAAAAAATTAATTTTTTTTTAAAACATAAAAACAAACATCCTTTTAAAATTAAGCTAGTTTAATTTATTATGTATATCTTGACTTGTTTATTTTTATATTTTAAAAGGATTTAAAAAAATAAAATTTTTTATTTTAAATTAATATTTTTAAATTATTTTTAATACATTAATATCAAAAATAATTTTTAAAAAATAAAAAATATATATATTAAAATATATTTTAAAAAATAACAGCATTTTCCAAAACGCTCTGGTACAAAGAGCCCGTAAGTGTTAAGAGCCACTTTTAAATTAGCGTAAATCCCCGCCCGCGGAACCATCACGCTGGGGTTTCCTAACCGTTACAAAAACAGCTAATAGGACTCGACTGACCACCGAAACCTCTTATCTCTCTCCTCCTCCTTCTTTCTTCGGTTTATTTTATGCCAGTTTGTCCTAGGGTTAGGGTTTCAGATCAGTCATGGGAAATTCCGGTCCCAGAATACGGGCGGGCTTTAGTCGAATAATCCTATCAACAAACAAAAACTACCCCCCTGTCAGTACTCTTAACGCCTCCCAAACGGTATTCATCTATCTCCTTACTAATATTTCTTGTTCCTTTTCTTTTGTTGTAATTAATACGGACTTGGGTCTGTTGTGTCTGCTGTGTGAAGAGATCAGTCCCAGTCGACGTTTTGGGTGGGAATGCTCTGGAGATTGTAGGGTCTGTCCCTGATTGACAGGTGTGGGCCATTCTTCTCCCAGGATGATTGGGTTTGGTGGCTTCCTGTGCCACTTGGATTCGACAGCCATCAGTGTGAGCTGGATGCACCTCACCATGTTCATTCTTGGGAGACCTGCTGGCGTTTACTTGGTTAGACTTCTGGTTGGTTTTGGACTCTAATCTTCAGATTCCAGTGCCACCTTTGGGAGAGATGCTGCTGCAAAAAAGGCAACATGCAACCAGATAAGTTGCTGCTTGAATTTGGTTTATTTTTTTCTTTTTGCTGGTTTCATTTCTTTTTTAATGATTACGTGCTCTGGGTCAATGATCTTTTCAGTTGCTATTTCGTTATTGCTCTATGATTTGCACTTCAATTTATTGCTCTATGATTGATAGTATCGGTTTTGTTTTTGTAGCATTGGACTGATAGCAGCCTTTACAGGTCGGTCTAGGTATACAAATGCATTGATTAATGTATAAACGGCATTTGATCTCTTTTGCTGGAGATGCAGAGGATGTTCCTGTATTGTCAACCAGTCTCGCCTAGGGTTTGTATATGGAAATTTAAACTAAGGTAATCTTTGGCATTTATATTCAGATATTTTTTTATGACGCTGGAACCTGCTGATAATGACAGGATCAACATCTTTAACATCTTGATTCTCATCAAGTTTTGAAAAGTTCTGATTAAACTTTTTTATGCATTGAATCACACCAAATGTTAAGATGTTGTCTAGGCAAAACGATCATCGGTTTGTTCTAGCTTCTTGCAGAGTGCACAAGTGAGGCAGGCCTGTGTTAATTCACTTCACCTTTTCATTTTCTTCACTCATTCTTCAATTTTTCTCGATTTGAATTATAAATTAATCTTGCGAGATTTGCATTTTTTAAAATGTTTTCTTTTCTTTTTCCTGTCCTGGTCTATTGTTATGTTGCTAGAATCGACTGTGAAGTTGAGTCCTAGAACGACTCCGAGGAAAAACTTCTCATCAATACCGGTCGGGACTCAACTTTTCGAGGATTTTTAAAGCTTCTACTGAGTGTTGTGACTGTCTTTGTGTCTTTATAAGCTGAAAGTGGTGGCATAAATGGTTTCTTTGTCCAATTAGCAGGCAAAGAGCAGACTTGTATTCAAGAATGACAGCGGTTGTAGTGCTATCAAATGGTGCATTTTGTGCGCCTTGATAAGCTCAGGCTGCCAGATAATATCGGCCAGGTAATCGATCTCCATAGATCAAAACATACATGGTTTGCCCAGGTCCTAGCATGATGACTGAGATGGTAAAGGGCTTGAGATAGAAGGCATCATCACCACCAATTATGAACATATATGGTTGACTGGCTGCAACATTGATGACTCGGAGGAGGGGTTTGACTCACCAGAGTCTATCAAAACTATGGTCGCATATGAAGTATCATGTCCATGAGATCATCTTCATCTTCTATGAAATGCTCATATGATGAAGCTTTCGTGCACTAATCAAGTTTCATTTATTTTAGTTGAGTCTTGGAATGGGTATCCGTCTCCCTAAAAGGCTACTGGGTTTTACCCCATGAAACACATTTCCTGGCCTCTCAAGCCCACAAAGAAATCTTAGACCGTTACCATTTGCAGTATTTTCTTAAAGCTAAGTTTTTTTTCTTTTCCTTTTTGGATAAAGCTAATTTTGGAATAGCGATCCGGAGTAAAAAATTTATTTGATTTGATTTAATTCATGTATCAACAATTAAGATTTTCTTTGAATCTATGAAAAATAGCTTTTATATTTTTGTTTTTGGTTGACAGTTTTTTTTAACCAGCTCCCAGAGTAGTACGACGAACAGTGTGTGTCCATATATGTATATATATATATATATATATGGACACACACGCTATTCGTCGTACTACTCTGGGTATATATATAAACATGAATAAAAAAAGGAGACCTTTGACTAAAAAATATATTTCAAAAAATATCTTGTTACACTGCAGAGCTCAAATATATTATATAAAACATGGGTTATATTAGCAGCTTTGTTTTTAATAAAAACTAAAGAAAAATAAAATAAATATTTCAATGATTTAAATTAAGGAAGAAAAAATATATTTAATGAAACCTCCTTTTTTCTTATTTATGTATTTCTTTTAAAAAATCATTTTTTTAAATAAAAACTTATCATGATCTTAAAAGAAAGTGCCAATAAAAAAAATATAAATTGAAAAATTTTGCAAGCCTGTGAAAAAATAAAATAATAATAAATATAAGTTTTTTATAATAAAAAACTAGATTTTTATTCTAGTTCATATTCATTTTTTGAAAAAGATTTGCATTTTACATATCATTCATAAGTAATTATTAATATTATGAGCAAAAACTATAATCTTATTTGAAACCCATGACATCATATGGACAGTTAGCTACCCAGAAAAATTTCAACCGCACCCTCCAGATTGGCAGTCTCTTTCACGGGGGAAAAATAGTTACAAATTGGTCCTGCATCTCCGACAATGATTTGAACCAGTCTATGATAATATTTTACTTTAGCATAAGCCCTCGAGTTTTGATTCGCGGGAAGAATGGCCGAAGTTTCTGTATAATTTTCACCGACTCGTTTTCGCCTCGATTTTCTACAATTATCCGATCGAGTGCATCCAAAGTAATACAATGCTGTCAACTCGGGATCATCCTCCCTTTACATTTACCATAATAGTAGAGATTGTGTTTCCATAGAGCTTCGAGACCAAGAAATGAAATCCACTTCATCATCCTGCCACATGGGGGATGAATACCCCCACAAAATAGGGCAGTAGATTTTGCATAAAATTGAATTGCATATACTATATAAGGTGGTGTTGAATCAATCTCCCGAACAAATCTATTTATTTACGTTGACTATCCATATTTGCCTTTCTCTGGTTTCAAATACCGATAGTTTTCCTTTGTTAGGATCAAAATATTGAATATCCTCCAACAGTACATTAAGTTTTTTCTTATATTTGGTAATCTCATGGCAGCATTATTAAGGAAAATTAGATGCGCCAGCTAGCATCACATCTAACATCTTAATATAAATTAATTCGATTGACTTTGTAATTCATGCAAAGAAAGAGTGTGAGTCTAAAATTTCTGAAGTGCAAAGCAGATGGAAGGCATGCAAGTTTTGGGTTTGGCTTTGATCCTTTACATGATCACCACACATGCGCATGGCCAATATTACTCTCAGAGTGTGCCATATGAATCCTTACCAGAGAAAACAACCAATCTCCACTTCTTCTTCCACGACACACTCAGTGGTAAAAACCCTAGTGCTGTTCTTGTTGCCCGTCCCAACATCACCACGGGTCAGTCAGTAGCTCCGTTTGGGAGCGTATTTGTCATTGATGATCCTCTTACAGTTGGGCCCGAACTGACCTCCGAGGTCATTGGGAATTCCCAGGGGCTGTATGTATTATCTAGTCAAGATATACCATCTCTAGTGGTATATTTTGATTTTGGATTCACCACCGGCGAATTTAATGGGAGCTCCATTAGTGTGTTTTCAAGAAATCCCATAATAAACACCGAGCGTGAGCTCGCCGTGGTTGGAGGGAGAGGAAAGTTCAGGTTGGCTAGAGGGTTTGCTCAGTTGAAGACTTACTTCATAAATGCAACTAGTGGTGATGCCATTGTTGAGTATAATGTAACTGTGCTTCATTCTTAAGTTAAATGCAGAATTAATTTGACATGCAAATTTGGTGGTTGCAATTGAATCTGGGATTGAATAATTCAATTGAAATCTACAAAATCTAGCCAAAGGCATGTCGAGATTATACCCGATAATTGTTTAATAAATAATCCAGATATGTTAATCTCTTTCTGATACGTTTTATTTTCATTACTTGGCATCCTCCCGTTTAAGGTTATTAAAAACTTTTTTTAACATGTCATAAAAAATATAATATAAACTTCGATTATAAATTTAAATTGTAAAATTATAAATAATTTTTTAACTGATTATATATTATTAATTCTAGTCAAAAAAAATTAAATTACATTAAAATATAAAAAATTAAGTTAATAATATTATAATCAGATTTAAATAAAATAAGAAAAATATATATTATTAATTAATAAATTAATGACATCAAAAAATAAAAAATCTCATAATAAAATTTTTCTAACACATGAAAAGTATTAGAAAGAAATAAGCACACATTATAACTTGATTTTAGAAAGAAATAAATACACATAAATCTAACGATAACTTGATTGTTTTCATTACAATTAAGGTGTTCACGCTTCAGTTTTAATATAAAAATTCAATTAAATTAAAAAATACTATTTCTTGTTAATATAACCTGAACTGAACCGAGAACAATTCTAACCAAACCGATTTTGTTTGGTGCGGGCCAATTTTTTAGCCTTAGAAACCAGAAAAACCGAAACCAGTTAAATAAAAAAAATGTGCTTGAATCATAATCACTAGCCAAACTTGGCCGAATCACATTCAAAAAAATCTTTGTTGAAAGCCCTTCGATTGAGATCTGAAAGATCTCCCTTAGTCAAATCACAATAACCGGATCTATCCAAGTTAACACAATTACATGTTAATAAAGATTCCAATAGCATTCAGTAAACTACTAGGATCTCACTAGCACAATTGCATGTTAATAAAACTAGAAACAAGGATTTTATCCAAGTTTTCTGCCATAAAATAAAGTAAATAGTAGAAAAGCAACAATACGAGAGAAAATGAGTTGCTTTTAAGCATTCCTTTTGCATAGAGGAGAGGGAGAGGGAGAAGGAGAGAAGGAGGGGTGGGGCTACTGGAAAGAAGAAAAAGGAAAGGGAGAAAAGGGAAAAGGAGGGAAAACAGGGATGGAAGGATGGTTGGGGAAGGGAAGGTCCAGTTACATGGAAGGGAGGGAGGTGTATATCATGGGGTAGCTGAAAAGGGTAGGGAAAAAAGGGAAAAGAGAAAGGGAAGGGGGGCCACTGAAACTGTAGGGCTATGACATTTATTATTTAGGGTTAGGATGTTTGTTTTTATATTTTTTTGGATTTAATTAAACTAATTTGATTTGGTTTGGTTTAATTGATTTAATTCTTTTTAAATTGAAACCAAACAGGACCGGATAATTTTTTATTTTTTAATCAGTTCATTTAGTTTTTTCTATCGATTCAGTTTTTTGTATTAATTTTTTCTTAGTTTTTTCGGTTTAATTAGTTAATCAGTTTTTTTGAACATCCTGAATTACAATAACTTTTGATAGACTCCTTTTGGATTGCAAACTAATAAATTTAAATTAGTAATTAACTAACATAAATTCAATAATAAAATAAATCCCTAAACAATGTCTAATGCACTAAATAAATTAAAATTAATTAATTAAAATAGAATAATTAAAAAAACCAAGTTAAAATTCATTTATATAGCTTGAATCTTTAATTTTTGTATATTCTCAACAGATTTAAATTATAATTTCAAACATGTCATTCTCTTTTGTTTGGATGAATTATTAGGCTTACGATATATAATTAAAAAGTTTTATATATCTAATTTTTATTCTAACTTTAATCAAAGCAAAATTTTACTAGTAGCTCTAAATATATCCCAAACAGTATACAAATGTATTATTTGACATATTTGATAATATTAATTTACTAAATTTGACCCTCTAAAATATCATGTTCCTTACTCTATTTGACCTCAGAATTTATCATAATATATTTTCATGTATTTAATATTTTTCTATAAAATTTTAGTTTTATAAAATATATGATTTTAAAGATATAATCAATTTCACAAAGCTAGTCAATAAATATTTCAAGGTTAAATTTGAACCTAACTTGGTTCATATCACGGATTTAATAAACTTATAAAATTAAATTAAATTTATTCATTTTATTAATTTTATACAAATAAAGTCTAATTTTATTGATTTCAAATTTTTATTTTGATTTAGTATATAGATTCAAGTTTAAACATGCTAGAAATAAATTAACTCACAAAATTATACAATTTTACTAGTTGATTCATAATTTTAACAATTTTTCTCCAGCCTTTCTTTCCAATAAACACGATCTCATAAGAAAACAATAATTATAAAAAAATTATAACATAACGGTAGACCTCACCTATAAATACAAAATAGATCAAGGAGGCTCATCCGAGGGCTGGGGTTAGCATTCAAGAAATCCAGTAACAGGGAAGGAACGTGAACATGCTGTTGTTGGATGGGGAGGAAAGTCAAAGGGCCCAATGTCCACAAGAGTCCGGCCCATTTCAATAATTTTTTTATTTTTTTTATAAAGAATAAAGACGTGAAAAGTAATATATGATTTTGCTTTTTATCTCAGGTTTAAACTCCCCCGAGTTTCGCTCCTAGAATGAAAGAAAAACCGTTTAAAATGCCTTTTTGTCCGTCATTCTGGTTTTGCTTCCCCGTCTTGCAGCATTAGTGCGCCTCTCTCTCTCTCTCTCTCTCTGCAACCCATTTCTAATTCAATTTGCAATCCAATTTTCCAGTTTCAATATATTTTCTTTATTGCTTTGGGGTTCTGGGTGTGGTGCGTGGGAGAAAGGATTAAAGAAAAAGGAGAGGGTTAATTCATTAATTTAATTAATGGCATACAAGGTGGATCATGAATACGATTATCTATTCAAGATTGTGTTGATTGGAGATTCAGGTGTCGGAAAATCCAACATTCTTTCCAGATTTACTCGTAATGAATTCTGCTTGGAATCCAAGTCTACTATTGGTGTTGAGTTTGCAACGAGGACTCTTCAGGTTTGTATGTTTCAATTCCATGTATCATGGAGTACATATAGACATCGAAATCTATATTTCTTTTTTATTTGCTTTTCAATTTTTTATTTTATTTTTTTGTTTTGCTTATGCTATGCAGAGTCTTAAGATTGGATGTTTTTTTCTTATTGTCAGTTGCTGTGAAACAAATCTTGATTTCCAAATTATGGTATCAATGCCACCATCGAATTTTTAGGTTTTGAATCTGTTACTTCATCCATCGTGATCTCTCTCTGTTTATATATATATATAAATGGAATGACAATGCAGTGATTTAGAGCATTTAAAATATTTTTTATTTTTTAAAAATTATTTTTTATATCACATTAAAATTATATGAAAATAAAAAAATAATTAAAAATAAAAATTAATTTATCAAATCACAAGATATTTTCAACAATCAAGTAGAGTATGAAAACACAGAGCAATTATTAATCCAATCATTTATTAACCAGGAGAACATTTTAGATTAGACGGGGAACATGAGTGCTTAAGTGAACTGTTGCTTCCCCTGCAAGAGCCCGTCGTAGCAATTAAGGTTACCTGTTAAGTATCTAGGTGGTAGCCAAGTGGTAAGATTTAGGATCAAGAGGTTTGCTTCCTCTATGGTCTCAGGTTCGAGTCCTTGATTGCTCATATGATGGCCACTGGAGGCTTACATGGTCGTTAACTTCAGGGCCCGTGGGATTAGTCGTGGTGCGCGAAAGCTGGCCCGGACACCCACGTTAATATAAAAATTAAAGTTACCTGTTTCTAGAGTTTGAATTTGTTATTTCTTTCTTTTTCTTTTTTTGCTTTCTGGTTCTTAATTTTTGACCAGTTAATTTATTTTTTAAAAATAAAGCTAAGATTTACTATCATGCAGGTAGAAGGGAAGACAGTGAAGGCACAAATATGGGACACAGCTGGCCAAGAAAGGTACAGAGCTATCACCAGTGCGTACTACAGAGGTGCAGTTGGTGCACTCTTGGTTTATGATATAACCAAGAGGCAAACATTTGATAATGTCCAGAGGTGGCTTCGTGAGCTAAGGGATCATGCAGACTCTAACATTGTCATCATGCTGGCTGGAAACAAAACTGATCTGAACCATCTCAGATCAGTCTCAGCAGAAGATGCTCAAATGCTGGCCGAGAAGGAATGCCTTTCATTTCTTGAGACTTCAGCTTTGGAAGCTTCCAACGTTGAAAAGGCATTCCAGACCATTTTGCTGGATATCTACCAAATTATTAGCAAAAAGGCACTGGCAGCACAAGAGGCAGCTAACTCGACAGGACTTCCCCAGGGGACTACTATTAATATTGGAAATTTGTCGACGAATATCAACAAGAAAGCTTGTTGTTCTAATTAGCAAAGCGTGTACCTCACGGATTCGTAAAACAAGGCTAGCAGAATATCTTTCATTCATGTGACAGACATGAACGAGCATTTATTTTGTTTTTTCACATTTTCACAATATGTGAGCATATTATGCAAAATTATAAGTTGATTATAAACTTGCAATCATAAAATAAAAACTAATATATACATATATGCATGATTAAGATATTGAAATTAACTTCTAGTGTGTATACTTAAACATAAAACACTTATTTATTGAAGCTCATGGAATTTAATCAAGCTGAATTTTTATGATTATTCTAAATAATTAATCGTTTGTTTTTTAATACTTCATTGCTACTTTGATGCAAAAAATTAGTTTTTTGTCAAGTTTCATGCGATTCCAACAACAATGTGTTATTTATATATTTCTAAATAAATTTCAACAAATTTGAATAAATTATATTTAATATCTTTTTACCATGACCTCTGTGAATAGAAGAACAAGTTAAAAAAAAAAGAAATAAAAATGTAGGAAAGAAATCAAGAAATTTCATTTAACTTTTTTTTCTTCATTAATTATTTGGTGATCATGATTTCTTGAAAGATAAGATTTGACTATCCATAATAACTTATAAAAGACATAATAACTTATAAAAGACAACTAATTCTTGTTTAAATATTAAAAATTTTCTCAAAATCCTCCAACAATAAAAATCCATCACCTTGCTCTAAATAGATAAAAATAAAAGTTTTAAATTAAATAAAAACAAATAAAGAAAACATTACAAGAAATACCAAAAGATGTCAATGTAATTTACCATGTTCCTGGACACGTATTCTTATTTATTGAAGGAGTGTTTATGATTTTACCCTTGTGAAAAAACAATGGTTATGCTAGCAAATGGTAGTACAATTGTCTTTTATAAACAATGCATTAGTCATTGTAAAATTAATTGAGAATAATTTTAATATAAAAATTAAAAACCTTAGAAAAGTGCCGTTTAAATCATTTATTGCAACATCCACAAAAACGATTTTAGGCCTTTATTGGGCTCCATAATAAGCAGTTGATTAGATCATGACTTAGATTTGTTCATGCTCCGAAACGCTCCGCACGGAAAAAATACAGTACCTTTCCATTTTTTCCGAGGGCATCCAAGAAGAAGCTAGAGTTGGAGACCTTGAAAAAGTGATTAGCGTTGATATATTATAGCCGACAACTATGAGCGTTTTAGAGCCCAGATAAATAGCTGTTTCTGGTGGACAGCCAAGGGGATATATCCCGGCGTTTTGGTGGGGCTGCTCTGTTGGGTATACGACCAAAATCCCATATTGGTTAGAAATGGAGAGGATCAAGGGTATATAAGGATGAACAAATATCTCCATTGGTATGAGGCCTTTTGGGTATAGCCTAAGAACAAATCCATGAGGGCTTAGGCCCAAAGTGGACAATATCATACTAATGTGGAGATATGTGGTGTCCGTAATCCTTACAAGTGGTATCGGAGCCATACCCCGGAGTTAGCCATGATGGATGAATTCTCGGAATGCCGAACAAAAGGTGGTGGGCCCTAATTAAATCACGATGTAATCCATGGATCAGCTCTATTGGATAGGCGGTGTGCTCCGGATGCTTCATGGACGTGTCCTGATCTCAACACGGTGAAGAGGAGTTGACCTACAAAGAGCAAAAAAAAAAAAAACTCTCAAAGTCAGGTAGTACTCTCTGGTACTTCATGGACGTGTCTTAACCCCAACACGATGAAGTAGAGAGAAGTAGAGAATGAAAAATTCTGGTTGGCAGAGAGTGGATGGATAAATGATCGTTTGAGGAGAGGCTTGGGGGGCCTTTGTTCGAGGGAAGGATTGTTGGGTATACGACCAAAGTCCCACATTGGTTAGAAATGGGAAGGATCAAGGGTATATAAGGATGAACAAATATCTCCATTGGTATGAGACCTTTTGGGTATAGCCTAAGAACAAATCCATGAGGGCTTAGGCTCAAAGTGGACAATATCATACTAATATGGAGATATGTGGTGTTCCTAATCCTTACATGCTCCGGTATGCGCACTGAGATTGATTTGTGGCTGAGTGCAGTTAGTAGAGGCCCTACCATTGATCATTTCAATGATCAAAAACAAAATAAAGTTCAGAGGCTGTGGAACCCTTACTTTTTAACAAATTCCGACCCGTCATAACGCTTTCACGTTGGACAAGGATGGGTTCCACGGTATGCACGGCAAAAATGGATCCCCGTCGCCTTTGAGAGTGGGGAGCACAACGGAGAGGAGCCAAAGCCCTGAACACCACTTTTCTAGCATGGCGTCATTGAGTCTAGCTTTTTTCTGTTTGGGCACAACCCTGCTGTGTGAAATCATACTTAAAACTCTGCATTAGATGAAGCAACTGTACCTCAAAGTTGATATAAATTATAGAAGCTCATTCCCGAACGAAGCAGCATAGACCATATAGACATGACATATATTATTATTAAACCACTTGAATCCATAATTACAAAGACATTGTACTGTCATTAAGAAACCGTAGGAATCCATGAAGTGAGAGTATTCCTTAAGTCAGGCTAAGATTATATCATCTCTTGCCTTTCATCCACCTTGAAATATGTAACATAAGGAAGCTTTGAATTTATCAGAATGGAAAGTAGAAAAAATACTCTAAACTAATACTATAGAAAATAATATGTTCAGACTAAGATTATGATTATACAACGGACATGACGCTGAGCTCTAGGAAGGAGGAAAAGAAGGTAAAACAAAAGGGCGGAAGGATAGAGATTTGTAGCAAAAAAGTGCTCGGAATATCTCTTGTTTCACTTCTATTTATACTGTAATTACCAATATTAATTTTTGTTCTCCCTGTATAAAAAAATAAAAACCTATCAGCTTTAAGTTTAAAATCAATATGTTTTTTCTTTAAAAAAAACTCTTCAGAGTATAAAGAAGATTGATTTTTCATACCTTTTATTAACGAGATGGATATTCATAATTGAGATGGAAAAAATAAGTTTTTTTATAATAAACTCAAATCCAAATTTAGAATATGCTAGCAAAAATCAACATGAAATTCAAGCTTAAATTGAGTGTGAGTATAACTCACACTATTTTATTTAGGCTCATTTATAACCTTTCAACTTTTTATTATATAAACAATAAAAAAATTATTATAACTTCATGGAATAAAAGATTTTGAATTTAACAAAATATGTCAATTTAAGATTATTTAGTATTAATTTTTTATTCACTTATAATTTATTTTAATCGTATTAATATTAAAAAAATTATTATGTTAAAATTTTTTTATTAAAAAACAATTTCCAATAAAATTGTAATCATAAGAGTAAATATACTCCACTTTAATTTTGATATCAAATACATCAATTAACCATGATTTATAAAACAAATTCCAACACAAAGTCCTAGAGGGAAAAAAAGAAGAAGTAGAGGTCTTCAAATGAAAATCTAAGCCAACATTATGGTGAACAACTAAGAATTAAACCTGTTTATTATTACACTTAACGAATGGAATACTTGAGTTGATAGGAGAGTTAGTGGAATCTTATTAAAAAAGAAAAGTCAAGATTAATCTATGAATTAAGACTATGGTGGCGTTTGGCGGGGGGGAAAGTTGTACTGAGGGATAGACACATGGGGATGTGAAGAAATTTATGAACTCTGGTAATGCTGATCGCATGCCACCTATTGTAATTATCTCTGATAAGCTTCGATCATTCTGACCAAGTCTTCGTAGTTTTGATATTCAATGCCGTCCTAAATCAATCAAATCACCGATATGATTCGAACTCAGTGAAAGGGATATCTTGCTTGAATACCTATCCAAGAGGACAAGTGGACAGCAATATATTTTCTTAATTTATATTTATGGAATTATACGGTCCATAGCTCTTTAATCTGCTCTCCAGAGCTACATGTCCCTCTCCTCACTTTTACTTTAAGAAAAAAGTTAACCCCGTTCACATTATTTAATAGTGACGTCTTCACTCGAATTAGATGCTGGCGTGTGAATTTTAGCAACTATTTATAATATTGTTATCGCAGTGACCCACAAGCCTAGATTAATAATGATTTTTTTTAACATGTAATGTAATGAGTTAGATTTTAAATTTAAATTTATTTTTTAAAAATTATTAATTTAAATTTTATAAATTTTAGGGTTATTAAAGATTTATATAAATATTAATTTTAGAATTTATAAAACTTGGGTAAGATATATATAAAGTGGTTGAATATTTATATTAATAAAAAAAAAGGTACTTTTCCATTCCAATGTGAAACCTGGCTTTCCCGGATGCCCAAACTCTTTCTGAAGTGAAAAACTAGCACCATGCACAACATAAAAAGTTAAATGCAAGGTTCCTTTTTAGTCATTGATTGCCCCCTATTGCCTTTCTTTTTCTTGTTAAGACCCCCAATATACGCAGGGGACCAAGAACGATGTCGAATGTTAAGTTATTAATGTAGTGCTTAAAAATTATAAAACTTTATAGGCAACACTTAACTTAACAGGCGAAGAAGTTCCAAAAATCAAACTATACCTGCGATAGGATTCTTAACTAATTAGTTAATTATTTAATCCTAATAAATTTATTTATTTATCTATTAAAATATATATGCAGTGTAGATTAAACATTGTGAACTTTTATTTTAAAAGTGTTATAGTGTATTTATAATTTATAAATTTCATTTTTTTATGAGATCTTAAGTGTAATGTTATCCTGATAGCACTTAATAAGGATTAAATATCCCTAACATCTGTCTTAATATTTGAAAGGAATATGATAAATCTTTAAAAGACTTTTATATACATAAAAAGCATAGGTAAACTATGATTCAAGACGTTAAATGTAACTAAATTCATTAAAATTGAGTTTTTCCCTGAAGTTAGATTCAAAGAAGGTTAGTCATTCTCTTAAGCGTGTAAAGAGAGAATGATTATTCTATAGAGCATGCCCAAAGAAAAATGATCATTATCTTGGGTCTTACATATTTGCTAGATACATGTTATCATAGATTAGACTAACTGTCAAATTCAAGTATCTTGTATCTAACATGTTTACTAGACACGCGTTACATTGGATTTTAGCATATTTATCATATTCACATTATCTTGAACTTGATTAACTACTAAATGCAAGTATCTTGGATCTAGCATGTTTATTAGACGTAAGTTACTTTGAATTAAGGATGTTTTTAGATCCATGTTATCATGGACTTGGTTAGCTACCAAATCCAAGTATCTTGGAATTGTCATGTTAGCTGTATCTATATTATATTGGATTTGATTAAATGTCAAACCAAGTATCTTGAGTATAACATGTTCCTCAAACTCATGTTACCTTAAATTTGGCTAATTGTTAAGTTCAAGTATGTTGAACTTGGTGGATGGCCAAATTCAAGTACTTTGGTATGATATATTTACTAGGCTTAAGTTATTGTGGATTTGGATGATTGGCAAGTCCACAAGCAATAAACTTATCTAACTACCAAGTCCAAGTATTGTAAACTTGGCAAGATACTAGGTTTAAGTGACTTAAGTCTGACATGTTTGTCAAATTCACATTACGTAATTCTCTTGAACATCCTTAAAAAGAATGGTCATTTCATTTGGTATTCCAAGAAAAGATGCACATTCTCATAGGTATATCCGGGGCTTGGTGTACTATCAAGCCTAGCAAGCCTAAGTCTTGGCACATCGTCAAGCGTCCGGGTCTGATTGGTGCTAAATCCAGTTCCTAATGCTTAACATAATGTCAAGCTCAATGACATTTGAGTTTGGCTAGAGTTAGAACCGACATGCTAGAGTTTGACACATTGTCAAACTCGATCATGGTTGGATCTGGCTAACACCAAACCCAGTGTTTTAGATTTTTAGTACACTGTCAAGTTCAATTGCGCTTGAGTCTGGCTAATGTTAAACCCAACATGTTAAGATTTGGCACATTGTCATGTCTAATCACAACTAGATATTTATTTTTTTTATTATTTGTATGTGTATTTGGTGAAATCAATGAAATCATTATATCTACTATCATTTATCAAACTCTTTCTCTTTGTTTATATGTATATAATGTCAAGTATTTTTAGAGTTTGAGCACCATCAAACCTATTATATTTGGGTCATTTATTATATACGAGGCTTGACATATTATTAAGCTCCCACTCGAGACATACTCATTTCTTTAAATATATCTAAAAAAAGGGATAATAAGAACTTTTTTAAAGCACTTAAAAATAGGTTAATCAACATGACCACTCCTTTCTCACGTGGGAAATGCAAGAGGGTGATTTTTGCTTATAAATTCAACTTTAATTTTAAACCAAAAGGTAGGGACTGAAGTCAAGTGTGGTGGTGTTTAATTTTAAACCACTCCATTAATGATTTAGATCTTTTAACTAACAACATGAAAACTTTCATGAATGATTTAGAACCCATCCCGGTGCCCAGCCTCGGGAACTCAAGTGTAAAAATCGAGTAAAGCTAGCCATCAGCTTGTCACAAAACACTCCGACTCCCTTCCCAGAAAATATTCGTCTCTGTTAACTTTCCAACTGTTTTAGGTCTTCCTTACACCTGGTTGGCTTGATGGAGCAACCGGAGAACAGGAAAGTAGGACGTGAAGCTAAAGAATCAGACGAGGAAGAGAAATGGGTTCATGATTCTTCCGTCGATTATAAGGGAAGAGTTCCTCTTCGAAGTTCAACTGGAGTCTGGACAGCCTCTCTTTTTATCATCAGTAAGTGTAATTTATTTGTTAATGTCAGTGCTATTAAGAAACTTGTTCTCCGGTTTTTGCTCAAGTGCTCAACAGATCTGAATTCTTTGCAACATATTTCATCTTTGCTTAATTCCAAACACTGCTACCTTTTTTCATGAAGACTGGAGTCAATGGTCAACTATAGTAGTATTACAACTCGTTCCACGTGGATTCATCTCCACGTGACTAAATAGAAATCTTTGGAGGGCTATGAATTTTTCTGTAGAGACAAGAACTAAAATGTCTAAGAATATACTCCCCTAAGAATGAAAGAAAACAAGTTTCATATCTCTCTCTTTTTTTTCCTTAATCAGGGGTTAAACTGATTTTTTTTAAATCAGTTGGTTATATTAAGGATTAACGTTGTAGGATAAGAAGGAACACTTTTTTATTTGCAGAGATCCAATGTATCATATAATTAAGGTGGGGAGGGTTAAATTGTTCCATCCTCATTTCGGTAAGTGTGCGCCTTCTTTTGACAAAGGCGCTCCATCCATGAAGAAAGCTACATGAATGTTTTTGTTGTCAAGTTGTGGTGAAAAAACTGGTAAGATCTATTTGGTAAGGTTTTCGCCTTGTAAATTAATAGTGCCGCAGACTATGTTGATTAAGAATGAAAGTGAAGTGTCGAACAAAAGAATCATAAACTATCCCAGATAAGAACTCGTCTCAAATTATCAGTGGCCGTCTTGTTTTAACTGTTGTATGTATGTTTATATGTACGCGAATGTGTGTGTATTGATTATGTGAAATTGAGTAAATTTTGATGCAGCAATTGAGTTTAGTGAGAGGCTTTGCAACTTCGGAATAACTGCCAATCTCATCTCGTACCTCACCAAAGTGATCCATGAAGACCTCAAAACAGCAGCAAAGAGTGTGAACTATTGGGCAGGAGTAACAACAATGATGCCCTTGTTTGGAGGGTTCCTAGCTGATGCCTACACAGGCCGGTTTTCAATGGTTCTGCTGTCATCCCTCGTATATCTTTTGGTATACATATATGTCATTTCATTTCCTTTCCTTTCCTATTTTCCTTCTTCTTGTCTTTCCGAACAAGAAAAATTTACTTCGACTCTCGATTAATGCCTCAAGGCCCTTTATAATGTTTGACAGCGTTTAATGTAATGTCCAAACTAGGGTCTGAGCCTCTTGACAATGTCCCAGTTCATTCCAAGTCTACAACCATGCGATGTAGGGGGGTGTGAAAAGGTGAGAAAGATCCATGAAGTGGTTTTTTTCCTTGCTATGTATTCCATCTCCCTTGGAACAGGAGGTCACAAGCCATGCCTCCAGAGCTTCGGTGCTGATCAGTTCGATGATGATCACGCAGAAGAAAGGAAGAAGAAGCTGTCTTACTTCAATTGGTGGAACATTGCAGTTTGTTGCGGCCTCGTGCTTGGAGTAACAGTCATAGTTTACATCGAAGACAACATCAGCTGGGGTGTTGCAATCCTTATTCTCACTATTACAATGGCTGTTACTGTAGCGACATTCTATATGGGAAAGCCTTCTTACCGATACAGGTTACCAGAAGGGAGTGGTTTGACATCCATGTTGCAGGTTTTGGTTGCAGCTATAAGGAAGAGAACATTACCTTCTCCTTCTAATCCTGCTCTTCTATATGAAGTCCCCAGTTGTAAAATCCAAGGCAGACTTTTAGGACACACAGACAGGCTCACGTAAGAAAATTTTTCTGCGATCCAAGATTCTCTTCCAGGATAGCACGTTAAATTCTTTAGTTAAATAACTAATTACAATGAGCTCCAACCTTTCCAGTTGAGGATCATGCTCTTTTAAATGTAGACTTCTAGCAAAAGAAAAAAGTCCTCGCACAGAACAGACGTGTTATTATCCTCGTTAAGGGCCAAGTTATCAAACGAAGTTTATTGATTTTCGCTTTTGGTTCACAGGTTTCTAGATAAAGCTGCAGTGCTTGAAGAGGAGGAAGTTTCAAATGAGGTGGAACATAACCCTTGGAGAGTAGCAACAGTGACAAAAGTAGAGGAGATGAAGCTTGTTCTGAACATAATTCCTATATGGTTAACTTCATTACCATTTGGATTATGTGTGGTACAAACAGCAACATTCTTTGTTAAACAAGGAGCTACGCTCAACAGAAAGATAGGTCACAATTTTGAGATCCCACCAGCCTCCATTTTTTCTCTCTCGGCCGTCGGGATGGTTATCTCTGTGGTCATCTACGACAAAATTCTTGTTCCATTTTTAAGGAGAGCTACCGGCAATGAAAGAGGCATTAGTATCCTCAAAAGAATTGGTAGTGGCATGATTTTTTCCGTAGTATCCATGTCGGTTGCAGCCTTGGTTGAAAGGAAGAGACAAAAGATTGCCGAAGAGGATATTAATGTGCTAGCCGGAGAGAAAAATGTAGAATTGCCAATGAGCGTGTTCTGGCTGGCACCCCAATTCTTGATTCTCGGCCTGGGAGATGGGTTCACTTTGGTTGGCCTGCAAGAGTTTTTTTATGACCAAGTTCCAGATTCAATGAGAAGTTTGGGCATGGCTTTTTTTCTTAGTGTGCTTGGAGCTGGGAACTTTTTAAGTAGCTTTCTAATAACCACCGTGGATCATATTACAGAGAAAGATGGCAAAGGTTGGATTGACAAGGACCTGAACTCCAGTCGCTTGGACAAATTTTACTGGCTTTTGGCAGCCATCAATTCCGTGAATATATTTGTTTATGTGCTCTTTGCGAGGAGGTATACTTACAAAACTGTGCAGAGAAGGGTGGCTGCGACTAATTTGAACAAGGATGATGGGATGGAGTTGATGCCCTGAATTTATGGGAATGTAAATTGTGTGGATCATGCCAGAAAGACTAAAAATTGTAGCTTGCAACCCGGTTATTTTCTCGTTATCCATTTGTTCTTGCGTGTTGAATATTCCCTAGAGATCTGTGAACTTGTACCCGGTAAGAAAATGACGAAAAGATCCATTCTCTCTAAGGCGTGAGTGTAAGCTTTACTGTTGGTAAATAAAAGGGTTTTATAGGCAGGTTAATTAATTTTGACAAAGTCAAGGATGTTATTTAACCTACGGAGTACGAGTAGTTTAATTTTATTTTTTAATTTTAAATTATTTTTCTTTATATTTTCGAATCATTTGATGTATTATGTTAAAAATAAATTTGAAAAAATAAAAAAAAATATTATTTAATATACTTTTAAATAAAAATATATTTTAAAAATTATTATTATTACAAGATCAAACGTGCTCCGCGTGTACATAAACTGCTAGAATCGTTCTTTCCTTGTTCTAAGAGAACAATTTGAGGAACCAGACATCAAAAGTGAAGCTCAAAGAGATCAGGTGGTTTGTTGGTATACTTGGAGCTTTTCGTTTCAAGGTTTTTTTTTTTTTTTGTGATTGAGGTTTGTGTAATTGTAAACCTGAGTATAATATGTGGTGTTGAATATTTTTAAATTAAATAAACTAAATAATATAAAAAGATTGAATTTTTACTTTAAAAATAAGTTTTTAGAACTTTATACTCCGTTTTGTTTTTTATTGATTTTCTTTTTTAAAAAAAAACTCCAGACGCATAAAAAAATCAAAAGAAGCTCTCGTTATCAAATTGTTTTTTTTTTTTTGTCTAATTAACAACTGAAACATGCTGGAGTCTGAAAACTAGCTTTACATTTTTAGTCCTATGTTATATTCTCTTGCAATTAGAACCTCACAAATCAAAATGTTTATTTAAAAAAAAAATAGATTGTCTTCACATGATATAAAGTGGATACCTAATTGGATAAGTCAAACAAGTGGTATGCATTGTTTTTTTTTAATCCATGCTGCAATAATCATGAGCATACTAAATGAATATTTATCATTTAAATTGTACTTATACCCACTTTATATGCGACTCATTGTTACCTCTATATCCAAATCAAATTTAAAATCATAATTACGTCATTATAATTTTTATGTTGTGTTTGTAATTTAGTTTTATGTGGGTTTGAAAATACTTTTTCAAAGTGACTTTAAATTATAAAAATATTAATTTGATGCCCTTTTTAAAGTTATTTTAGATAATTTTAATATATTAATATTAAAATTAAAAAAATATTTTTAAAAAAAATATTCTTTTCTAATCTCAAAATGTATTTTTGTGAAAATATATTTAGCCTGTTCAAACGCCACGCCCACTCACTGGCTACACCTTTTTAGAGCTCCAGCACGTAACGGTCGGTGGTTGGCGACCAAAAGTTTAAGCAATAGGCCATGCCCCTTTTTACCCAATCAAATATGTCTACTGGCAAGAACTTTCTTCCATGCTAAAAAATATCTTGCAACTTTAATAGTTGAAAATACTTATTAAATACAGAAATGATTTGATTTATAAATCATATGTATAATATATAATACAACCATGTTTTTTCATAAATTTTAAATAAATACATTTTCACCTATTTTTTAAAAGTTTCATCATTTTATATGTATTTATAATTACCAAAAATAACACACGGTACTATCATTATCATCAACCATTAAAACAAAAGAAGAAGAAGAAGGAAATAACCCATTTACCAAAAGCTCTATAAATATTCACGTAGTAAATAACCATTTTTTTTAAAGAGTTGGATGCTCCTTGGACCATGCATTAAAGGTTTTTCTACATCTTTAAATCCGTCGTCGTTCTATCCTAGGAACATGACAAATAGTATTTGAAAGAAAGAGCGAATGATGTATATACCATATAGATTTATTTTTTTTATTGGTACTTCAAAGAAAAAAAAATAAAATATTTTCTTATAAAATATACTTAAAACTTCTCTTTAACTTTATAGTTTCTCTCAAAAAAATAGAAGAATAACTCTTAATTTTTTTTCAAAAAAAATTAACATCTCATGTCACTATCTCCATGAAAATGGAGTGATTTTAATAGGTTTTTTTTCTCTTTTTTAATCTTATTTTCCTGCATCGAAGGCTTCGAGATCGAGCGCCCCCCCCCCCCC